>JAJMGS010000005.1:0-248494 GCA_030562185.1 Lachancea sp. yHQL494 | reverse complement strand
ATCACGGAGAGATATTTATAACCTTCATCTACGAACAACTTCAATCAACCTAATTATGGAAGAATTAAACAAGAACATCAGCAAGCTTTCCATTGCTGATTCAGACTCGCCTCAATACATTTGTTGTAAGCGAGGTGAGTTCGGAGTTAGAACGCGAATAGAACCAAGATATGACACAATATGAAAAAGTGATATTATGCGAGGCCTGAGCACGGGTATTATTAAATAGTTGACCTCTACGTTGTGCATTAGTGCATAGACGGGTATATATTGTAAATGGTGATCATCTGGCAACCGGAATGACATCTAATGCCAATATACCCAATACCAGCGCTCAGGGCTGGCAATAACTATACTTTGATTTTAGGAGTGCAGTCTGTCATTGGTACATGCACTGAGATGTTTTTGGTCACATCGCACAACTGCATGGTTTTTGAATTCCACCGCAGCTACACTTTTAATTGTTTAACTAGGGCCGAAATATCATCCCAGGTCATGTAGTGCTAAAAATGGTCTTCGTATATTCTTTCAGTTTAGTTGTAGCAAAAAACTAATATTCAAACACTGCGGGATGAATTGGAAACCAAAATCAAAGGTCTGCAACAGTTCGCCCAATGATCGCGCCTTTCTTCGGGGTGATATAAATTCCCATTCTCTTATGTACCACCAAAAAGAGTTTTTATAGTATAAATCCTGTTTATCTCTAGGTCCGCCAACTCCGTAACATCCGTTCGAAACGTGTGAACAAGAACCTGTAACACAACGAACGCAACCAGCAAAGCAATAACACTGAACTCGTTTCTGCTCCGCGCCACGGTTCTTAATCACACCAGTCATCGACTTTGAGCAAGGTAATAATATGATAACTCCTGACGACGCATTATTTTACTAGACATATAATAATCCTTCAGAAATAACCACATATTCCTGGAAGCTCACAAGAATCAAACTCTAATTTTCTTTTTACACTTCAGGGCTCTTATTCAAAGCCTATCTCTCTTGACTCGGTTTCGTTAATAGCTGAGGGGATGGAAGATACCAGAACAGCCATTTGAATATACGAATTTCACGATCTTGGCCGAAGGTTTAACGCAAGATTCTTACATATACAACACTGTTACTACACTTGGTTTTCTTCCCGCTGTTGTATTTTAGCGCTACAACTAGTCGAGAGTATACCATAAACTTTGCCTTCTACATCGATGGATAAGCAACGTTGCACGTCATATAAAGGGTGCGTTGTGAGCATAACGTTGATCGTGGGGATCCTAGGCAGTTGGCTTCTGTTACACGAGCTGCCGAAAACGGGCCACTTGCCTTTCAGAGTATTTCGCAGCCATCGGGTATTCCATAGTTCTCGCATAGAACGCCGCAGGAGAAGCTCAGAAGACCTATATGGCCTGCTCAGCGATTCTCGAGATACGTACTACGATGAAGATGCGTGGACCGTCGGGACCACTTTCTTCTCGGAAAATACATATTCGCGTCAACCATACGTGGCAAATGGGTACTTGGGAAGTCGCATACCAAACGTGGGTCTCGGCTATGCGCTCGACACGCTCAATATATGGGTCCCAAATGCTTCTGTGCCTGGCGCTTTGGACAACGGGTGGCCTTTACGAGATCGGCGTTTTGCAGGCGCTTTTGTATCGGACTTCTACGCTCTTGAGCCGAAGCTCAACGCTACAAATTTCCCAGAACTGGATAACAATGGTTACGCTACGGCATTGTCCGCGATTCCACAGTGGACGGATATAAGTTTCTCCATTCGAAATGGATCTGTTCAGTTTGATGCTTATAATGTTCATGCTGATCAAGTTTCTAACTATCAACAAAACCTCTCCTTACTTACTGGGACCGTCACAACAGAATTGGACTGGCTCAATATATTACATGTCAAAGCGACCGTTTTTGCTCACAGGAAATTACATCCACTCGGAGTTGTCCAGCTCGAGATATCACTGATCCCTAATAATCTTGGCAAAGTGACGAAAGTTGACTTGCAAATCTCCGACACATTGAACCATTCCACGTCGAGAAGAACGTATCTCAGAGATATAGGATACGACTCAGGTGGAATTTACATGGAAGTTGAGCCAGATAATGTTCCATACTCATCAGCTGCCATCTATTCATCTCTACAGGTATCCTCGGCCGCCTCAAACTTTGGTGGGATACTGTACCAATTGGATGATCGCAAAACGTCAGTAACGTGCGAGCATTTTCTTCAACTTAATTCTCAAAATTCCTCTGTAACCATTAACAAGTATGTTGGTGTCATGTCTTCAGAGTATGACCGCTATAATAAAACGGCTTCAAACTTTGAGGCTGCTAGAGACATTGTCCAAGCTAACTTTGGGAAGTATAACTATTTGACAGAATCACATGGGCAAGAGTGGGTCAATCTTTATGGTAACGCTTCCATTGAAATTCCTTCCGACAGTTTGCTAGAGTTAGCAGCGAAATCTTCGCTTTTCCATCTTCTTAGCAATACGAGAAGGTTCAATGTGTCCCAAGAACGCGGTCTGCCAGTACCAACATCAGGTTTAAGTTCAGACTCTTACGCAGGTTTGGTATTTTGGGATGCCGACCTTTGGATCATGCCTTCCCTTCTGCCATTCTTTCCCGATATCGCGAAACATATGGTAAATTACCGGAAATCAACACACGATCAAGCTAGAATTAATGCGCAGCAAAATGGCTACCCAGGGGCTTTGTATCCTTGGACATCTGGAAGATTTGCAAATTGCACTTCCACAGGTCCGTGTGTCGATTACGAGTACCATATTAACTTTGATGTGGCTATGGCTTCCTTCTTGATTTATTTAAATGGCGCTGGTGGAATTGGAGACGACTATCTCAGAGATACCACCTGGCCATTGATAAAGGACGCAGCTGCCTTCTTTACGACTTACGTCAAGTATAATGCCGATTTGGATGCTTATGAAACGCATAACATGACTGACCCGGACGAATACGCCAATTTCATCAGCAATGGAGCGTATACAAATGCCGGAATTAAGACATTACTGACATGGGCCACAGACATTGGTTATCACCTGAAAGAGGATGTAGATCCTCGGTGGAAAGATGTTTCAAAAAAGATTTTGATACCTGTTGCGGAATCTGATATAACTTTGGAGTATTCAGGTATGAACTCGTCTGTTGAAATCAAACAAGCGGACGTCATGCTAACAACTTATCCACTAGGTTACATTACGGACGAGTCGATTTTAAACAATGCAATCCGAAATCTTTACTATTATTCCGAACGCCAATCGGCGAGTGGGCCAGCAATGACCTACCCAGTCTTTGTTGCAGCTGCTGCAGAATTATTAAATCATGGCTGCTCGTCACAAAGCTATCTCTATAAATCGGTTTTACCGTACTTGAGAGCGCCATTTGTTCAATTCAGTGAGCAAAGTGACGATAATTTTCTGACCAACGGGTTCACTCAACCAGCTTTCCCATTTCTTACTGGGAATGGTGGCTATTTGCAAAGTCTCCTGTTTGGTTTGACGGGGCTGCGGTACTCCTACGAATGTAACAAAACGACAGGGGAAATTATTAGGTTCCTAAAGTTTAACCCTACAAAACTGCCCTTACTCGCTGGAGGAATTACAATAAACAATTTCAAGTACCTGGATCAAGTTCTTGACATTAAAATCGGTGACGAAAATGCTACGATTGCTCACAGGGAAGGAGACCGACCTATCAGGTTGAAATTACTAGATCGGAACATCATCCACGATCGAGAACTCGCTAGATTCGATTCTTCTCATGTCCATGTTCCTAAAGGATTGCCGGGGTCCCATGTGGTTTTAGAACCTGGACAAAATCTAACTGTTAAACTATTCCTTCCGCTTCTAAACATTGATGATAATCTTGCAGAGGGAAAGCAGGTAACAAATTTCACTACGGGTGTCCCAGGAGATGTTATTTACTCTGTTACTGATGGAAATAACTATACGCACTGGCAGCCACTGTGCAAAAATGAATGTGCCAAGATTCTTATTGATTTGGGTGCTGGCAATGAACACCAGTTAACTGGAGGCTCAATTTTATGGGGTAAACGACCAGCTCGGACCATTTCGGTGTCTGTTTTGCCATATGAAGGTGATATAGAGGAAGCCCTGTGTAATGCTTCTGCTATAATCAGAGATTTGGGTCCCCAGGCTGAAACTGAGATTCTGGGCATTACTGGACCCGCATGGGACGTGAAACTAAAGTTGAAAGAGACCAAACAAACTTTTTTTGAGAATGACGACGACGATTACCGGTGGGACTTGTTGAGGTCGCAGAGACTAGATATTGATCAATTGTTCAAGGTTTCACCGAGCTCATCGCTGCTCACCAGCAAGTTTGAAACGATCCTAAAGGATCTGCAAGTGGTCCCATCCGTGCCATACGTCCCAGACGACGAGAACAAAGACCGAATTCAAATTCCGCGCAGCAACACCACGAACTTTAAGTTTGACTACGGAAACTGCAATAACAGCATCTTCGGTACAGACGGGCCGCCTTCCAGATTCGTGGTGGTAAGCGTGTGGGGCACGTACGATGACGACGATGATTCTCGAGGTGCAACTATCAAGGAGATTGCATTGTTTTAGCAAGCCGCAAAGCCATCTCCGCTGCAACTACTACCCCTGAAATGACGGCAGAGCAAACAGCTACGAAAAGTATAGTATCTATTGCTCTATTTTGGAGTCAAAATAACTCAAAACAGTAAAAAGAATAAATGCGAATTCTGTGGATCGAACACAGGACCTCCAGATTTCAAAGTGACCTAAGTGATGACTTCAGTCTGGCGCTCTCCCAACTGAGCTAAATCCGCTACTCAGTAAATATGCGACGCCCTATTAAACTTACACCAAGTAGTTAAGGTCAGATTATTCTATGTTTTTGCTCTAACGGACGGTCATGGCTCAGACCTAAAAAAAAAGGTATATAACCATTAAGGGGAAACTTTGAAGAGATCCTTAAATCCTGTACTCTATTCTCGCTTCTACCAGAAAATAGCTTGAAATCCGTCACTAAGAGAATCATTCAAACAATGGGTGACTACGTTAAGGTTGTACAAGATGAGCTAAAAACTCTGGATCAAGTACGTTGAAATGGCTAGCAACTAAGAGGAACAACATTTTTTATACTAACAAAATGCTTGTGCATCTCGGTAGAAATTCGCCGGAAATGGTCTGCTGCAGCAATTTGAGGCTAAAACCAAGCTTCCAAAGTCCTACGGTGTTGTTGGTGCAGCGTCGTTATACCTGCTGCTAATTTTCATCAATGTCGGGGGCATCGGAGAGATCCTTTCCAATTTCGTTGGATTTGTGATCCCAACCTACTACTCGCTTTGCGCACTTAAGACTACAACTTCTAAAGATGATACTGAGTTGTTGACCTACTGGGTGGTTTTCGCATTTTTGAACGTAATTGAGTTTTGGTCTAAGGCTATTCTTTACTGGATCCCGTTCTACTGGTTTTTAAAGACGTTACTGCTGGTCTACTTGGCATTGCCCCAGACGAATGGTGCCAAGTACGTCTACAACACCATTTTGGATCCTGTCACGCAAAAATATATCAAGACTTCTCACGCCAAGACCGCGGATATTTCGTCCAAGATGGAGAACTTGACCTCTCACGGTAAGACCTCAGGCTTCGCTGCTCACCAAAACTGAGTTTGCAGTTTTATTGACGAGAAACGGTAAAATCTATCTTCAATTCCCTTTTCCAAAGATGTGTACGTACTCCTTTTCTGTCTGTTGTAACTCTTGTCTACAAATTTAAATGTGTTACAAGCTTTGATCGAACTTGTGGTCGAATTGTTCTTCTGTCTTAGTGCCCATAGTTCCTTCATATATGAGCTTGACTCTTAACTTGAGCTTACCGGAACCGCTCACTTTCATTTCTTGTCGGCACACTTCACCTGCTGCAATGGAAGCACTAGACAAGTTTCCCATTACTAGCTTTTGGTTCTTTGACACTGCAGCTAGGATTTGCAAGTTGGATATTTGCGTATGGCCCCTAATGTATAGTTCCAGCCTAGCTTCTGTAGGAACCAAAGAAGTAAGCTTGAAAAAAGCCTCTAGTTCAGCGGATCGATACGCCTCGAGTGCATCACCCGGGATAGCAATAGGGGAGACAGCAACAACTGAGCCACCATAAGATGAAGATTTGTGGGCAACATTCGATGAGCCACTTCCAAAGATGTCGGCTAAAGCTTGGGAGTTGTTTTTGGCACTGCCTTTATCATGCGTTGAAGTACTCTCTAAAAGTTCCAACAAGAGGTTTTGTTCTTGAGGCTTAACCATCGGCTTGATATCATGCTGAATGTTGTCATCTTTGACATTCTTTTGAAAAAATGGCATGGCCCCCAAAATATCGTTTTTCTGGTTAGCAGGCTGGTTTAGAATAATAGAGTATTGGACGCTTTTAGTTTGAAGTAGTAGATTAGTGTCTTTACTGTGACCATTTATCAGTTGACGTAGATCTTCCACGCACGCTGGATTTTGGGTCTTTGCTGACAGCTTTAAGGCTGCTGTTAAAATGTAACTAATAAGTTTGAAATCTTCAGAATAGATGCCATTGAGCAGGCGCAGGTAGCCGGTAAGCTCGGAATCTAGAAATATATTGTTTTGCAGTAAGATGTCTCCGTATTCACCGATGCACCATATGGTTAGCAGTTTCCAAGCCAAATTTTCACCACCCACCGTTTCTTCCTGCTTGCCTAGGGAGGACCGCAGTATCTGTTGGATAAGGTTAGATTTATGGGTCAGATCGTGTGTGTTGTTAATCATTATTATAACGTCGCTAGCCTTGTCTAACGAAACATGTTGGCCTACAATTTTTAAAATATGAACCATTGTCTCAATAGCCCAAATGTCGTTGTCAAGGGCATAGAGATCGAATTTATTAATGAGCTGGTCAACAACATTGATTATCAGTTCTTTGTCTTGCTCACCTGTTATTTTTAGGAATGAAACAAGTTCCTCCACCAGCTCTTTCATATTCGTTGCATTAAGTATGGCGAAAGTCAACTCTACTGCTCTCGTTCGAATGGAAATATCAGGATCGAACAAGCACCGAGAAATAAATTTGCGATGTTTTTGCACTGCACTAGGTTCTCGTGGAACGACGCGCAATAACGTGTTTAAAGCGACGTACTTGGTATTGTTATCTTTACTCGATAGAAATTTGGCCAAGACATTTACACCAAGCACTATTAGTGATTGATCTAATTGCAGTGCAAATATTGTGCGAACGCATTCATACAAGACCGCGTGCGCAGAGTTTTTGGAGCCATTAGAATTTGTGGCCATTTTTGTGAGTACATCATTCATCTTGTTCTTATACTGTGTGGTTGCCTCAGGTGCTGATTCAAACATTAAACGCAATGTGTATAAAAGCTCAACCTGTAAAAAGGGGTCGCAAGTTCCACTAACATCATATTCGGGGTTGAAATTAGTTGAGTTCATGTCTTGCAGTATAGAAAACAATTCAGGGATTTTGTCCACCATGGATTGCAATATCTCGGTATAATTATCGTATTCGTATTGCGAGCGACATGAAACTGCCGCTTGGCATAATTTGGCTATTCCCAGCAGACAACCGTGGGTACACAAGTGATGCGATTTGAGAATGGTTCCAATGTACGGATAGAAGATCTCAAGAAGTGCAGCGTCTCGTTCAATGAGCTTCGCAGCACACTGGAGTGCTTTTTTGACCAAAAAATCATCAGTGGATCGGGCCAGAATGTTCTCGACGTCTGGGTATAGGTCCCGAGCTAGTTCGGGCGACGTCAGAGAGCCCAATGTCGAAAGAGCTAGTGACACCACATATCTATTTGGATGATTGAGGTCACTATTCAGTAGGTTAGTCAGCAGCGTCAGGATTTCCTGATGTTCGTCCAGTAAAATCATTGCTGCCAGGTAACCTAGTCTCTTGTCGCGAAAATCATCCGAAGAAATTAGATTGATACACTCAACCTGGGCAAAATGTGTCTTCTCACCCAAAATATGCAAGTAAAGTATCTTATGGATATTTTTGCGCCGCTTATCCTGAGGCAAATGGTCATCTTTCAGTTTCGTTCGAATTCTCGCCGATTCTTTAGTGACGATTGACCGCTCATCCGCTAATGTTTTCGCTGCACGTACATCCTTAATGAAAGTTTTCAGTGACCCCATCACGGTGTTGTGAGATTGTCCCAAATGCCAATACGTGCTGTGGCCACAGCTTTAGTTGAATCTAGTCGGTGTATAAAAATTACAAGCATTTTCAACTTGAAGGATATATAAGTAAACCTGCGAACTTTACATTCAAGATCATGTGATGTGAGACACGTCAAAGAGAAAGCTCCATTATGCCAACTAAGACGGGATTCGATTACTATGCTACCGTACCATTTATTTCAAGCCCCGCGTAGTGTGCTACAAGCTAATCTTTTCCTTGTAGCTTAGTCGCTGATTATCAGACAAAAGAACATATTATGACAAAGTGATATTCTACATGTAACAAACCTCATAAAGCTTCATTAATTAGCTCGTTTTATCACTACAATTCTGCATTGAATATTTATTTTAAATAAGCTGATGATATGGTATAGATCGCTTTTGTCCCGACTTATCAGCTAAGATAACGGATTGGGCAAATGCTAGAAGAAATACTACGAGATGAATCGAGGACGATGGGTGAGGAGAGCGGAGGATTTGGGGAGCTCTAACCGCCTCAGATATTATTCGACTTTGGAAAAATGACGGATAATAACAACGCAATGTTATTTCCCAAAAAAAAAAAAAGATAACTCTGTGACGATTAGAGCTTTAGCTGTCGCCTTCTGAGTAAATACAGTCACAACCCGTTCTTTCGTTTTATGCTCGTAGATCACTTTTCCCGTCCTGATTTTGTGGACCTAGCAGGAAATATTGGATGTTCAATCCTTAAAGCTTAATATACAGTATGCGATGATGGTACTTCCCAGCACAATCGATATTTGAAACAACTAGCGGAAAACTGATGGGATGCTCATTATGGCAGCTTTACTTGTCAAAGTTGAGTCCGCACTTCTGTGGTCACTAGCATGCATATTGATCTAGTGAACAGCTATAACGAGAAGGTGTTGAAATAAAAGAGCTTGGCAGGTCCTTCTGGAACTAAGGCCGTGCCAATCAGACCTGGCACGCATAGGAGCTGTCCCAAACTTCTTCCCAGATTGAAACGTACATTGTTGTAAACTGAGCATCAGATCTGTCTCAAACAGTTTTCCCAATCTTAGATTTCTTGTATAACTTCATAGCCATACGTTATACTTGATACTATGGGAAAGCCAAGATTCTGCAGTAATCTTAATTTTGACGCTAGTAGTGTAAGCGAATATTGGCACATGAAAGAACAGACGTCCAACTAGATGAAAATACGTGTTGCGATTTATGTCCTTGAATGAAGATATACATTGGATTATTAGTCGCTACTAACTCGCGGCGAAGGACTTCCTTGCCTTGACTGGCTTTGGAATATCATAGAAGTAAGTCCTCAGGCATGAAAGAAAAGCCTCGGAACTCTTCTTGCAAGTTGGAGCTTAAAACCGACGGCAAGGGTGTCAGGGTAGGAGGTGCTGATGTAAATTCTTTCTCAAAGTATGAAGTGTCATCAGCAGCTTTGATTTCGGGAATATAGGGAGGCTGCACCTTTTGGTTGAGGATATCTTCAAAATTTATATTTCTGAAAAATGGTTCAGCCATGACTTCAGCGGCATCCCGAGGACCTGCTCCCAGACGTCTTTCGGGGTCTTTTGTGAGTAAGCCTTGGAAGATCTGAACAATATCACCAGCCATGTCAATAGGGTAGAGTGGCTCATCCGTTAGAATAGCGTTGAAGACTTCGTCCTCGTCATCACCGGAGAACGGCGACTGGCATAGGAGCATCTGGTACAGTAGAACTCCAAATGCCCACCAATCAACAGCTTTTGTGTACTCTTGTTCCTTCAAGATTTCAGGGGCCATGAACTCGGGCGTTCCGCAGAAGGTGGACGTCCTATTTCCATACCACATTTCGTCCTTGCATAAACCGTAATCAGCTATTTTGATGTGGCCTTCTGGAGTCAAGAGAATGTTCTCTAACTTCAAATCACGGTAAATAACACCGTTGTCGTGGAAATATTTCAGAGCGAGTAAAACCTCCGCCGCGTAGAACTTAGCCCTACGAACGGAAAGTCTCTGATTTTGAACATGCCACATCAAGTCGCCACCACCGATGAATTCCATGGCGAAATAAATCCGATTTTCTGTTTGAAAAGAACAATAGAGGTTAGTCAAAAATGGATGCTTTGCCTTGGTCGCCAACAAGAATACTTTCTTCTCTGCTCTTGCGCTCTCGATATCATGATTCTTTATAATATGATCCTTTTTCAGAACTTTGATAGCACATAAGCGCTCGTTGTTTTTGGACTTGGCCAACAAGACCTTGCCAAAATTTCCCTTCCCAAGCACCTTCAGCAAAATGAAATCATCCAACGAGATCTTTCTGCGTTTAGAAACCTTCTTCCTATGTTTGCCACTTGTATGCGAGTGCTGAGGGGAACGAGAAGGGGGTGCTTGGTCCAGGCTGTGCTTGGCTATTGGTGACGTAGTAGATTCGGTCTCTTTTTCCTTTTGGTGACGCACTCCATCCGGCCTTCCATCGGTCACTTCTACATCAGAGTGAAGAACATCACGCGCCTCTAAAGGAGTATCCCAAGCAGATGAAGGTGAACCCTTCAAATTTTTATGAGAGCTGACGATCGCTTCGTATTGAGGACCTTTAGTGTTCAAATTGACAACTTCCGTATCTGGCAAATCTGTTGAGACCTCGTACGCCTCACGAAATTGCTGTTGCCGTAAGTCTTCATCCTTTTGGTGCTCGATTCTCCAGTCGTTTTCGACAAATGGTTGATCGCTACCATCTGTTGAAAGTTCTGCCTTGTTATTGATAGTATCGTAAGAGTACGAGGGATCTAAAGTTCGGCCTGCGTCGCCAGGTTCGGGTGATTGCGTGTATTGAGCTGCGTTGGTGAATGCCTTGTAATCAGTATTTTCCTCAATAAAGTTGTTGAGCCTATCATTTAGAATTTCATTTCTCTCTTTTTCGGGGGCCACGCGCTTTGGCATAGGTTGTTTCGGAACTTCGGGAAGCCCAAAGTTATAGTGACCTTTTTTGTCATGCTTATATCCCTGTTCCTCATCCGTAAAGTCGGCAAAGTTGGCTCGAGAAGGAGAAATTGGCAGCTGTTTGGTTTCAACGCTTTTATTAGAGCTTTTGTTGACCCTGGTAGGATTAGCTGTAACCTGTTTTTCATGTTGTTGGATATCGATCGGTGTGACATCGGTCTGTAACTTCTTCCTTTGCTTTTGAGATCTCTGCGTATCCTGAATAGCGGTCAATATTTGGTTTGCCATGTCCATAGACATCCCGCAAAAATCTGGTACGAGGTGAGCACACTGCGTGTGACACATGATTCCACATTCACTACATTTGCGAAGGTTTTTCCTACCCCATGGAAGAATGTATCCACAGTGGCAGCACCACTTAGTACCTCTATTGGACACGGGTTCGAATCTGTGTGGAATGCAGTGATTGAGCTTAGGTTCTTCAGGATCCGCTTCGTTGCTAGATTTAGCAATGCATTTCGTAACCACATGGTTGTAACACTTTTTGTGACAAAGAAACTTGCAGTCTTGGCACTGAAAGCCGGAGTACCGCAGAAAGTCTCCGCAATATGCACAGCACATAATGTTGTAGAAAGACTTTTGGACAAAATGATGTCCCTGTTGCTCATAGACTTCTTCCTTTCTATTTATAATCGCTCCATGACGGTGTAGACCGCCCGTGAGGTTCTTGTTAGTTGGTTGACTCGATTTGCTGAACCCAATGTTCAGCAATATCTGACCAGCAGGTTCAAGCACAAACCACAAACTTGTTGTAATTGGTGGTGAGGACACTCCATCCGTTGGTAGTGCACCAACACCTCTTGCAGCAGATTCGCCAGCCTCGCGTCTTGTATCGTTAGATTCTGGAGGACTGGTAACTCTTCCTTCTGGATTCCACTCAATTTGTCCTGCTTGGCCCGCTTTCTTCTTACGAATTTCCTCTGCTATGTCCGACAGTAATAGCCACATCTGGGCAACTGGGACGGTCTGTTCATTGATTTTATCATAAACAGTAATTTCAACTTCATTGCCATTGCCGACATTGATCTGAAATTCTTCCTGCCATCTATCAATACGTGAAGGCCGTGACTTTGCCTGGACCATATCGTCAATTTTGATAGTGATAAACGTCTCAGGACTACGAGAAAACATGGGAGACTGGACGTGGTCCACATCTCGTATAGCACTAATGCCCATCGTGAGCGTTCCTGTCAACTGCTTTCTTCTAAATTTTGGCTGTGCCGCACCAGAGCCATCGGGATGATTTTTGAGCTGATCCAAATCCACATTGATTGCTTGATATTTCTTGAGCGATTTCTTAAGAAGCTGGATTCTTTGCTTAGACTCTCTAGAACCGCCCTCGGCTGCAGAACTGCTGCGACGGTCGCCATCAATCTGATAGAGCTTGGTGAGTTTTTCATTAGCTTCCTGGTACTGCTCTTCAACTTGTAATTTGAACTCTAGTTGCTGGAGCATATATTGAATCCGCTGAGACAAAGAAGGGCAGTCATATTTCATGAGATCCAAACGTGAGAAAATGTGCTCGTCTGGGGCAATTGTGGACAGCTGACCGTAACCATGACTGGTTCGCCTCTGTGATGCATTCTGGGAGTCGGAGCCATTGTTTAGTTTCAGTTTTTTGAGTGTTTCTTCGAGGTACTGGATATTCTGCTGAGCCTCTCTAATGTTGGTGTTACATTTTTGAATCACCATTACATTATCAGTCTTCTTCTTGAGCTGCGTGGCACCTAAAATAATATTATGCTCACGCTCGACTTTACGTCGGATCTCCTGTTCTACCTTCGTCAGCATTTGTAAGGTCCTTTTTCCTGAGGAAACTGGAACTGGTCAGATTTCAATTATGATCCAGAGATCAACAAAAGCACTGTATTTGACAATTCTGATCTTAGAGATCTGGAGAAAGGAAAAATCTGATGCGAATCACTCAGATAGCACTTGGACCGATCTTCTCAGCTGGCCGCCCGATTAAAATTCTCCCTTGGTCCGTAGTTGATACTCTCACGGTTCTTGCGTCGAGATATCTAGAGTTCGTCTTTGTTCTTGTTTCAGGAAGTTCTCATATCTAAAAACAACCACGTGATTTACTTTTCGCCAGTAGGAATCGAAAAGACTCTGAGGAGGTTCCTATTTGGAAGATAATAGGAAGAATGCACATACGCACCTGTCTTTGAAGAGCAATTTTTCGTGTTGATTATACAGAAACAGTTGATCATATAATTTATTGGAGTTTTTGTGACATCTACTCCTAGCCAAATGGTATGATGACATGGAGATATAAACAGGTAACGTATTGATTGAATCATGTACCCAGACATCAAGAATGCTTAGTTTAGAAACTGACATTGACCAGGATCTACGATCAACCTGTCCATAGTACTGTATCCGTGATATAGGCTGGGTGCAGTTAATTATCTGGTCTAGAACACTACACGATGTCAGAAATAACTATATAAATACCGATGGTTTATTCCAAGTGTCGGGATTCTTCTCTTAACATCCGGAAGAACCACGGAGGATTCACATCACCACAAGTAATAAATAATCCATTAAGTAATACAAAATGTCAATTGACGATGTTACCAATAACCTCACTGAACTCACGTTAGGTGACAATACAGAAAACCTAGAAGCTTCGGGTTGCATATTGATCACGCCACTACACTATCTTTGAATCGGAGACTACTTGACGAAATTCGACCACCTCGCGCCACGTCTTAATGAAGTCTACTTTGATAACATACTACAATTATCTTGAATGAAATTATACATATTTTAGCTCCGCGGCTAGGTAGGTCAACGTGATTACCGCCGCTAAGTGTTACAACGACAGGAGCAACCTGGCACCGGACAAGTAAGATGCTTTTCAAACCACTCTTCCGCATGCCCTGCATGCATCCCATGGTTACAGGCCAGACAGAAACTGAACCATTCATTAAGCTTGAGATGACGTGCCTCGTCCATATTTTGTATGTCATCCTCAGGCTGATCCTGCCCTTTAGCTCGACCACTTATCACAATAGGCAAATTTGCGGTACCCAATGGCAGAAGACAAATGGCACATCGTGGGAATGGCGTGCCACAATGCGGACACGAATGTTTCTGAAAAGCCGTGCTAGAGGGTGCAGCATTATTCAAGCCAAATTTTTTTGAACCACCTCCCGTACCGAAACCTTTCATTACATTAGCGGCTGAGCTTGAGCCTCGTGCATGCGACGAAGAGTCAACAGGATTATTTATGTTTTTGTTGCATTTCAGGCACTGAATATACAATTGGCGTGGTCGGCAGCCACCCCGCGATGAGGAGTGCGCTGTTCGTGACAATCTTCCGCGTAGAACATCAAATCTGGCTCTCACAGAAAACAGTTCCCACGAATTAAGCATCATGCGATAAGTGTGTACCCACTCGTCAACTTGTGTGCTCTTGAAGTAGCGCGGGCATCCGTATATAGATAAGAGTGCCGCCGTTTGTACATCGCTAGTTTTGTTGACATATGACTGCAGCAGCTTGATGCCGCTAGGTGTTATTCCTGTCAAAATCAATCCCTCTAGTTCTCCATTTGAAATAACGGATTCTGCCGTCCTTTCCAGAAAGCGAGTAAGATCCTGATCATTCAAAAACCGTAGGGCCACGCCCAACCTCTCTCTAAGTGATATTGAGGACTCTGAGAGAATGTCCCACCAGTCATTATCTGCAATGAATCCGAAAATTACCCTCAGGTAAGGATCATCCAACTCTGATGACATATTTCTGCACTGCTGCCTCCATGCATTATTTCCTGGCTGATCTTTATACGCTAGGTAACCTGCAATGGCAGTAGCAATTAACCGTAATCGCTCCTTTTTTGCAGAACTCAGTATTTCTATAGCTTTTGTAACATCACCAAAAAAAACTGCCCATCCAGCAGCTTTTTCGTAATGGTTAGTCTTGATCATGCCCTTATACTTCTCCTCATAATCAGCCGGGCTTAAATCCCAACCCGAGATAATCATGCATAACTTCCGCTGAATAGGCTTGTTCGAATTTGTAAACGAAAGCATACCCTTAGATTCGCCCATTTTTGATTTATACCTTCCTCTCATTCGAATAATTTTCTCAAGCTCCCTGCTTAATTGCTTTTCTGTTAAAATAGTACCTTCCCGATACCTATCTTGTTGAGAGAGTCCCTCCAGTCCATTCCATATGCCCAGGATCCCTTCATAGCCCAGATCTAATTCGCCAGATACCATAGTGCCATCATCGACGGATGCCTTCACAATCGATAACCACCTCCAAGTGTTTCTGATATATGCATTGTTTTGTAGCGTTTTCGAGGTATCGATAAGCTCAACCGTTTTTATAGGATCTAAGCCATAGTTTAACGAAGCACGTCTCTTCATAATCATGCTTATGTCGTTCTGAAGAAGAATGTCGGGCTTTAGCAAAAATGGATATGCTCCCTCTGACGGGCTGCGAGTCCTCATATCATCGGGGTCGATGCTCCCTCTGAAACTACCATCTGATGGTTCTGAACCGTTTACTTCGGCGTTGACCTTCTTATCACCTACCTCAGAAAGTTCCCCATCGCTCAGGTCGAGGTCTTCAAATGAAATGGTCTTCAATGCTATTGTCTTGCCATTGGTACTTATCTTCTCATCCATGTTGGCAACTCTCAACTCTGCCACATCTGCTCTTTCATTATTTGCCATGAGCAAATTGTTATCACAGTTGAAAGAGGTCTTCGATGTTCCTCCTCTTAGGGCCATTCGATATATTGTCCCAGATTGTCTCATGCATATAAAATTAGCACAACCATTCTCTTGTGGAATATAGTCGAACGTAGTTACTCTATCGTAGATGGTGTTAATGTCATGGACTGTAGAAATGAAAAGTGAATCAATCTCGGTCGGAACATCTGAATTGCCATAGGAATCCTCACGATTCAGCAAGGTAGGGTAGCTGCCCAGTCTCCACCTCCTGATTATCTGGCCCCCGTGTAAAGTTGTAAACTCGTTACCGCGGACTGCCGACCACCTGAAGCACGAATTGCTGTATTTTCTGGAGGCGACTCCTGCGCCCATAAGTTTATCAAACTTTAAAAGAGGCTGCGCCTCTAAAGAGTCGCTAGAAGAGGTGCTCAAGTCGAGCTTGCGTCGATCCCAGATCGCTAAAGTCCCGTCATCGCCATAAGTCGTAAACTGCCATGTATTGAAAGGGTTGATTTTGATATCATATGATATGCGTGTGGGATGTTGATAAGCAGGCTGTGGCGACCTCAGGTCAATCTCCTTCAGAAGCTTATTCGTTCCTGTAATCAGCGTCGTACCGTCGAGGAATTGGAGGGATACCACGGTCTCGTTAAGACAATAAGAAAATGATGGATTTACTACGTTAGAGTCCGTGCTTTGGTAATTTACGTCCCATACTTGCAGCGAAGCATCATGACGGTTTCTATCCATGCCTATAGCTATCATACCACTATTACTCATACCCAGCGCGTTGATTGCCCTCTGCTGCTTGGCCCTCACCCGGAGTTGAGAACCACCCTGTCCTGAAAAATCATAGATCTTGTTCATAACTCGAACCATGCCACTTTTTTCTCCGACACCTATCAAACCTAATTCAGTTTCTGAGTAGTCCAGGCACGTAATTTTGTCAAAATCCTTTACCACATTGAGCTTCGCTATGGATTTGTCACTTTCGTCGTTGGGGTCAACTTTGTAATGTGCCACTTCATCCCTGGTAGGGTTAACCGAGAGATAGTCAAACTTTCCATCCTGAGACCAGCTTGAGACTCGTTTGATCAGGCTCATTGATATGAATCTTTGCTCTCGGAACCTTCGGGGACTTCAAGAAATGATAAACAGATCGGTTAGTAGCCTAAATTCAATTTTCAAATGGTGTATGCACGTGACAATTTCTGAGCAAACTACATCTCCTTACAGTTCACGATCTAATACCGCCAAATAGGCTTAGCAGAATTCGGTTCTCAACCTGTGAAAGTTCCTTTACCTCTTCTAGCTTGTATTGTTTCATCAAGGATAGCCCTTTCCATGGAACGGCCCTTATGCGTCCATTCTCGGTGGAAAAATCTTGCTCTACCCATGTGCCGACCTTAGCAATATCCAACGAATCCGTCAAAGCATTTATATGTGAGTGTAACTTCTTTGCCTCGATCTTAATACTCTGTGTGGTTCCATCATCTGCTTCGATGACAGCAAAATAGTCTGACATAATCTGTCGGAAGAGAGCGACATAATCATCGCTTTCAGATTCAAGGCACAGTTCAATCTGCTTAGACAGTCCTTCACGAGTTCCTTTCTCTCGCATCAACGCTCTAAAGGAAGAAAAGTTGCTGAGTCTCTTTATGACGCTTTCCCGCAATATGAATTTTCCAGGGTGGTTATATAGTTCTTGTGCTTTTCGGTCGGCGTTGTGACACATTCTCGAAGTATTATGTCTATCACCGAGGAGATGAGCCATATCTTGAAGTTTACGCATATCGTTAGACAGGGATTCAGCGAAGCTAACGCGCTTGTTTAGCTGCTCTACTGTAAAAGCACCAAGCGAGGATGGATCAAACTTTCTCACTAGTGGTGCTCCGCGCTTTAGCTCGCGCTTCATAGACCAGTATTTGCACAAGTCCGTCGAAATCTTGGCACTGTTCTCAACTTTGAACATATCTAAGACCTTCTGAACTGTGCGCGCGAAAATTTGAGGAGCAATAGGGGTTCCTCGGTTAGTTGTCCATTGCCCCTTCGCCGCAGTTGTTGGGCTTTTTTTTGCGGTATACAGACCCTCAACGCTAGTAGTGTTATTTGCCGCTGCAAAATAATCTCTGGTTTTTGAAATACCACTTTTGCAATCTGGCCAGTCGTTTGGAGAGTGTTTATCGCAAAAACTCTGCAGTTTTAGTCCGGGTGCATTAGAGGAGGCTTCGATGATAGAGCACGAACCGAAGTCCATGCAGAGACCGGCCCTTTTGGCGCACGTTACATGATAAGCCGTAAAACAATTTTTATTCGAACACTGAATGCAGGCACCAACTTTTTGCTTGCAAATGTAACAGGTGAGCTTCCACCGGGACCGCGGGATCAACTCTATGCCATCGATGGGTTCCATATAGTGCGAGTTGACGAAAAAAAGCTCTGGAATCCAGATTCCACACAAAACGTGGCCCCATGACCCTCGATCAGTTTGCTTGAAGGCTCCAGTGTGGCTAGGACAAAAAAGGCAGTTTATTTTTCTATTTCGCGATATCATGCATCGACGACAGAGCCATTGGCCTTCCGGGATAAAAACAACACCATAACATTCTTGGTGTACTGCGACATCGCATCCATCACAAAATACAATCGCATTAGAGTTGTCACATTCTGTCATCCCACACACTGCGCATGGTTGATCGATTACATGGCCCGTCCCATCGTCAGATCCATACGTCTCGTAATGAGCCCACGCCGCTCTTGTCTCTCTGGTTGAAATCTCTGATGTTGTGGACATCCTTGGCGGGATTTTTTTCTCTAAATGGAACCACTCGGTTTCCAACACACTCATGACTATCTCGAATATCTCATGGGTAAGTTGATGCATTTGACTGGAGATGCGAATTTGATTGAGATATCGGAGATACAAGTCATCTTGTTCATCCATGTCGTATTCAACTTTAAAGTTCAATAGATACCTGGAGATGTGGCTGAGAGAATTTGACTTCGTTGCGGCGTATCCGTCGGTTTTCTTAATATAGGGCGACTTGATCTCGTCAAATTTGTTGACAGGATTTACAGTCAAGAATCCGAATTTCTGGTAACGTTTGGAAACGCGAGCCTTCCCCGCTAGATTTCCGACTTGTATTTTGCATTTTTTGAATTTGACCTGATCTTTATTGACACTTATTCGTTCCAACGTCACTTTTTCGTTATAAATCATTTGCTTTACGTGCGTTATTTCACCGGTGCAATGACTTAAGTCAAGCTGCTCTTCCTTTCCTAATTTACTTTTCAAATACTCCATAACTTCTTGAGATTCTTCTCTGTCATTGGCAGTATTACCGTTGTTCTCGTTGGGCACAATTACGGGAAGAAGCTCTTGCTGATCGAGATCGGGATAAAAATCAGTAAAATGTTTTTCCTCTCGCAGTTTAGGGCCATCATCCCTATCTATTTTACCCTTCGAGAAGGACATGAGATCTTTTTCTCCACACTTTCAATTTGTTTACCTTAGTCGTTGTTCAAGTCATCGCTGGGCAACTTGTTAGCTTCCTCTTTCTAAATTAGCCATACCTAATCAATTTAGAGTATTCCCAGATCACGTGAACAAAAATGTGCGTGAACACAAAAACAGAACAGAACGTCTGCTCTTCTGAAAGGGAGGGTTTGGCGTAAGAGAGGTACGCTACACTTGGAGGAGGACAGTTACATAGCTCAAGTGTTAGTTTTTTAGATTTCATTTTTTTGCTTTCTTATCTCCGACATGCCACGTATGCTAATTTTATTGTTGTTAAAGGATTGACATACTTTGAATGCTGACAGCATCAATATTATCGAACTGCAACCGGATGGGTGATCGAATATGCATTCGGCCACTCTCACGCTCCTATATAAATATAGATATCGTCTATTTTCCAAAATTGAGTAGAAACTCCGCTGCCGTTCCGTCACCTTCACCACCAAACATCAATTTCGCATTATCTTCAGCTTCGATCAGGTCTCCGGACAAAAATTGCTGCAGATCGTCTTGGATTGTAGTAGATGGCGTAGACGAGGAGTTATCTCCCATGAATGATGCCATCCTAGCATCAATGATTTTTTCCGGAGACACACTACTAACGGCTCCCGCAGCTATATGCTCCTGCAAACGTGTGTCAGCGACTCCTCTGCCACTATTTTTCAAACGATGGGATCCTTGCCGATGTGCGTACTCTTCGAGATTTCGTACCTTCTGTAGAAGGAGCTGCCGTTTGCGATCCTGGATCTCCAAGACATGTTGCAAATACTCGAGATAGTCCGCGGAGCGGGTTAGAATAACGCCTTTGTTTGGCTTCACTTCTTTGCCCCTGTCATCGTAGTTAAGTAGGCTCGGGGGTACGATTTTGCTCAACTCTTTTATTTTGTGCTTGATTAGTTCTCGTCGCCTTCTTTCTACTGCGTTATGAAACTCTCGCCGACGTCGTAGTCTTTCTTCTTGCGAAGCCTGCGTAACGCAACCAGCGGAGTCTACAGAAACTTGCTGGTGCTGAGCCGTGCTTCCAGCTGATAAACGTCGTGGGTGTAGCGGGTTAGTGCGTGATGAGCCAGAGACAAAAGTTCCTTGCCGTAGACTGCTTGGCGGGGATCGGAGACTGGACGATAAGTATTGCGAATAAGACGCAGAATCCAGGGAGTCTCGCTGTTGCGGTTGCAATGAGTGGTACTGGAATGATGAGGATATAGGCGACATAAAATTGGTGGTAGCAACACTGGATCCCAGGGATGAAACGGGATCTTCCGTGAAACTTGACAATTGGTCATCATTCGAGGTCTCTCGATGATGAGGCTCATGCCGGAACAACATGCTTTCCATCAAAAAGTCCGATTGCTGCGCTTGTTGTGCCAAGTTTTCATCGATCAAATACTCTGGCTTGGCAGGCTCGCTTCCCTGTTGCATTGTGTTATGAAAAGAATTCGTTGAAATCCTGTCTCTCATCGAGTTCTGCCCGATGGCATCGTCTTCATAGTAACCGGAACGCCCTTCTAATCCCATTCTATTGCTGTTGAAAGTCCTATCATCAGTCCCAGTAAGAGAAGCTCTCATATCACTGCTTAGGTCTGCCAAACCAGCATGTCCCATCAGTTCATTAATGAAATCCTCCTCGTCTTGTTTGAACTCCATCCTGATCAATTTGAAAAGTCTGCGAATCCCGTAGTCTTATTCGTGGTCCAATCGAAGCCAAAACTTACTGTATAGCTACCTGTAGCCTGCTGAACGCATCGAACTTTGCTGTTCCGTTGTGGATGTTGAGGACAGAATTTCAAAATTTAGCCAACATATATATCCGTGACGTGTAATTGTATGTAATGGTAATCACAAATTTGCGACAAGACAGAGGTAATCGTCGTCCTAGCATCCAGAAACTTAGGACAGTTAGTTGTAACCATAGCTAAGGTTCTCAGCTCATTTTTAGCTCGTTTATAGGTCATCTCTAGCTTCTTTTTAGCATCCTTTTAGCATCCGTTAAGCGTACACATTAAAATGGCAACGCCACAGGAAGCGACACTGCGCGATTCCCTCAACAGGTGGAATGAGTCCCGTACGCAACACTCCCAAGGTTTCAACGAGGGAGCTAAGACTCTATTTGCGTCCTGGGCAGACTCTATGAACAGCAGGGCACAGAATGTGTACCAACGCCTCCCAATGACGCAACAAGACCTGGTGCAAGACCAAGAGCCTGGATGGTTTAAATTGTCGCGAACTGAACGACTTCTACTATTTGTGTGCTTTATATCGGGGTCTGTTGCTTGTTTCACGCTATGTATCTTTTTGCTGCCGGTTTTGGCAGTTAAGCCACGCAAGTTTGGTCTCCTGTGGTCCATGGGGTCGCTACTATTTGTGGGAGCATTCGGTGTGCTCCAAGGTCCCATTGCATACATGAAACACATAACATCGGCGGAAAGGCTGCCCTTCAGTGTATTCTTTTTCGCTTCCTGCTTCCTGACGATTTACTTCGCGGCGTTTCAAAAATCAACCATTCTCACGATTCCATGTGCCATCCTTGAACTGATCGCTGTTATTTACTACGCAATCAGCTACTTTCCCTTTGGAGCTACAGGCCTTCGGATGATCAGTTCGGTGGGAATCAATCAAGCTAGAGGTGTTCTGAGAATCTAAGAAAAAACCGTGCGTATCTAGTATGTTTATCTTCAGACATAACTACTTTTTGTTCCTTGTCTGTGTCAATTAAATTATGCATCGACGTCGTTTTACCTTTCGTACTTTGGAGGCTCGTCCTCATCGCTGAGACATGCGGGCAGCGGTAGGGAAGAGCTCTCGGTATGTTTCAACTCGAATCCGTCTCTGAAAATGTTTGATCCAGAGCCAGCAGAATGTGTGTTCATCACAAAGTCGATATTGCTATACCGTCTGCTACGATACCCTGAAGCATTCAATATCGAAGGTTCTGCAGAACGAGTATGAGTGGTGGCCCTAGAAAGTGACAATTGATGAGTGGACAGTTCATCGGGGTCATAAGAGCTCGCTAAGTTTGGAGAGCAAATCGGGGAGGACAGAGGTGATCCAGGAACAGATACAGCTTCTTCAAATGAAGGCGGAGGTAGAGATTCTGGAAAAGCCGTCTTAGTTGCCACATCATAAGTGGGAAGCTCAATATTCGAAGTGCCACAGAGATCAGAGATAATAAATATGGGGGTGTCAATTAAAACTTCGTAGTGTTTTTCACCGCTCCTATTTTCAGGTGTGCTCTTGCTGATGCGCAACATAATTTCGAGTTTATGCTTCACATGGATGTTCTTAAAGTTCACACAATCCAAGTATAAACCGCGTTTAGGTTCATTCACCCGGCTATGTGCATTAATTGCCACGTTAGAACCAGACTTGAAGTTGGTATTTGACCTGGGTGGCTCAGCAGGACCTGGAATGGAAGCGCTTCGGGAAATAAATGGGGAATTGACTCTCCGACCTGCAAAGAATCCAATTACGCCTGATGCTGTACTATTTCTTCGGGGTACCGATCCATTTGTCTGATCAGCTGGTTGATGAACGCTCACGAACTCATCGATGCCATAAGGTGGTACACTTTTGGAAGTTTTCCTGTCTAATGCTGCAAATTTGGGAAAAGTCAACTCTGATTCGGTGGTTAAAGGATCTACAACATCAATGGCAGCATCTCCTTTGACTTCAGAAGGACATGAAGTATATGACAGAAGGTTTTCAGACCGGCAGTTATCTATAATATCTTCCTTCATGGACTTACAACCTTTTTCCTTTGATCTCATCTCCCAAAGCGGCAATACACGTTCTTGTTTCCGTCTACAGATAAATTCCGAATAATAAGGATTATAAGGGTCATTCGCAATGGCTTCTGTTTGGTCGAATTCATACTCCAGATTTTTGGAAATGTAGGTTATTTTTTCAATTACACTTACTCGGATCCTCTTGACTGAAATATTCTTACTGATCGGGGCAAGCTTAATCCTAATTGGTATTTTGCTACCTAACGGCACGAACTTTTTAAGTAAGGAAATCTCGTAAGATAATGCGTCATTCCAGATTCTGTTAATGTAAACGGGCTTATCAGCGGTGTATTCTGAGATGTTAGGAGGAATTCGGACCACCTGAATTGTTTGATCTCCTCTGATTAAATTTTCCCTTGCAAGTGCAGCTCTATCGTTCGACCCCGTCTGGAATTGATCTCGCACTTTTCTTAGAAATTTATTGCTGGAAAACTTGCTATGATGGGACGCCTCGGGGTGATGGTCTTCGGACGCATGAGAAAAAGCGGAGTTGGAGGACGAAGTGTCACTTTTGGGGTCAGCAGGGAGATTGGGCAATAGTTTCGTTGCACAGCGGAAATGATAGCTGACTCGCCCAGATGGCAAATATACAGTCTCTGGAATATTACTGGAAAAGAAAACTGGAAGTAAAAAAACATACTCACCTGGCTGGAAAATCCGTTGGCTAGTTGTGGCATCTATAGAAGACGAAAGAATGATGTCAGAATCTTTTCTATTCATATAGCTCTGGGACGAAGGATCACCTATATTCCTAAAGACCAGCGGCTCAATTGTCGTATCTGCATGTTCAACAATCTTATGTTTAGTGGACGGGTGTCGGGGGATATAAAGATTATAATTTTGATCAGTAAGTTCCCAGTCAAGCTCTCCCAGAGTATAATATTCCTCATTCGTGGTTTTCTCTGGCGGTACACCATGTTGCCAATATATACGCACTTTCGAATATAGTTTGGCTCTCAATGTGGTAAGGGACGTAATCTTCTTGAATGAAATGATTACAGCCATATTGAAAAGAACGTTTTTACCATCGGCATCTATTGAAGAGCCCTCAGGTGCCATGGTGGGGTCTACCGCACTAGCAATGGAGAGCCCTTCTTCTGCAGCTAACGAAGAGGGCCCGGTTCTACTCGAAGTCATACGATTCTCAACTGAAGGGTCTGTGCCATTAATCAGTGCTAAATGGCTTAAGTATTCATCCTCCTGTGGTGAAACTGTGGGCAAGAAGAGTACCTCTGAAGAGGTGGCCAAGAACATGCTGATATCTTTGTTCGATATAAAGGTTTTTGGCTGTAGAAATCCTCTTTCTGAGAGGTATTCCAGCAGATATTTGTGGCCGTTCAGGATATTGGCAGGCAGCTTTGGAGCGTAAGAACTAAAATGGCTATGGAGGTCGTCCGACTCCGAAAAGTTTTCATCCGACTCAACGTCAGCCTCTTCATACTCGTCCTCGCTAAAAAAGGGCTTAGAAGCGTTCTCAGCGAGAGCCAATTCATTGGGCGCTACTCCATGATCGTCGTAATTATGGGAAAGCCGCGGCGAACCTCCGTGAGACATTATGGAATTATGGAAGGAAGGGAACATTGCGTGCGCAGTGCCAGCAGAAGACATACTAGACTGAGCACCTGGGCGTTGATTATTGTTCGCCGAGCTTACGTTGCTTGATCCTGTTCGTATCATGTTAGTGAGCGCATGCTTGACAGAAGAAGATCTCCTGCGAGCGACATGGTGTGGAGAAGAGGGATCTGCTCGGTTGTCATCTATCGCAAAGGGATTTGTAGAAGAATAAGGCATCGCTATAATCTTAGTTGAATCGCCTGGCCCCAGCCTGCTTGATCTTAAATTGAAGAATTAAAGAAAGCATTTTCTCCCGGCGAGAAATGGACGACGATCTCCGAAAGCTAATATATATCACGTGATTAACTGAATACTGGAATATCTAGCTTGTATTATGATGTGCTTGAGAAGGATAGGTTCAAGGTAATTTACCTATCCATTTGCGATTGGAAAAGACTTTAAAGCTATGCAATCTGCCATCACAAGTGGTAGCTAAATACGCACACTTCGCCATCCAGAGATAAAAAGCGGGCAATATCAGACTCTTCACGAAATTTTTGATTGTTGCAGATTCTCCGGATCTTCAGAATGTTTGTAAACAAGTGAAAAAGATCGGCTGAATTTAGCCCCAATTTATATCTTTCTTCAGTCCGCTAAATCTGCATCAGAGGTAGAAAGCTTACTGAATTGTTCATTTAAGACATCCCATGGTTGAGTAAGCTTGTTAATTGATATTCTGTGAATTTCTGTGCTTATCACTCCTTGGTTCTTCTAGACGTGAAGAGAAGATCTCGGTACTTGGAATAAACCATACGTCTTGACCTAAAATTTTGGGGTGGGTAAATTAATGAAGTATTGGATATTGATTGTATCAATTTATTCTGACACGTGTTAATCGAGGTCAGTAATATTTGCTTTCTGCACCTCTATCACCTAACGTCAGTTCGATGAGGTTGTTTGTAATATCGTCAATAGACATGTTATGTTACTTACTATACTATTAACCATGGTAAATACGGTGATGTAAATTCCTCCGTGGTTTTTCCAGGTATGAAGAGTGGGATCTCGACACAGGGAAGAGACCATCGGCATTTATATAATTTGTGAGATATCTGATAATCGTCGGATCCGTGGCTATGTCGGATAATCAGGCGGCTCCTCGCATATAGATCTGGATTACCGCGATACATTACTGTCGGAATCCTACACGGATATTAGTGTAGTGCAAATTACATGAGCACTACGACGGAATAGTACAAAGTGATGTCAATAAGACATGATCGGTAGAACATGGATACTTTCAGTTGCGTCAAGGGAAGTCTCAGACGATATTCTGAAGTGGTCTGAGAATTAACTGGTGACTCACCAGAAAATGGCCTAATGTATCGTACGACGTCTCGTACGATTATTCTAGAAGGCTGTAAAACTTTTTACACTCAATTCAATATATTATATAAATACCGATGGTTTATTCCATATGTCGAGATCCCACCCTTCATACCTGGAAAAACCACGGAGGAATTTACATCATCGTATTTACCATGGTTAATAGTATAGTAAGTAACATAACATGTCTATTGACGATATTACAAACAACCTCATCGAACTGACGTTAGGTGATAGAGACACAGAAAGCCGATAAATTAGTTATCTGGTCTAGAACATTCTTCGATGTCAGAACTCATTACCCAAATAATTGTATAAATACCGATGGTTTACTCCAAGTGTCGAGTTCTACTCTTCACCTCTGGAAAAACCACGGAGGGATTTCCATCACCGAGTTTACCACTAGTAATAGTAGGATAAGTAACACAACATGTCTATTGACGATATTACTGATAACCTCACCGAACTCACATTGGGTGATAGAGACACAGAAAGCTGATAAAAACTTCGTCCACTGAACATCGCAACTAATGCCTAAGGAGACGCAAACTATTGATGGTACCCTAAGTGGAGAGCTACATTTAACTGAAATAAGTACCACTCGTTTGTTCCATACTGGAGAAAAATCATTCTGCAAGAAAACACCCGGAACAACTGCTGAGCTCTGCAAGACTAGATATTATTAGGGATCATTACTTTTCCGGTCTCGCCTATTGCCCATATAAAGGCCGGAATTGTTGCACTGTCTACTTCTGCGACTAGTAGTCGTGGGTGCCATTCATCCACGCTCCTTATTCGCGCATCATAGAATGTATAAATGCGGACAACCCATTCCAGTTTCAAGAGACGACGTCTTCGTGTTGGAAGAATTACGAAGAGATAATGATGCTCTTACGTTGCTATGTTTAAGAACTAACAAAAAATACATCCGTCTTGTAAGCTATCTGTATGAACAACTCAGCAATTAACTACCACCGATGTGGAAGCAACTCGTGAAAGTAGTTGGTTACACGCTTATACCGAGCAATGGCCAAACGTTCCAACGTTCGAGTTCCAGTTCTCTGAGCATCCGCTTTCTAATTGAAATCGTACCTTCCCATATTGTTGCACGTTCATGTTACGTGCATTAGCTGGTTTACCCACTGTGTGCCGATCGGGATATTCAGTAAATGGCTCCTTGAGAATTAGTTGCGTGTGCTTCAGGAGTGCCATGATTATTTTGTACGATATCGTGATTAAGATTGTGATTAACGAGCTGTTAACTGGAGTTGGTAAACGAAGATGCTGAAAGTAGCCAATACGTAAGCTTAAGGAGGTGATGACTTTCGTTGCTCAATTGTCGATGCCACACATAGAGTTATTCCGTTGGAACCACGTATCACAAGATATCATCTGGGTTCTTATAGCAGAGCCTCGTTCCATGTATTTAAGGACTGAATTGTATTGAGTTTACCACACATAATGTACTTGCAGTTTACTTTGAAAGCATGCTTTGCTAAGAATTAATGACGGATATCGATTTCGGACAGCCTCTTCCTGCCAGCCTGGAATATGCAGTCTCCTTTAGCATGCCTACTTGGCACTCAGCAATCGCCTATGCAGAAAAGGACCCGAACATCCTGAGTAAAATGGCTACAGGATATCCAAGATACTTCCCTCAACCTGATCTACAAAAACTCTGCGCTTACTTTGTCGGAAAGTTTGGATGCGGATCAGAGGATTGTCGTCCTTTTCCTTCTTTAAACTCAGCTTTAAAGTGTCTGGAATATGTAAGGTCAGTTTCCGGATCCCAGTGTAGGGCTCACCTTGGAGTTGAATCATTGAAGTTTCCACGCGATGCAAAAGAAAATGAAAGTGGCGATGAGATTGTTGTTACAGTAGTGGCCGTTTTAGCATCGGAAAATGACTTTGAGACAGTAAAAGAGTACTGGAAACTTACGGGTGAATGCGTATCAACTAGGTTGGCGGCATTTCTCAATCAGTTCCTCAATACTACAAAATTGGCTGCTGTTCATACAAAGCCTGAAACCGCAGACAACGTTTCAGTCTTAATGAAGAAGGGAAGTGAGGCAAAAAAGCTAATAAAGCAAAGGGTAGTTGATAACCATTGGAGCCCATTTGGTTTGGAGCGACATGGTACAAGGAAAGCAGATCTAACTCTAAAAGCGTGGAAAGACGTCCACTTGGTGTCAAGTGGTATGTCGGCGATTTTTACCGCGCGCGAGTTACTTAAATTTTGGGAGGCAAGAAACAATTCTGAACCTTCGGTAGACGAGGACAATGCTGATAGTAAGAATCCGTCATTATTGTGTAATACGGTTGCTATTTTCGGGTTCCCGTTCAAGGACACACAAGTTATTATGGAGAAATTCGGAAGGTGCCTTTTCTTTGGAATTGGGGATTCTAATGATCTTACCGCATTGAGCGATTTTTTAGATAGGCGCGGGCAACGAATACTAGCTGTCTATGTGGAAACGCCTTCAAACCCTATGCTGAATATGCCAGACTTAATAGGGCTGAGAAGACTGGCTGACCAGCACGGGTTCGTTATCATCATTGACGATACCATAGGAGGGCTAAACATCGACGTTTTCCCTTACGCCGATATAATCTGCACGTCTCTCACCAAGCTGTTTAGTGGTTCCAGCAATGTCATGGGTGGTTCACTTCTACTGAATCGAAAGTCTTATATGTACCAATGCGCATGTGAGTATTTTAACAGCGACAAATTCGAAGATCTGCTCTGGTGTCAGGACGCTGCAATTCTTGAGATTAACTCCAGAGATTTTGAAGAAAGAACACTATGCGCTAACAAGAACAGTACAACATTATTAAACAGATTGCTTCTACCAGAGGAGGGAAGAATATTCAAGAAAGTTTTCTACCCTACCGTTAGCTCTAAGGATACAATTAAGAACTACGAATCTGTCCGAAACAGGCTTGGTGGCTACGGATGTCTACTTTCTTTGACTTTCTTCAGTGATCAGGAAGCTGGATGTTTTTACGATTCATTGAAGGTTTATAAAGGTCCATCGAACGGAACAAACTTTACATTGGCATGTCCATACGTCCACTTGGCACATCATTCCGAGTTGGAAGAAGTTTCAAAATTTGGAGTGGATCCGAACTTTGTTAGGATAAGTGTAGGCTTGGAAGATATTAACTGGTTGCTGAATGTTTTTTCAGTCGCAATAGCTGCCGTGAGGAGCAAACGCGCTGATATTTGCGTATAAAGTAATAAAGATAGGATGCTTTATCATTGTTTTTACAAAGATGGTTATGTTTTATTATGTTTTCATGTCTTGAATCTTTAATTAACAAAACACGTAGCATATTCATGATTGGGGTCAGCAGATTACCTCAGCTCAACACCTGAGACTAGATCGTCAATAACATCTTTTACATCGGTTCGATGTGATATTTGATATCTAGGAGCTGCATGATCAAACAAGGGCAAAATTGTAATGATAGTATCGAACCTACCTGACTCAATAAGAAGGGATACCCAAGTCTTAACACGCTTGCACTTGTCAGCTACAGATGAACAGTCATCACATATATTTTGTATGAGTTATTTACCTTTTCAACTCACTTTGTACTATTACCTCATTTTGTCAGATGATCTGGACTCTAATTACGATTTGCCCTTGTTGTTAAACAGATAACCTACGAAGCCTCGAAACAATGGACACTTGAACAGTTACAACGATGTTCAGGAACAGAAGGCTTAAGGGTGTGTCTAATGCCATTAAATCAGTTTCCAGCAGCGATGTCTCGGCTGGACTTCATTCCAAAATGTTTGACATCAGAGAAGTTAGTCGCTATGGGATGAACGGCACAGTTCAGACGTTTGCATTTGATCCGGTTCAAAGTCTACTGGCACTTGCTACTGATGCTGGTGAAATTCATGTCTACGGCAAACAACAAGTGGAGGTAGTTTTTACGTTAGATTCCAAAGCCGTGGTTAAGGAACTAAGATTCGTGAAAGGGATTTATTTGATTGCCGTGGATTCAAAAGATTCCGTCTTGGTGCTATCACTGCATTCAAAGAAGGTACTAGCTACTTTCTTCGCTCCTGGAAAGGTTTCTTGTATCGAAACTGATCCTTCGTTGGAATGGATGTTAATTGCTCTTCAGAGCGGCTCCATAGTCATTTACGATATTGACAAGGATTGCATGTCTCCAGTAAGGATTGAAAACTTGCAGAAGGCCCTTCTTCCGCAGGAGCATCTGTCGGAAGTCGTTTCTATCCAATGGAATCCCAGGGACTACGGTACGATCTTGATATCATACAAGCTAATTACCGTCATCTATTCTATAGTAGAGAATAGGGCTAAACAACAATTCTTATACACAGTGCCACCATACGCTCCTGGTGGAGATCAAAGTGGGAACTTAGAGACTACCAGAACTCCTGAAGTCATTCAATCCATGTTTCATCCTAATTCCCTCCATATCCTTACGGTTCATCGCGATAGCTCTTTGGTGTTTTGGGATGCAAATAGCGGTAAATTACTTCATGCACGCTCTTTGTTCGAAACAGATATAAATGTGCCTAGACAAACCCTAGAACCGCCACCGTTAACACCTTCGCAGATTTCTCAGGTGTCGTGGATTTGCGCGTCTAATCCTGAATACACATCGCTTCTAATCGCCGGAGGTTCCATTGGAGAAGGCGATGAGTGTCACAACTTGACGATGATTGATCTTGGCGCCACACCAATGTACTCTGTTACCTCTTATGAAAGAATGGGTGCTTACTACGCTTCTCCTATCCAGCAAAAAGTCTTCCCAGTACCCAACGAAGCATCCATTGTCAGGTTCTTGCCACTCGCAAGAGCTTCATGCTACTTTTCAGGTAACCATGATCCTGCCGTGGTTCTAGTGTTGTTGGATGATGGCGAAATCGAGACCGTCTTGTATCCGTCTGGTAGTGTCTCCTACAAAGCCTCGCTTTTTCCGCAAAGCATATCATGGATCAGACCCATAGCAACCAAATGTGTAGCTACATCGGTGCCAAAAAAGCTTTGGCTAGGAATGATGTCGTCCACATACAATAAAGATTTTCTCCTTAAAGGTGGCGCGCCAGTCAAAAAGCCTCTGAGGGTACATGATACTAGATCAGCATTGGCAACAGGTCATAAAAATGGATCTGTAAGGATATGGGATGCATCGCATGGCGAATTGGATGATAGCTCTGTTTTTGACGTCAGTGTTTCTCACGCTCTCAACAAAGGTTATGGTGTAAGTATCGACAATTTGTCTTTTGCATCTGAAACCGCTGAACTAGCAGTCTCAACTGAAGATGGTGATGTGGTCCTGTTTAAATTTCAAGCCAATCAATATTTTGGCACGGCCCAGAACACTAACGACGTGGAGATCAAGCTACGAAGATTTTCACTCAATGAGGCCAAAGAGCTCATTGTAGACATTTCGGATCGTGCGCCTCGGAAACTAAGAGAAGGGTTCATACCAACTTCTGCCATTCATGCAGCGGCTGGTAAAATATCAGCATTGAAAAATAGCAACGTTGGGTTTGTTGGTATTAGCTATGAGAATGGAACTTTTATGGTGGTAGATAGAAGAGGCCCAGCAATGATATACTCTGAAGATGTCAAAAAAATCACTCGCGAGAGAAGTACTCTAATCACTTGTATCGATTTTTCCGTTGCTGAGTATGGAGATGATAAGTATTCCAGCATACTAATACTATGTGGTACCGACGTTGGGGAGGTTTTAATCTTCAAAATTTTACCCGAAGCCAGCGGTCGGTTCATGGTACACGTTGTTGATGCGATAAAAACAAACGATCAGGGTCCGATAACAGCAATCGAATCTACATCCAAAGATACCGGGGCTTCATGCTCTGCTACAATATCCTTGATGCAGGAACTTTCAAAAGGCATCCCGGTGCCAGCATTTACTATGGTAGTGGGTTATAACGATATCCGACTGTTTACAGCGGGCAAATCCAAAGATACCCATCGCATTTTCAAATGTCCAATAGCCACCGCAGGGCAGTGTTTTATTCGTGTACCAGAGAATACCAGAAAACTAAAGCCTTTTGCAGCCGCGACCGTTTGTTTGTTGACTAATGGAGAGGTGAAGATTTTTACGGTGCCTGAACTTCGGGAGTTGTACTCGACTCGATTACCTATACCTGTACAGTCCAAATATATCAATGAGGCCTCTATATTGCGCAATGGTGATATTGTAGTACGTGTTGGCAAATGTGAAGCGAGCCTCTTGACCGTGTTGAAAGAAACAGCAGCAAATATGGAGAAATCGCATGAAGGTTCACTTCAGTCGGCAACAGATAGCCTGTACAATCCGGCTTTACGCATTGAATGTCGTCCCCAAGTTAATTCACTTCAATGGGCCAGGGGCTCGATATATGTGCGGCGCGAAAATCTCGACAGCTTGTTTGGTACAGACCAGAAGCCGTTTAAGTACGAGGAAAGCGCCATTGCCAACGGCACTATTTCGGTCGACCCTCAAGAAAAAGTTGCCAATGCACACCAACTCGATGCAAATGCCGGATTGCACTCCTACAAAGCACCGGTCAGACACACAGCTCGTTCCGACGCTTTGGGAACCATGAGATCTCTTTCAAGAGCCGTGGAGAATGGAATGGATTCATTAGAAGGTCGCTTCAACGACTACGCGACAGCAGCAGGAGAAAGTATCAATGGAGCAGTAGAACAGACCGGTTCTGACATAATGAAGGGTGCTTTTAGGTCCAAGATGGGGTTTTAATTTGCAGTTCAAAATTATAACCTCCCATAATCTTGTCAACGATCAGGCATTGGGTTGCGCAACGTAAATGCGACACACACCACTCTTTATTGTCCAGAAAAGTTGGAGGTCGAAGATTCGGGAATAATACTATGGTCTTTGTTTAGTAAAGTTGAAGGCTGGAACTCCGGGGCTATCTTCACGGATTGCCAACGAGCGGTTTAGCAAAACGGGCGGCTTACCTGCCAATTGTACTGCAGCCTTTCGAATGACTCGCAATTAGCATTGGAAGAGGAAGAAGGATAAAAGAGATCAAATTATCTATCACTTTCAGACTCTCCCAGTAACTACTGGGGTTCGGAAACCCTAACGCAGACTAGTTACTTGTAAAGGACAAAAACGCACTTCGGCGTGTTGTTCACGACCTGAGATCTTTTGAATCAGTTTTACAACGAAAAATTTAATTAGAGCATGATGACGGAAACGGCCAATTGCCAGGAAGGTTGTGTTGAAGTATTTTGAAGATTCATGATTATAACAGAGCCACATGACTGCGCGACAGGAGAGTACAAGTCTAGGTTGGACAAGCCTGAAGCATTTGTGGTACAAAAAAAATTTAGTTTCAAATGGAAAGGAAGCCAAAGATCTCTTAGAAGTAATCTGATGAGATTCTTAGATGATCATTAAGGTAGCATATTGAGCTATTTGATGCGTGAATTACTGGCGATCTTTTATCAGCGATTAGCTGGGGTCTTTGTAGCCAATTTGCTAAATTGTTCACTTAGATTACCCATACTGACTGGTTTGTTCTCGGAAGGTTCTCAGATGAGAATCTGCTATTATGCCTTCATAGTTTTTACAGCGTCAAGATAAGTCTCGAACGTTGAATATGTCGGAACTAGCGAGTTACTGCTGGATAGTGCCAATTGCATTATACAACGAGTGAGCACATGCTGGAGAATCGCGACATTATAGTACAAAGTGATATCTGTAAAACATGAGCGGCCGATGAAAGATTCGACGTGAAGCCCTAAAGAGTTGACGAAGAATCGGACGATACAACAATATGGTGTGATACCTCAGATGATGACCATCTAGGAATCACCCGATTTATCATACGATCGTTCCTTAGTATTGAGTGAAAAGTTTTACACTAAACTCAAAATTTGTATAAATACTGACGAACTGTTTCGATATATGGACCATCTATATAGCTGAAATAATCACGGAGAGATTTATAACCTTCATCTATGGACAACTTCAATCAACCTAATTATGGAAGAATTAAACAAGAACATCAGCAAGTTTTCCATTGCTAATTCAGACTCGCCTCAATAGAATAAAAGTTTTTACTTAAACTGTTAAAACTCCATGGATGTTAGTTAATAGCGCCAAGTTGCATTATAAAAGGTGGTTTGATCGTGACGACATAGTACAAGTGATAATCATCGTGGATTAAAAATTCGCACGATAGTCAATGATGGTCTAACGTGATCTGTGACATAAGCTACGGTAAAATACCGCAGTATTTCAGGTCCATATGCGAGAGGTTTGGGAATTGTCTTGTCGCCTACGTATCCACGGATCCGATGATGTTCGGATAATCCACAAATTGTATAAATTCCGATGGTTTATTATAAGTGTTGAGGTTTTCTTCACACCTAGAAGAACCACGGAGAGATCAACATAGAACTTCACAGAATATCAATCGATCATCTTAGTCAATTACGGGTGGTTAAATCAAGAACTTAACCGCCGTCGAAGCAGATTCGCCTCAATATTCCAGGTCGTGTAATGAATGAGATCACTAAATCCCTATAAACCAGCTGGTACATCTGACAAGACCTCACCCAAAAATGGTAACCAGCTTCTCTTCTCATAAGCATACCATATTTCGGTGCAAGCGCCTAGAGTTGTTACCTGATATCAATTAGTGATATGGTAATAATCAATCACAAATCATATGGAACACACTTTAACTACGGCTCTTCAAGATTCAATGGCATTCTTCCTAAGATAGAGACTATTACAGAGTCATCGCTAATGCTACTTTGTATATATTTGTTTCACTGAGTTTTATCTCAGTGATGGACTATCACATTGTAATTGTTTTCACATTACAATATGATATGATTGGCAAGTACGATATTCCAAGTTCCAGCACAATTATATCATCGAAAATCGTTGATATTATTGAGGTGTGTCTGCGTCTGACGTGTTTAGCTTGCTAAATTGTTTACTCAAGTCGTTCATGGTCTGGTTGTATTGATTTTATTGAGGCGAGTCTGAATCAGCAATGGAAAGCTTGCTGATATTCTTGTTTAATTCTTCCATAATTCGGTTGATTGAAGTTGTCCGTAGATGAAGGTTATAAATATCTCTCCGTGATTATTTCAGCTATATAGATGGTCCATATATCGAAACAGTTCGTCAGTATTTATACAAATTTTGAGTTTAGTGTAAAACTTTTCACTCAATACTAAGGAACGATCGTATGATAAATCGGGTGATTCCTAGATGGTCATCATCTGAGGTATCACACCATATTGTCGAATCGTCCGATTCTTCGTGAGCTCTTTTAGGGCTTCACGTAGAATCTTTCATCGACCGTCTATGTTTTACTGACATCACTTTGTACCATAATGTCGCGATTCTCCAGCATGTGCTAACTCGTTGTATTACGCAATTGACACTATCAAAAGATAGTTCGGTAGTTTTGACACTTTCCGAAAACTTGATAAAAGGAAATTTGGTATTACAAGAGTTGTATTGTTTCCATTATTTAGAAAAGCCCGCCAAGCGACAAAAAAACTTGATCTGGAACAGATACGTGTTACATAAAGATTGCTCATGAAGCCGCATATCATTTGGACCTGAGATTACTTTGGCTCAGTTAGCCCATATCGCGCTATGGGCGAACAAAAAAATGTATTTCCGTGACATATGCAAATTGGTATCACTTCATACTAATTGGACGTCTTCCTGGTCCCGATAGATGAAATTATTCAGATATAGCTTTACAAGTATTGAACAACCAAAAAAGGTTCAACGTTGCACCAATACGACCGCATCTCAACAAGTTACGCTACATTTATTGGAGTATCATTAACCATGGGCCAAGAATTGACCCTGAAAGCGCCTCTTCAAGTAAGAGATGCAAACCTGAAATCCATGTTCGGAGATGATGTGACGATGCAGACCTTAGTGATGAACAGAGAAAGATGCCTCAATAGAGAGCTGGTAGATTCATTTTTCAGAGTTTTGCGCCACAATAGTGATGATGTAATGCGACAAAAACTGAATAATACGGACATAAAGAATGAGAGAACCAAAATTGCAAAATGCAAGGAATTTGTAATGAAAGAGCTCTACCCGAATTGGGATCTGCGGCTAAGGGCGGTTGATTTTTGCGAGAATCAAGCTTCTTTTCTGAAGCAGGAATTGGATGAAAAGTTCGCTACCAACACCTTAAGCCCGCGGCTAGTTTTGGAAGCGCGCACGGATCCGTACGCTGCCGCTGAAAACTCTGAATCAAAAGAGTCACCTTACAGACAATGGAGAGATTTGACCCGTTGGATTGAAAATCAACGGAGTATTGAACAAATCTTGCGGAAAAATGGGGCGAATATTCTAGCTGGAGCATGTGATCCGGACGCAGCGTATATTGATGAATTTGAGAATTTTAGGAAGTCTGTGCGATAATGGCACAGAGGCACGGCATGAAGTGATGTAGATTGCTCATTCTTTTGGACACTGAAACTAACACACAAATTTAAATGGCGTACAAAGCATGATTTCTGGTCGAAAAAACGCAGAAACATTCGGAGATAATATTCGTCAATGCAAGCAACAGTATCAGGTGATAAACCCATGGAACCGGCTCTTCCACCGTCAACTGTGGGCACGGTGTGCCCTCTTTTAATCCAAGTTAGTAGTCCACTTTGTTCGCTCGCAGATCACATGTGTAACAATTAGAAGGATCAGAGAGTCGGGCAGGCCCCTATTGCTACCGCCTGCGCACAGCAATTTCCTTGCGTACAAACCATTATTGCGTAAGATATTTATAGGATTGTTCCGACTCTTCTGACACCGACAAAATTGTCCTTTCATTCAGTTTCGACGGACGATGATAAATATCAAGAAATGTGCCAATGATGGGCCTTTCCGATCCCGCGATCTAACATTCGTGAGCAGTTTTGCCGAATCGAGCTTCTAGATGTTAAATGAGTGATGCAGCTCGGTTTTTTATGAAGCACTCTACTTTGCGGGTTTAGTTGAGCCCGAACCCTTGTTGCAGAAAGGTGCCAGAAACAAACTAATGATAAGTCAACTCCATCCTGGAATTGTTGATGTGTTGTCTAATGGTACAAATTGCACATTGACAAAATAATAAGTGATGATTGAACGATCCTATGGTAATGGTAGCCGGCATCAGCCAAGAATTTAGCTTGTAAAGTCATACGGATTGATGGTTATACCAACTAATAGTCTATATTAGAGGCGTATCCTGTAAATAGAAAATCAACAAGGCGAGAGATAATGCAAACGTAAGTACACTAACACCGGAAATCTATCTACTAAAGGAATCATCAAGATCTTCATGTGCCTGTATTCCGAACACAGAAAACCCAGAATTGTGGTAACTATATGTAATAAGCCTTTTCAGTCAAAAATTAATCAAAATTCGGTAGATCAATCATGCGCTGCCATTATGAGAAGCGAAGCACAAAGAGGCGTATTCCAGTAGACCCCATTGCCCCACCCCAGGAAAAGTTGTAAGCGAACCCGACGGCGGGGAGAAGCTTCTTGTCAAATGCAACCAAACTTGAAGCTTGCATTTGGTGCAAAAGGCTACTCTCGAAGAAATATAGTCTGCTGTATAGCCGTGATAATGGAATCTACTCCACCGCACACGTAAATCTAAGAATGCAAAGAATTAGCTGAAGCAGAAGAACCCTCCTAGGCAAGAAAGTGAGAGAAATTCAGAGACAAAAAGCTAAGGCACTGTAACGAGTTGTGTGTTATTCCCCTTGAAAATATTCCTCCTAGAGCCTTGGCGGCTAATTTTTCCCAGAAGAAGGTTTGGTTATCGGTTACAATTGAACTTTTGCTGTCAGAATCCTACTCGGATATTGGTGTAGTCCGAATTACAAGAGCACTACGACAAAATAGTACAAAGTGATAAAGTAGGCATCAGACTCTCAGTTGAATGACAAGAACGCTGAGGTCTAGACCTGAGATTGGACGGTAGCTGTGCATACCTGCTTTATATTATTACACCCAAGGATGTAGACTGGATGCAATTTAGTTATCTGGTCTAGAACATTTTTCGAAGTCAGAACTCATTATCCATAGAATTGTATAAATACCGATGGTTTTTTCCAAGTGTCGAGGTTACACCCTTCACGTCTGGAGAAACCATGGAGGGATTTACATCATCGAGTTTGCCACAAGTAATAGTATATTAGGTAACACAGCATGTTTATTGACGATATTACTGATAACCTCACCGAACTCACATTGGGTGATGGAGACACAGAAAGCAGATATTTGCATAGTCAAATATCCTAAATCAAATAAACCTTCCAATTCGATTGAAGATCCCCTACTCGACCCTTGATCTAACTTAAGAGCTTCATCTTCCTATTAGGTGAAAGGAGATTTTGAAGCACAGGTTCGGAATGCAACAGGACATCTAAAACTAGCTTATGCAGAATGCGTGACACAGATCTCAGCAGCTCGTGGAGTATTTATTAAGTCAGAGGAATCGAATATATAACATCCGCCAAACCGATAGTAGAAGAACGGCTCAAAACTGAAGATTTGCGGTACGATATTTCACACAGTTAAATGACTAACATTGCGACGGCTTAAAAAAGGGTCCAGAGTTTACATTGGGATTCCTACGTATGTAGAATCACTAAGATAAGAGACTTAAGAAAATCATTGGTAAGAAACAATCCTAAATAGTTGACCTGAGCTGTGAATGAACTAAAGAGTTTGCTCAATGTCTTTTCGACATTTCAAAAGAAACTCTACCTCCTTCGACTTAAGTTTCCCTACCTCAAGAACGTGGAATCGAAACAACAGTGAACTCGCGGTATTGGCTCACTACGAATTTCTCAATTGCACCATAACGAAACCTTAATATTTTACCAATGTCCTCGGCATGGAAGTTTACGAAGACTCTTAAACCCCTTCCGATATTAGGAACCTCAAGCATGACCTCTGTAGTGAAAAGTTCCATAGGCATTAGAGGTATCGAGGTACTACAACCGTGGATTCAAGTCTCGTAAAAACACCCTGCTCAGACTCAAGTGAGCAGGATCTCGTTTGGATGTTGAATGACCATTTCACTTCACGTGTTTTTTATCCTGGCTTCCAATTGAAGAAGTGGTCGTATAATTACTTTTTAATTAAGCCTCGGTGGAAGAATATATATATAATTATTCTTTTGATGACATTTCTTCAATCTCCGTAGCAGCTTAACCACTATTTGCGTTATCTTGGTATAGTTTGGTTGTCTAGCAGCAAAAATTACTAGATGAGTACAGAGATACCAATACCTAACTTGGAGGATTACGGTTTGACCGGTGCTACCGGCTTTTTGCCAGCTGAGTTCCCAGTGACGAGATTGTCCGATCCATATTATTCAAAGTGGGAAGATGTCGTCAGCAAGTTACCATCTTTACTGCTATCGAAACGCATTAGGAGTGTTGTGGATCATTTGCCTGTTTTGGACGTAAAAAAGCCCTTGTTGGAAAACACCGCAGAACTTAGAAGAGCGTATTCTGTCCTTTGTTTTATTACCAATTCATACGTTTGGGGCTACGATCAGCCTTCGGAAATTCTGCCAGAGAGCGTAGCCAAGCCGCTACTGCTAATCAGTGAGAAGCTCGGACTCCCTCCGTTGGCCTCGTATTCGTCTTTGATCCTTTGGAACTATCAGCCCATTGTTGAAGATTCAGATCTGATCGAAGATGTAATGGAACTGCAAAATTTGACCACCATCAACACTTTCACTGGTGGAATAGACGAAAGCTGGTTTTATCTAGTTAGTGTGTTTTTCGAGAAGACTGGAGGCCAATGTCTCGAATCGGGGCTACAAGCTATCCAAGCAGTCAGGAGTGGAGACTCCAAAAAACTTCGCTCTGTTTTGGAAAAGGTGGCCCAAAGCATCGACGAGTTAGGTTCTTTACTCATGCGAATGGAGGAAATGTGTGATCCACACATTTTTTATTACCGAATCAGACCATATCTGGCGGGTTGGAAAAATATGGCGGATGTCGGTTTACCCAACGGAATCAAATACGGACCTTCGGGACACTATCAGCAATATGCTGGTGGATCCAATGCTCAAAGTTCCTTGATCCAAGCGATCGATATCATGCTGGGAGTTGAACATTTTGCTGCGGGTCATAAGAAGCCACAAGCGGACGGTATCTCAGCAAAAACCGCAAGCAACTCTTTCATCAATGGAATGAGAATGTACATGCCTCGAGAGCACAGAGACTTTTTGGCACATTTGCAACAAGTGAGTAACGTAAGAGACTTCGTACTATCTCATAAGTCAGACGAAAAGCTTTCGCTCGCGTATGATGCGTGCCTAGCGATGTTGAAGTCATTTCGCGATAAACACATCCAAATTGTATCTCGCTACGTTATTATGCAAGCCAACAAGAAACCTCTTCCAGGTAAGAGCAAGACGCTAAGGAGTGGCCTTTCAAAAAGCCAGGGCAAGAAAATTCAGAAAGGAACGGGAGGCACTTCCTTGATTCCATTTTTGAAACAATGTAGGGATGAGACTGGTAGTGTAGCTGCTAGCAGTTGGGGTAAAAAAGTGTTAAGCACAGGGGTATTGCAGGTCCAGAGCTCAAGCAGTATCATTGGCATCCGCAAACAGCGGGAAGCGGACGAGGGCATAGATTCAGACTCAGTTAAGAGGCCTAAGGTGGGGCTGGCAGGCGACTGGAGTTCTGCTGATGATGACGATGAGATCGTGAGTCGCTCTGGAGGACACTGGTAAAAAATACATGTGTATAATGATGTAAATGAAGATTACGGAGAGGTGGAGAATACGCAGAAACGTTGTAACTATTAACAGTTTATCAAATTCCAATGTGTGGACATTCTATGTACGTCTGAAGGTTACAACCCTTGAAAAAGCCTTGTTACCTCGTCAGCACCCCCTTCGTAAATTCTGGCCAATTTCTCATTAACAACGTTAAGAAGGTCTGCGGAATCAATCAATTCCCCGTCATCATTTGCAAATTCGGGGCCTAATCTCTTGACTCTTAGTTTGCCGTTCATATATTCTTCTTTGCCCAAGATCACCGCAAGTGGGCATCCACACTTATCAGCGGCGTCAAATTGTTTTCTGGGATTAGCCTTAGATTTGTAAACATATTCAGTTTCAATACCCGCATTCCACAGTTGTTTAGCAACTTTCATTCTTTCAGGCAAGTATCCAGTCCAATCCTTACCTCCACCAAAGGCCATTACGAATACCTTGGTGGCGGTTGATCTAATAGTAGCAGCTTGTTCAGCTCTCTGCTTAATGAGAGAGAAAATTCTTTCGACACCGAAAGAAACGCCCACACAAGGTATTTGCACAGTTTTCCTACCGTTAGCTTCGGCGAACATGTTGACTAGGTTATCATAACGACCACCAGCAGCGATAGAGCCAACTCCTACATATTCAGAAGCGTCTTCTAAGGCCTTGGACTTCTTTTTCAGCTCAACCGCGTTCGTTGGAGGGGCAGATGCCTCCGTGACGACCTCAAATATAATTCCGGTATAGTAGTCCAGGCCTCTTGCTAGAGACAGATCAAAGGATATGTATGAGTCGATTTCCAAAGCTTCCACATACTTGGTGAAAATCACCAATTCCTCTAGACCTTGTGTGGCCTTTTCATTTGAGGCGATATCTGCGTCCTGAGCCAGAATAGACTGTATTTCTTGTAAGGAGCCATTCAATTTTACGTACTCTCCAATTTTGTCACACGTGGCTTCAGTTTGCCCCTTTTCGACCTCCATTTCTTCTTTGACTGCCTCCCATGGTAACTTATCAAGTTTGTCTACGGCGGAAGAGACCTTTCTAACATCTTCATCCTTGACACCGGCAATTTGGAAAATACCATCCAGGATTTTTCTGTGGTTCAACTTGATCTTATAATCCTTTATCCCCAAGCTGGTGAAACCTTCCACAAGAATAGAAAGACATTCAGCGTCGGGAATCATGGATTCGTAGTTTCCAGCTATATCGAAATCACACTGATAAAATTCTCTCATGCGTCCTTTTGTCATTGCTGGCTGATCTCTTCTGTAAACCTTCGCAATGTGGTACCTTTTGATGTTCTGTATATTATTCATCGCGACAAATCTCGCAAAAGGAACGGTCAAATCGTAACGCAATGAACATAACTCTCCACCCTGATCTTCCAAATTATAGATAAGTTTGGAATCTTCACCATATTTCCCAGCCAGAATATCCCGCAGTTCAAATACTGGGGTGTCAAGAGCGGTACCACCGTGGCGTTTGAAAATTGTGGACAGCTTCGAGAAGATTCCTTCCCTAATGACCATATCCTTATCCGACCAGTCCTTGGTTCCCTTTGGAGTTTTTAAAGTTAACTGGAGCTTCGATTTTGGCGCTTTCTCTTGTGGTAAACTTGACATAGTGGTGAATTTTCTGGAACTACGCTTCAATAAGTTGAGGTTAACGGTCCTCACGGCCATTCAACTCAAAACTATTAACTTGAATCACTCGTACTTGACCTTCTGCCAGTAAAATTTTCTGGATTATATGGGAAAAACGTCTCGTGGGGTTAAAGTGATGTAGGTGACTCAGTCATAACAAACAATATAAGGGACTACAGACAAGTAGCACACGGATTGAAATCTGCCGATTTAGAATATGTAGTAGTTTATTTCAAACAATTATTTTTAACGAAGTTTAGAGGCTTCTATTTCAGCGACTTTTGCGTTAAAGTCGGAGGTGCTCCTGAACTCGACATCTCCATTTGGTCGAACGGTAACGTAGCTTAAATAATCCTTGAAGTTAATCTGTGACATCTCAGGCGCCTGGTTTGATGCGTGGTCATGGAACATAGCTCTGGAAGAAGGAGTAGCAGGCATAAAAACGTTGTGGGAGCTTTGGATGAGTAAAGACCGAGGACCACAAATTTTGAGGTATTTCGTGGGCCCATTAATGTAGGTAGTATAGATGCGTTTCATCCGGTTCCACACAGTAATAACCCCACTAGAGGTCATCTGTACAAATTTTTTGAAGTTGAAGTCTTCCGCCACTTCTGGGGCCGGGCTGGGCGTTACCTCTGAATTTTCTACTTTGATCGGTGATGCCAAACGATACTCAGATACCGAACCTTTTGCATCTATCATATTCTTGCTACCGATTGCTAGCAGGTGTTCACTCTTCAACACTAATTCGTCGTTTTCGTCCGATAATTCTATGGTATACACTGAACCTGCCCCACTCAACAAAGAATTACCCCGACCTTGTAACACTCTGTAACTGCCAGGTAGCGCTGAGGAGCGATCAGGTAATAAGCTCGAATTTTTAACGTGCATAGACGTATTTCCTTCGTATGCTATCAATGAGTCTTTCCCAAAAACATACCAGTCTTGAGATCCGTCAAGCTCCAAAAGACATAAGGTCCTAAACGGCTTCGAAGAAAACCCGAACCAGGATGCCAAACGACCATTATTGACATTAGGAGCAATCAAGGTGTTAAATGGACGTGGTGAAATTAGCTTGTGGAAGAGAGCCGATCTCCAGGAACCATATTTAATCATCGACCACGTGACTCCGAACCAGTTATGCTCTATATGAACGTCCTGAGCATTGTGAAGCGATACGAGGCATCCACGACGCACGTACAATGGTACTGATGCCGGTAAACTCGCTGAGCATAGTGTTGATGGAGTTCCTAGGGTTTTGAACTTGGAATTGAGAGTTTGATTTTCTGACCCGAAAAGAGGCTCGACGTCGAGTTTTTGAGCAATTTGCGTCGGAATAGCACTTGAAGTATTGGGCTTGACAAGCGATAAACGACGAGTTATATTAATTCGTTTCAAAGCAAAGCTCATCCGTAAGTCAATTGTCTCTTTTCCACCACTTTGACGTGTAAATTTGGTATCAAATAAATCTGGTGTCTTCTGCCGGGACCATAATAAGCGTTTTTGTCTATTATGGCATCATGAGATCACGTGAAACACTTACCTGCCAAGCCAGACATTTCGTCCAGGAAAGATGCCATAACGACTAACCATCGCGATTTTAAGCAATTTTAAGGTTCATAAAAATTGTATACATTTTATAATCTAGGGGTAGTGCTTGAATTCTTTATATTGGGGCTTCTGAGCCATTTCATTATCAGTGTGAGCGACCTTGACACTTGGCCTGCACTTTAAATCGCTAACCGTCTAGTACTTCAATTTGAGGTAACCCACAACGTCGGAACTACTATTTACCCAAGCATTAGCTAATAAAGACAATGGGTGAAATAATCATTGCTTTTTAAATGATATTTTGGGCATTGCCGCCGTTGCAAGAAAATCCTGAGATTGTATAACTTATTTACCCAGAACGGCTTAAGGCGAGAGAAATAGGAAGCAAAACAAAAGTTTGCGACCGATGTGCTGAAGTATGCTGAGGCTAGTTTCAGATTTGAGAAGTTTCTCAAGTATTCAACAAAGGATGTGGTGGCTTTAATGAAGTCTACGACTGTTCCGTCCTCTGCTCTCCACATCAAGATTTTGGTCTAAGAACTGTAGTTCGCATAAAAACCATAAGATCCCATGTTTAAAGCTTCAACTAGCTTCTATACCGTAAAGTGAAGATAAAAACTGGTAGTTCAGTTACCTAATGTGTGGATAGCGGACTTGTCCACCGACGTAGAGGAAGTGAAATTTGGCATTCGCATGGTGCTTCAGCTAATATCACTAAAAAGACCTTGTTTTGAGAGGCTAGATCCAAATACAGCACTAGATAATTTATTCTAGAAACCCAACGTTCAGGTAGTTTTCTCGGAATGTCTCTAGTAGTCATGATATGGTACCGATGTTATACTTGTTTTAAGCATGGAAGCAGGGCTTACAAAGCAAAGGAGGCTCTTCAGAATCTTCATGCCGCAAAATCTATAAGCACAACGAGCGGTGCTTCATTTACACTATTCTTCCTCGGTGACGCCCTCTTGCTGCTTCACGTATAATGCACTGCTCAGTGAAAATATTCGATCTTTATCTGTGAAAGCACTGGGAGTCTCATGTGAATGTTTCCCAAAGGCGTCAAAGCCCTTCACAATGTTTCCCAGCTGACTAGAGTTGTTGCCCTGCAAGTACTCGGTCTCTTTATCAAAAAGTTCCTGTTGCAACTGATCTAACCGACGCTCTTGTTTTTGGCGTTCCTCCAGAGCCTCCGAGAGCTCTCGCTTCAGCTTTTCGTAGTGAGCTCGTTCGGACATTCTGAGCCCAAGGTTAAACAGTGAATTCAGCCGGTTGATGAGAGCCGGCTGTGATAGCGAATATTTTATATTTTTCGAGCTATACGCAGAGTCGGAAAAATAACAAGTTACTCTACAAAGGTGTATTTAATAAAGTCAACTTGAAGTTTGAAATCCTTGGCACATAGGCTCCAATTGACCCTGTTGACCTGTCAGAATGTCCATAGTGATTCATAATGGCACACATACCACAGTTGCGGGCTTTTCACAAGTGGATGTGCCCCAACTTGTGTGTTCTTCGAGCTATGCAAAGAGACCAGATGGAAGCTTTGAATTCGACATAGACGAGCTACTGGATGGCCCTGAAACACCCATTTTTACTGTTATGAATTCAGAAGGAGTGCCGTATGACTGGGAAGCTTTAGAGAGGCAATGGAGATGGATTATCGAAAGCAAACTAGGTGCGAAACTAGAGGAGACTCCGTTGGTTGCAACAGTAGCGCCCGACCTCACTCAAGAGGCCAAGGCACAATACTTAGAGATGGCGCTGGGCAGGCTGAGAGTACCTGTTTTCCAAATGGTGGTGGAACCACTGGCAGTTTCGCTTTCCCTGGGACGGAATACTGCTCTTGTTGTAGATGTTGGCGCTGCCAAAGCTACCGTGACTCCTATAATCGAAGGCAGCATAGTATCAAGTGCAGCAGTACGGTCAAGGTTTGCGGGCGATTTTCTGGATTTTCAAATACACGAAAGGCTCGAAAGTTTGATCGACAACGATAAAGACAAGTCGGAATGTACATCTTATACCGCCTGGCACAATTCTCGCACTTGGATGCAAGAATTCAAGGCCTACATGCTACAAACATCCCCTTCCAGGCTCCAAGAAATGGATTCTGCCACTGCTGATATCCTAGGGTTGAACATCGTCAGAAATTTCTTGTACAAGAAACAGAAAACGATCAGTTTGACCCAGAAGGAGTGCTGTTCGATAATGGAAGGTATTTTCCAGCCCACCACAGTCTCAAGCCAATTTTCCAGTGGTGAAGGCTTGTCGGAGGTTGTCGCTAGATCTGTTAAGAAAGCAGGTGCTTCAACGACTCAAGGAGCTTCCGCTGCGAATGCAATATCTGCGGAGCAAATCCACACCGCTTTGCTTACGAATATCGTGATAACGGGTTCCTCATCGCTAATTACTGGTCTTGAACAGCGTATTGTTAATGATCTAAGCTACCAGTTCCCCCAATACAAGTTGTCGTCTTTTGCCAACCCATTAGTGCTCGATCGCAAGCTACAAAGTTGGCACGGTGGCGCCACTATGGCCAACCTGCCATCTTGGGACTTAGGTGATTGGATTTCCCGCAAGGATTATCAATCGAATGCCGTAGGCCCCTGATGTGGAGCTGCAATTAGAGCTGGGAAATGACGAACCGTAGACTACTTAAAAAAATTCCCCCTTGGAAGTGATAAATCCTTAGACTATTTAAAAAATTCCACCCTAGTATATAACAACGATGTTCAGCAAACAAGAGGAACACTGAAAAATACCTCGTCTTAACCAAACAATGCCTTTAGCTCCTAGATACTTAGCATCTCACACAATACCAACGCTTAAGGGGTCAAATACCCCGAAAGCTGATGCCAATGTAGTTGAACTGTACTTGGACTACTGCTGTCACTTTAGTAGAAAAATCTACTTAAAATGGGTCCAGGACGTTATACCTGTCATAGAAGACAAGTTAAACAAGAAGTTTGAATTTCAATTGATACAGGTAGCGCAACCTTGGCACCCATCATCAGCCTTGATGCATGAAGCCGCACTAGCCGTTGCAGAGTCCGATCCTGGTTTATTCCAAGAATTCAGCAAGGCTTTATTCGAAAGGCAAACGGAATGGTTCGATGAAAGCTGCTTCCAGAAGAGCCGCGAGCAGATATATCAAGAACTGGCGTCTTTAGCCAGATCTGTGGGTGCCTCTTCGGACAAAGTACTGGAACTTTTAGCGATTGACGAACAAAAGGTCGACGAACAGGGGCAAGCAACTAACAGTGGTAATAAGGTTTCTAAGGGCTTTAAGTATTTCACCCGTTACCAGCGCCAAAACGGTGTGCACGTTACGCCCACAGTTGCCGTAAACGGGATCATTGTGGGAAGCATCGGAAGCGGTAATTCCCCAGACGAAGCAATTAAGCTTTTGAGTTCTGCGACCTGAGGATCTGCAGTACGAGAATTAATGAGAAAATGATAGCAGGGATAGCAGGATGATCATTTTTGGCTCTAGCTTTAGCGCGACAATTAAAGAATTGAAGTTTATCCTTTACAGAATTAAGAACATAAAACATACCTTTACACAAGATCTTTTCGTAAACATTTTCTTAAAATGCTTGATTCATTGAAGAGATTTTGCTTCAGAGCTAGCTAGCTTACTAAAAATTGTTAATTTAAGCCATATAAGATCGACTAAGCTAATCGATTGACACTAAATGAAGATCCATATTTACCTCGACACTAGGAACAAACCATCTGTATTTACAGTATTTGTGGCATATTCGATAATCGTTGGATGATTGGATATATAAGAAATAAGACAACTCCAAATTTCCTCGCATATGGATCGAGATACCGTGGTACTTTACGCTGCCTCAGGTCACAGATCTCGCGAGCCCATCATTGACTATCGTGCGAATTTTTGAATCCAGATTATTATCACTTTGTACCATCGTGTCACTGTGATCAAATCTGTCGCATGAAGGTCTGCAGTGTCAAATAAGAGATAACCACAAAGAATGTTTTCAAGCTATATCAGAAGATCATGCCTAAAATCCAGATCTCATGTATAAGTAGAGCCAACTGAGCCAACTCAGACTTGCTAAGTATTGACTAGAATAAGACAAGTAAAACTCAATTTAGTTATATCTATAGGTTTTATATAATTAGAATCGTATCACAACAAAATCATCTCTTATTATGCAACTTGGCGCTATTAACTAGTACTCTGTAGCTCAGACATACTATATGATGCTCCATTATATAGTCAATCACATAACAGAAGATAGTGATGCAATCAAGAGAGAAAAATGTTTGATGCCCGGGAATTCTAGGTGTCAATGACATGGAAAGACGCCATTTGTATATTTTGAATCTAACAATGCGATACCTGTCGTGGGCATGGTCACCGAATCCTATGTTGCTGACGTACTAATTTAAATGCTGCCCAAGCAAATATGATCGTCTTTAACGAGTAAAGCCCTAATACTACTTAGGTTGCAGAGCAGAGGTAAAAAAAAATTACTTGCAGATCTATGTATATAAGAGAACATTTTCAGTGATGTATTTTCTATTTCACCTAGAATGAAACCATAATCTGTTCAGTAATGAACGCCGGAGTTTGTAGTTGACTTGCCTGTGATGTCACAGTCTTCGATATAGCCTTTGCGCTAATCGTTTCATTTCTCCTCTTATAACAGAGAGGAAAACCCACTGGCATTCACGAGTTCTGTTCATGATCTTTGCATGAGGTAAGTGTTCCAGACGGAACCTTACGATAATCTAACTGGAATGATGATAACCAAATACAACAACAACATGAATTTCTTCAGCCGATACCATATGAGGAACCAAAATTTGACAGCTTTTTAACCCTGACCTTCAGTTGGCATGCAAAAATTGTAATGAACGAATGACTAAGTGGTTCTGGTGGTTCGTAAATTGTAGCTTGAAAGGTAGATTATTGTACTGTACCTTCCTAGACTCGTTAACTGTAGAACGTACCATGGTATTTTACATTTGCAATTTTGCATCACGAGTATAGTAAATTGTGTACGATAAATTATTACTGAATAAGAGGTCGTTTTACATCATTCTATCGTACTATATCATCTCTAAAACATACAGAAGCAACTATTCGCGCCAATCCTTTGTTATGGACTTCTCCATTTGTGAAAACTGTTTGGGCGATCAAAGCCGTTTGACTAGAGCTACAAACGGAGCAGAATGCAAGATCTGTACGCTTCCTTTTACTGTATATCACTTCAAAGCTCACTCTAGAGTCAATAGGACTTTAATATGCCATAATTGTTCAAAACAACGCAATATTTGTCAGTGTTGCATGCTAGATCTTCAATGGCACATACCAGTGGATCTTCGAGATCGAGTACTTTCGGTGGTTCAGGGTTCACAGGTCTTCACACAAGAAGCTCAAAACGAAATGATGAAAAGATTCACGGCTTTGAAAAATGGAGATATCCACAAATTAGGTGGTGCTTCTGTAACAAGTGATGCCAAAGCTAGTGCTGATGTGTTAGAACGTATACGGCAAAACTTAGACCGATTTCAAGAACCGCGGCGGGATCGTGAGACGACCAAGACACATTACGCTCCAAAACTCGCCAACGACACAGATATATCCCATTTAACTAAGAAGCTGCCGTTAAAGAACTCGTTAGAGTCAGCTCAGGCTTTCTTCCTATACAATCTTGATCCTTCAACGCCAGAATGGTCAATCGTCGACGCTATCTCGGAATTAGTTGGCGGTGCGTCCTGGCAAGATCCCGCTTCCACATCTATATCTATCAACCATATGGCTCGGTGTGGAGGCATAAGATTTAAAGCTTTGGACTTAGCAGAAAAATTCAGGAAAGCCATTGAAACCTTTCAAACCCCTGCGAGGATCACCAAGGGAAAGCTTCCAGTGCAAAACTCGAAAGTACACGTCGTTTCCTGGCCAAACTTCAATCGTGCCTCTTTAGGGAATAAAAAAGCTGAATGCTTAAAACTGGCTCAAATTTTGGATAAGTTAGTACAGAAAGATCTTACGAGTGTGGAAAGTTCAAAACCAGCACCCAGGCCATCTAAAATCAGCAAACCTAGTAACAATGGACAGACCAAGAAGTCCAAAAGGATGAAAAAACTTATGGATATCGAGCTTTGACGGCATGACTTAGGGAGCTAGGAGGTTGTCCTGCTATTCAGACCGCGCTCCGGTCCAGTATCGAGTTTCAACACTAACATTTAAAGCTCTGAGGGGCTGGAGAACTGAAACATATATCCCAGATATGCTGCTTAGTCCTATAACAAAACAATGAGAAGCACCTCTCGCAGTGAAAAGCACAGATAGATCTCTGAACACTTCTCTATATCACGTGATTCAAAATACTATTCGGAGCTTGAACGATGTGCTTGAATAGGATATTCTTAAAGCAGCCAATATTCCGTTATACTTAGCAAGGTCGAAAAGAAGTACACCATTATGTCCGCATATGAAGGTAAGGATAACTGTCCAAGTGATCGAGTCCAAAAACTTCCACTAACTAATCTTGTTGCATAGAAGAACATAACACAACTCAGGCCAATTCAGATGCTAGACGGGACTTGAGGAACCAAATCCATGAACTGTATCAAGAAAATGGCACTTCGAATGCCCTGTTGCAGTTGCTTTCACAGCTTATTCCAGAGTCTATGCAAGAAGAGCTTTTACAGGATCAAAATGAAGGCTGTCCTGACCATTATGTAGATTCGTTACCTCGAGTGGGCAAAAGTAAGATCGGTACTCAGGACGCGTGCAGCATATGCTGCTGCAGGTACAAGGATGACAACTATCCTTTGGTCATTGAACTACCACATTGTCACCATCGCTTTGATCTAGAATGCGTCGCTGTCTGGTTGTCGAAGAGCAGAACTTGCCCGTTATGTAGAGATGACGTTTTGTCGCACAGACCTACTGTTGACACCAGCAAGGTGGAAATGGAGGAAGACTGGGGTATGTACGGATAGAGAAGAGAGGTACAGTTATATTATATACAGGACGACATAGTTCTATTTCTGCTGACCCTCTCAGACATGCTTCTTGAAGGCCTCATTGTTCAGAAGTTCCAAGACTTTCTCACCCACGGCCTCGTCCAGCGATTGCGACTTGTACTCTTTATCTATTAAAGGGCTTTGTGCCAATACTTGTTGTAATCTTATCCCCTCTTTCTGGTACAAATTACATTTGATACCAACACCCGGAATTGAATGCTTTGAGATATAACTGAGCCAAAGCTCCAATACTTCTGAGTTAGTGTCCCATACTCGAATCAACCTCTTATGCGTGTGTCTTTCAAAATTTTCCTTAGATTTGGCCTGCGCAAATGGTGATCTTATCACAGTCCATCTCTCTCTTCTGGTGGGTAGCGGTTTGGGACCAGTTAATGGCATTCCTAGGTAAAAACCTGCTCTCAACATGAAGTCCGAATAAAAGTCTAGGTTTTCATGATCATAGGAGCGCAATTGGACGTCTGCTATCAGATCTCCATGTGTGATTGGCATTCTCAAAGGTGCGTGGTATACGGCTTCCACATTAATTGGTAGCTTTTTGCTAGCGGTCATAGTCTCGGAAACGGGGCCATTTGACTGAAGCCTAATGGAATTCCTCAGGGGATAAAGCACTGTGGACCTAAACATAATAAAGCGCTTCTCTTGGCCTTGGATTTTGGATTGCTGTAACGATCAATTTCATATCTAAATTTATTGAACGTACATTTTTTAAAAATTTTATAGCTGATGATGAGCTAGCTACTCTTGGTAGGAGGCTGACAGATAAACCAGAATTGTTTGGTCTTGACAAGCTGGCCGCAGGTAATTTTGGCTATATTTAAATTGTGCAGCAGTATTTGATTGGTCAGTGACTGTTTTCTTGGTGCCTAACATATTTCAGGTTTAATAACGCTGTACTAGTTTAATCGCAATCAACCTTATAGGTGTTACAATTGTCATGGGCAAAAGCAGCAAGGATAAGAGAGACTTATACTATAGAAAGGCCAAAGAACAAGGATTTAGAGCTCGCTCTGCTTTTAAGTTACTGCAACTTGATGAGCAATTTCGTTTTCTGGATAACGTCACCAGGGTTGTAGATCTGTGTGCAGCACCTGGTTCTTGGTCTCAGGTTCTATCAAGACGATTATTTGAAGATAATCCTGAAAATACCGATTCAAAGCGTATAGTTTCCGTGGATTTGCAACCTATGTTTCCTATTGACCATGTTACAACCATACAGGCTGATATAACACATCCAAAAACACTAAGCAAAATAATGGACCTTTTTGAGGGCGAAAAGGCTGACTTTGTTTGTAGCGATGGTGCGCCAGATGTTACAGGGCTTCATGACCTCGATGAATATGTCCAACAGCAGTTGATCCTTAGTGCATTGCAGCTGACTACTTGTCTGTTGCGCGAAGGTGGTGTATTTGTCGCAAAAATCTTTAGAGGCCGAGACATCGATCTTCTGTACTCTCAACTGAGCTATTTATTCGAACGAGTTGTGTGTGCAAAGCCCAAATCATCTAGAGGAACATCGCTGGAAAGCTTTATTGTTTGCATAGGGTACAAACCGCCCAAAACCTGGAAACCGCATCTTGACGTGAATATGTCTGTAGAGGAATTCTTTGAAGGATGTAAGATTGGTAGGCTAACCTTGGAAGATAAGCTCCCAGATTATCATGAAGAACCCAGAAGTATTGCGGAATTTGTCTCCTGTGGTGGCCTCGACAGTTTTGATTCAGATGCTACGTATCACGATGTGCCGCCAGACATCGCAGCGTTGGATCCAATTCAACCGCCAACTAACCCACCTTACAAGCGTGCGTTAGAGCTGAAGCGGATGGGTAAAATGACAAGGGGCGCATGAGAAATTTTGGGATTGAGGAGAACCCAGCTACCTCGTGGTCCTATATTATAGAGAAATATCACCAGCTGCGCTTGCAGTTAAACTGAGCGAATTACGCCAATCATTTGCGAACCGTTCGGTTAAACTATTAGTGATCGGCTCGGATTTTTTACGCACTTAATTAACAAACATGCATACGCCGCGGTGCCTACAAGGCACTCTTTGAGGTTTCATGACGGCAAATAACTTGTATTTCACCATTGTTGTAGCACTGAAGAAATTATATCAATTACAAAAGCTGTATTCAGTTCGTCTTCTCCTCCTCTACCTCCTTTTGAATGTCAGGTTTCAAGGTTGGGAATAGAAGAACTTCCCTGATGGTATTGGAGTCAGTTAGGAACATAGCTAGTCTGTCAATACCACAGCCCCAGCCTCCAGTTGGTGGCAGACCGTATTCCAAGGCGTTGCAGAAGGTTTCATCGATCAACTGAACCTCATCGTCCCCTTGGTCCTTTTGTCTTGCCTGTTCTTCAAAACGGTTTCTTTGGTCGAAGGGATCATTCAACTCGGTGTAAGCATTACAAATTTCCTTAGTTGCGACGAACACTTCGAAACGTTCGCACAAACCAGGTTTGTCTCTAGAGTACTTGGCCAAGGGAGACATCATTTGTGGGTGTCCAAAGATGAACGTTGGGTTGATACATGTATCTTCCAACTCACCCACAAGCTTGTCCAACATACGAGCATTAGTCAAAGGCGGAGGACATTCCAACTCGTTTTCTTTCAAAACTCTTTTTAGGAACTCACCGGTTTCGGCGGTATGCAATTGGTCACCAGGCGGAAAAGTGACGTTTAGTCTTTTTTCTAACTCCTCAATCATGTTAACTCTCTTCCAAGGTCTGGCAAAGTTCAACTCTAGCTCCTTAGTTGGATCATGAGGATCTGGGTGGTATTTGATGACATAGGAGCCAGTGATTTCTTTGACCATTTCGGAGAACATCATCTCAGTAGTATCCATCAAATCGTAGACATCAGCGTAAGCTTGATAAAATTCACAAGTGGTGAACTCTGGATTATGGGTCATGTCAATACCTTCATTTCTAAACTGTCTGCCAATTTCGTAGACTCTGTCCATCCCTCCAACTACAAGTTCCTTTAAGAACAATTCTGGGGCAATTCTCATGAACATATCCATGTTTAAATCGTTGTGATGAGTTACGAATGGCTTAGCAGTGGCACCACCAGCAATAACATTCATCATAGGAGTTTCAACTTCTGTGAACTTTCTCTCATCCAAGAATCTTCTGATGAAAGAAATGATCTTGGAACGAGTGATAAAACGAGGCTTTGCTTCCTTGTTCATGATCAAATCCAAGTAACGCTTTCTGTATCTAGTTTCTTGGTCCTTAAAACCAAAGTGGTCAGCCGGAAGGATATGCAGGCAGGGAGTTAACAGCTCAATACGAGAAACGAAAACCGAGATTTCACCTTCACCACCTTTCTTAGGTTGAGTTCTCCCGACATAACCTTCAACACCGACAATATCACCCCTCTTAATTAGGTCGTGGTCTGCTTCATAAGAGGATTCGACACCGTAATCTTGCACCTGGGACATCAACTGCACTTCAACACCGTCACCATGTAAAACGTAAAATTTCAACTTGGAACCAGATTCTCTCTTGGCATGGATTCTTCCCGCAATTGTCACCTTTTCTTCAGGCAAAGTCTCACCTCTTTGGAGATGAGCATACTTTTGCAAGAAGTCAGCTAAGCCGACGGATACGTGGAATTTATGAGGGTATGGATTTGGGGATTTGGATTTTTTCAGCTCTTGAATTTGGCGAGATCTAGCTTCAAAATACTGCGAAGGATCCAAATCAGCTAATGAGTCATTAGATTTCTTCTTTGTCTCCGGTTTTGGCTGAGCGGAGGCCTTTTTGGCAGCTTTCTTGGCGTCAACCTGCCTTTGCTTGATACGCTTCTTCAATTCAGACTTTGACACCATCTCACCGGTGACATCGTCCAAATGTAAGTTTGCGATCGCATCATTGACATTCTTGACCTGATCTTCTTGAGACATAGTTGCTTAATACACGGAATAAATGGCGTGAAATCACCAATTGAGATCGCAGATGTGGTCGAGTCGATGAAATCATCAAATTAATCTCATTTCATCAAAAAAAAATTTCCACTGTTCGTCATATAATCTTTAAAAGCGCTTGGTACGAGTCAAGAAGTGAATAGTTGATTTACAGCCCGAACGTCGCAGGTTCAGCCTAAGCCAGTTGTCATTTTAAACAGTGAAAAATTGGTTGTAGTTAAACCTAAATAAGTATGAGTTGAAGGAAACCATTTGCTGCATTTGTTTAAATAAGCTTTGTCGATGACCCAACTACGGATGTTGGTTTTTCGATATATTGTCGTGAGCTTCATCCTCAGAGATTGAACAATATGACCAGAGTTTTCCAACATGAAATTTTGACAACGAATGCTTCTGGGCTGCACAGATAATGTGACATTTTGCGACGGAAAAATCAAAAGTGAGATTTCTAGAGAGTGTTAGGACGTGAATGCGGATGAATTTTAGATGGCCCTTCTGCCAATGGTTCCAAGTGGGATCTACTACGCATTAAATCCTTCAAGCGGGCAAAATCCGGCAGTTTTTCGGTGCAGTGACCTGAACGGCTGAATGTGGCAATACTGGTTCTGACTGTCAATTATACACAAGTTAGCGGTTTTCAAAATGAGCTCCGATTCTCTTGATGACCAGCACACAAATTATTTTTATGCGTGAAATTCTCAAAATGCAGACATAAATTAGTGCATTTTGCGGTTTCGTTGGCTTATGAGTTTCCATCAAACAGTTAAATCATTTGACTTTTGAGCTCGTTAATGGTTTTAGATGATAGACTTACTTAAAGGAAGTTGGAAATTCGCATGAACCTCCTCAGTTTCATGAGGAATTATAAGCATTGCTTCCGACTAAGGGATATAAGGTCTCCGAGTGCTAGCGGACGATGTTATACAGAGTGAAGAAGTCATGATCGTAGACGACTTAACAATTCTGATACTAGGAGATGTTTCGACTATCAAGGCCGAGGTTAGTAATTCAGCAGTATTTGCAAGGTCAATGACCTTACAGTACTTCTAGGTTCTCAATAGGTCACCTTGTACTATATTGTCATATTATCATGTGGTTGGTGCCGTGACTACAAACTTCCAAGATTCCAACAGGCCACCTGACAATATCAAATATCAAGCTATAATCCTGGCACTATCAACATTTGATTTATTGGCTAATGAATTCTAGCGTTGATGATTACTGTCAGCTCTTTATACTTATCGTTAGCTGGTCTTCTAATTTACAACAAATACTAAATCGGCCTTTGTGGCACAAAATAACTCTTCCAGCTAACTCATCCATGCAACATTTCGAGTTGATATTCCGCTGCAAGCGTGAGGGATGCAATTTCGTCCACAATTGTAGCTTCAGTGCTGCTAAGAACACCCTACCCAAGCATTGTTAAAACTCCAAGAACAGTCCAATGACACGTGATTTAGAGGTGTACTCGGATACCTTCATTCTCTGGGGAGAGAAAATGCTCATATTAACTCTTTTTATATGACCAAGCAGAATTAGATCTAACAAGCAATAACACACTAGTATGGGTTCTCACAAGCCTAGGTTGATCATTCTAGTGAGACACGGCGAAAGCGTATCTAATAAGGACAAAACAGTCAACCAACATGTACCGAACCATATGATTCCGTTAACAGAAAACGGCTGGAGGCAGGCGCGAAGATCTGGAGCGCAACTTTTGCAAGTATTGAACGTGGATGACCGCGAAATTGTCGAGGAACTTGCAAGGAAGTACGTCTTTACAGATGACAAACGTAAGCGACTCGAACAGCACTACAAGCAGAACAATAAAAATCCAGATAGTAATATAGTGTTTTACACGTCTCCGTATAGAAGGACACGGGAGACGCTGCGTGGTATGTTAGACGTTTTGGACGAGTACAATGAGTGTAATTGTGGAGTGTCAGCCCGACAGTCGGATGGCTACAAGCCAGAGGGCAAACAACGACTTGCCCATTGGCAATGCCCACAGTTTCCTCACGGGTATTTCGAAAACAAGGAGTCACGTGATCTGGTTGAAACTTTACGGCACACGGCGGAGCAAAAGACATTTTTACACTATCGAGTCAAGGACGAGCCCCGGATCCGTGAGCAAGATTTCGGTAACTTTCAGGAGCTCAGCTCAATGCGCGACGTGATGAGCACGCGCACACATTACGGTCATTTTTTCTTCCGGTTTCCGCAAGGTGAAAGTGCCGCCGATGTCTACGACCGATGCGCTAGTTTCCAGGAAACACTTTTTCGGCACTTCAACAAACCGGAGAGGAAACCTCGCGACGTTGTTGTGCTAATTACGCACGGCATTTATCTGCGTGTCTTTCTCATGAAGTGGTTCAGATGGACTTATGAGGAATTTGAAGCTTTCACAAATGTTCCTAACGGTTCACTGGTCGTTATGGAACTTGATCCCGAGCTAGATCGATACGTCTTACGCACGACCATGCCCAAGTGGTGTTAATTCCTCGTCCAAAAGAGATCACACATAACGGGGCAGATTTTACACTTTAATATGGGCTTCCACTTTAAATTTCCTGTTTCGGAGCTTCCTAGGAAGCGCAGAAAAGATAGCGGAAGCTAAGTACTCTGAACATTCACGGGCCATACAGTTTGGAACAAGGATAAGGTCCCACTAACAATCTTGTTGTCTACACCTTCGGTGAGATTGAATAATGGCGGGGATGTTATAATTTGTGACTGAATTTCACAGCTTCATAGTGATGGTCCTTCTAAATTGCGACTTCAAGGTAGTCGCGGTGGCCCTGGCAATGGCAATGGCAGAAAAAATACACGCACATTTATTGAGCTTCCATTTTTTTAATAACGTCACTGGGGCCAGGAATCTAGTTACCACCGAACGGGTGCTTGGTGTAGAAAGCCGCTGATACTACAGTGTAGTGTGAATGTGGTGGTGTGGAAATGAGATGAATGCGAAAGAAAAAAAGATTGGGCTGATTTCCCTGAGGTCGAAAATATCGAGCAGTTATAAAAGAGAGCCCAGTACGGCGGTCCTGCTTTAAAACAGAACTGTATACAATTGTGATAGATTTCCACAGAGATCATTGAACTTTCCAGATTCAAAGAAAACATACACACATTATAAGAACTTAAAAATGGCTAGAACTTTCTTCGTCGGTGGTAACTTCAAGTTGAACGGTACCAAGCAATCCATTAAGGAGATTGTTGAGAGAATGAACGAGGCCCCACTCGCCAAAGATGTCGAGGTCGTACTATGTCCTCCAGCCCCATATTTGGACTACGCTGCTGGCTTGGTTACCAAGCCTCAGGTTTCTGTTGGTGCCCAAAACGCCTATTTCAAGGCTGCTGGTGCCTTCACCGGTGAAAACTCGGTTGAGCAAATCAAGGACTGTGGTGCCAAGTGGGTCATATTGGGTCACTCTGAAAGGAGAACTATTTTCGACGAAGACGACAAGTTGATTGCCGAAAAGACCAAGTTCGCCTTGGACCAAGGTTTAGGCGTCATTCTATGTATCGGTGAGACTTTGGAAGAGAAGAAGGCCGGTGTCACCTTGAAGGTTGTTGAAACCCAGCTGGACGCCGTTATGGGCCAAGTCAAGGACTGGACCAACGTTGTCGTTGCCTACGAACCTGTGTGGGCCATCGGTACCGGTTTGGCTGCTACCCCTGAGGACGCCCAGGAAATCCACGCTCACATCAGAGAATACTTGGCTAAGAAGCTAGGTTCTGACGTTGCCGAAAAGACTAGAATCTTGTACGGTGGTTCCGCCAACGGTAAGAACGCTGTCACTTTCAAGGACAAGAAGGATGTCGATGGTTTCCTAGTTGGCGGTGCTTCTTTGAAGCCAGAATTTGTCGACATTGTGAACTCCAGAAACTAAGCCGATGGAGAATTAACGATGACCGACCTTTCGAAGATGTATAACGATAGAGACCTAGGATAACTAGTATATTTCTTAGGGCCTCACCCAATTTATATGATTTAAACGATTTCTAGCATTGCGAAAGCGTATACTAGATACTGTACCTATAACAGCTGCGTGCACTGGGCGTACGATGTCGTAGATGTGAGTACTACGTGAACACGTGACCCGATTTCCGTACGCCGACACTATAAGTTACAGTTAATTTGTGGTCTTACTGGCTTGAAGAACTGGACAGACAACCCAGCTTACAAAGGCTAGAATTTCTTGCTAAGCGTTGCCGTCACTGTATTTGCTGCAAGTTAGACATCCACGCGCCAGCACGAAGCTAAACTAAGATTCCAAAGCATCGGGCACGGTCATATACATCAGACAGTTCACTCCATTGCACTACAAATTCGTCCACCAATGGGTAGAGGATTTTCCCGCTCAAGCTTAGACTGTTAATGCGAGCCAAACTCTCCACGTAGATTATTTTAGATCGCGTCATGGTCACTATTTCCAGCAGCTTCAGCCATCCAGCTATGATACAGCAGGTGCCAGGACCATTCAATAGTATCAAATGTGGTTTTCCTACAAACTGCCATTTAATCCATGTCACAGTCACTATCGCTTTGGCTAGCGCCCGCAAAATGCTTTTCATAGATTCAATTTTAGAAGCTCCAACTTCGCGAGCTTTGTCAAACCGACAGACCTGTATGCCAATCTTATCCTGGTCCTGCTGGCCTTGCTGTAATGATAACAGTTGAGAACCAATCGTATGGTTGAACCTGGCCAGACTCTCTTCGTCCGAAATGCCCAAAATCAATCTGGTTCCAGGTTTCAGTAGTACTTCCCTGTAATTCTCCAGTAGACGTAGCATTTCTCCAGTGTGGCCGCCCGATCCCAGAAAAATAAACAGCTGAAAACCACGGGAATCGGTATTGCCCTTTTTTTCTGCTGGATGCTCCAAGATTCCATCGTTTTGGATCCCGAAAATTGGAATCACCAATATTACTCGTATTACCAGCCATTGTAGCAAGAGCAGCGCTAATGTCCAAATTGCGTAACCCATAGTGTTACTTAAACCGACAAACGATTAACTTGGCAACTAACGAAGGACGTCAGATACCACACTTGAGAGCTCGCCAAACAGCAGCGTGACTTTTTGTTGGCGAATTTTTCTGTTTCATTATCTTTCTCATAAGTTGCCCTATCTATAACACGAAAACTATCGCGTCGCGAAAAGATGAGACAGAATCGTGTCTGATCTCCAACTTCCCGAAGTTTAATTGGAAAAAGATGTGCAGGAGCCGCAAATCTTGATTAATACATATATATATATATGTATGTACTTATGTGTAAGTATATATGGACAGTGAATGGAACCAGTGGATAGATAAGAAAGCGGCTTGTCAAGACAATATCTAGGTACCTATAGAGAAAACTCCTTTGCTACCAGATTTCATTTCACTGTACATAATGTTAGGCAGAACCACCACTATGAGACGCAGTAATAAATCAGAATCCAAAAAAAGACGTTCGATGATAATATCGCCCCCCAGCTTGGACACGTCAGGTACGTCATCGTTTGCAGGGTTTTCAGGACTTTACAGTTCCAAACCCGCGAACAGATCGATGGAAGATGTAACAGCAAAGAAGAAGAGTGTCACTGGGTCTGGCCTTGCGTCGCCTCACGAACGTAAAGCGCACAGCCAAGGGAAACACAAAAATACGAATCTCAAACGCAGCACAGTTTTGCTCGACGATAACATGGTCCGTGAATACAATCTTGCGATCCAGGAACTCACTCATGAGGAATCAGATCGATCTTCAGCACATCTGAGAAAAACCCCACAGCGGTCGCACCACAGCTCGGTTTCTGCGTCTTCCAGCATGTGTTCGCTTTTCTCACGCGACAGTGCGATATCTATCCAGGATCTCATGTACCAAGAATGCGAGGAAGAGCTGCTTGGTAACACCAAATACCAACAGAAGGGATTTTTCACCGGATCACAGGAACCAGAAGACTGGGACTACCATGGGGAATCGGACTACTTCAAACCCACTAGAAGAACTCAACTGGAATTCTTCTGAACCTCGTAATTAATAATACTACGAACTCGAAGACGAATGTTCACTACACGTGTTATGCAGGCCATTAACGAGTGTTCTGTTCGCCTCTGCATCAGTTTCTATCTTCTAGCCATTTCTAAGCCTTCTGAAGGTAGCATTTTACATACAGGACATACGGAACATTAACATTTCTATCACTTTAGAGCTTAATTATCTTCCCAGGTTTTCCTAAGTGAGCGCCCCTCTTTCATCATCATCATCTTTAGCATTCATGAATTTGGGCGCTTCAACTTTTAAATCCTTCTACAAACTTTCGCGTCAAAATACTTTAAATGAAGCTTCCGCAGTACGAAAATAAGCCCTTCAAATCACCAGTAATAGCCTCCAAGTCTTCGCGATGCCTTAGCAGCCCTGCTACGGCACTTTCAGCTCGCAAATTTGCGCCCGCAACGGCAAGTATCTTGCCTGACAAAAACGTCAACAAGAGGTCTCTAGTGAACTTGGCACCCCATCAGTCTTCTAAAAAGCCCGCTAATGGCACGCGGTACTACTCGGCCACATACCGCAAGCGTACGACTAAGAAAAACAAGACATGGGAAGGAGATGGGATATCTTTGGAAACGAGCGATGGTAACTTTCGTTTCTACAAGGAAAACGGACAGTTCATAGGTAATGCAAATGCTTGTTGCGACGACATTTATGAAAAAATATTTGTGTGTTCAGGCTACGAACTCCAATTAGACCACCGTATTGCAGATGAATGTGAAATCTCCGAAATAGCAACTCTTCTAGGTAAATCCACAGATATATCGAGCAAGTCAACTCGTTCGGGACAGAATAGCTCATCACCTTCACCACCTCAGCCCGCGGCACTGACTCCAAGGATTACAAAATATGAGCTGTCATCAAGTACCTCTCAAGCAATCGCTACTACAAGTCACTGCTCCAAAGTCAAGATTACGAAGTTTTCACCGCTTTTTGATCCTTCTCGGATTGAAAATGCTCTAGTAATGAATCGCTTTAATGAAGCAGATGTGGATGTCGTGATAGACCCAATTTTGTCAAAACATCTTAGACCTCATCAACGCGTTGGAGTGAAATTCATGTATGACTGCGTTATGGGACTATCGAGACCAAACGGTTATATCGAGGATGGAAAAACAATTGCTACATTGGAGAGAACGGAAGAAGTGCAGGGGTGTCTCTTAGCTGACGAAATGGGTCTTGGAAAGACGCTAATGACCATAGCCCTGATATGGGCTTTGTTGAAACAAACGCCGTTTCCTTCCAAATGTAGTTCATCGCAGTCTGGAATATCACACGAGGGCATTTGTAAAAAGGTACTAGTGGTATGCCCGGTAACGCTTATTGGCAACTGGAAGAGAGAGTTTGGGAAATGGTTAAATCTTAATAGGATTGGTGTTTTAACTTTGAGTTCTAAAAGTACACCCGATAAAGATAAACTTGATGTGCGCAACTTCTTGAAAGTCCAAAGGTCTTACCAGGTCCTTATTATCGGGTACGAAAAACTTCTAAGTGTTTCGGATGCTCTTTTCGATTGCAAGTCAAATATAGGATTACTTGTTTGTGATGAGGGCCATCGTTTAAAGAATGGGCAGTCGAAGACATTGAACGTACTTAGATCTATTGATGTTTCACGTAAGATTCTATTAACTGGTACGCCTATCCAGAATGATTTGACAGAATTCTTCACAATATTGAATTTCCTGAATGATGGCATCCTAGGAACATTCCCTAAGTTCAAGAGAGACTTCATAAACCCCATCATGGCATCCAGGGATGTTAACAATAGGTTTAACGGGACGATTCAAGAAAAAGGAAAGGCTCGAACAGAGGAACTTATTGAAGTTACGAAAAGGGTCGCTCTAAGAAGAACGAGTGATACCATTGCGAAATTTCTTCCTCCTAAGACGGATATTATTTTATTTTGCAAACCAACGTCGGGCCAGCTCATAGCCTTTAAAGAAGTGCTGGCCAATTGCAGTTTCAACTTATCAAGCAGGGCATACAGCTCATCTTTAGGGATGATCACACTCTTCAAGAAAATCTGCAACTCACCTAGTCTCATATCTCATGATTCCTTTTACCTCGAGAAGGTAAAACCGACAAAAGATTTAGCGCATAACATGGACCCAGATTCTGGGAAGCTTAAAGTTCTAGTTAGCATTTTGAATTTCATAAAAAGCTTGAATTCAAAAGAGAAGGTTGTTATTGTTTCCAATTATACGCAATCTTTGGACATCATTCAACATATCTTGCAGAATCACGGCTTCTCAAACACAAGATTAGATGGCTCAACGCCAAGCAAGGAACGCGATAGAATCGTCAATACGTTCAATACCACGCCGTCCGTTTTTACGTTTTTACTGAGTGCTAAATCTGGAGGTGTAGGTTTGAACCTGATTGGAGCATCGCGGCTAGTCCTTTTCGATAATGATTGGAACCCGGCAACCGATCATCAGGCAATGTCCAGAATTCATCGGGATGGCCAAGAAAAGCCGTGCTTTATTTATAGACTGCTCTCGACCGGGTGTATTGACGAAAAGATCTTTCAGCGGCAGCTAATGAAAAATAGCTTAAGCGCAAAGTTCATGGGAGGTCAAGAGAATGTTTCCGATGGTAAATCTAACGATGATCTCTTTGCAAGTGAAGAACTAAAGGACCTTTTCACCGTTGTGACTAAGACACCGAGTAATACACACGATCTAATATGTGAGTGTCAGGGAGACAGTCAGTCTTCATCTTATTCGAATGATACCAAAATTGATGAGCGGAAACTTACGTTCCCGCAGTCTGAAGGCTGGACGAATGCCATGCAATTGCAGTCAACTATCGAAAAAGCTCAGAAGGAAAGAGATATCCAAAAGGTTAATCTGGTGCGAGAATGTTTGGCTGGCTACAAGCACATCAACCCTAATCAAAATACTGAGTGTGGTGATGATTTGGCCATAAAGTGGAATGCCGACATCACCTTCGCTTTCGTAAAGGAATACACAACTTAACAGATCTCGTCTTCATATTGATCCGGCAACGCTTACCGACCACTACTTAGTTTCATTCTAGCTTCAGCAGCTCGTGCCCGCTGCTCTCTCATTAGCCGCATCCTTTGGTCATCAGTTAAAGAGTTCACGTTCTGCTGGAATGATGGTAGCTGAGGTGCCAAAACTTTTCCGGGTCCTCTTCTAGCCTCCTTTTCCAGTTTTTGCTTTTCCTTGGCGGCAGCCAATTCCCGCTCTATCAATTGTGTTCTTTCAAATTCTATCCGCTTTTTTTCTTTGTCATTGAGCTGTTCTACATCTTCTCTGCTTAAAGGATCACCGATATGGGAGGCATGCCAATCAGTGAAAGCTTCTCCCAGGTTATATCTGGCAATTTGGAAGGCTTGTTGGACCTCGATTTTCTTCGTCAAATCCCAAGGCGTTTTCCCAAAGCTATTCTTTAAAGTTGGATCGCACTTGAGATTATTGAGCAGAATTGATACCATGTTTTTCAGCCCTTGCTGGGAGGCGTAATGGAGCATTGTTGGGGTCTGCAAATAATCCTCTGGAGGCCTGAAAATGAAGTTGACATCCGGGTTAGTTTTACGAAGGTACGATATTAGCGACGGGGCTTTGGACTTTTTTAAAAGAGATATAAGCTCTTTTGTATGCAGAACATCAGGATCTTCCTTTGTGGGGGGAGAGGCTTCAGGCCGATTGCTATGGTCAGGGGCTTTCTCTACCACAGGCTTCGCTTTAACAATGGCCTCGGGCTTTTTATTTACGTGCAAATAAGCTAGCTGACACCATGCCCTTTTCAATTCATGACCTGTTGGCCGTTTAGTGGTGAAAGGAAACGATCTGATTCTAGCATCATCTTTATTAAGGCATGTGCCATTGTCTAAGAAAATCCTCTTGTCCGTTGTGCTTTTAGCCCGAATAAAAATATTCTCACAATTTTTTAGGTAATGTTCCCATTGATGTAATAATTGCTGAATATCCATCTTTAAGGCAGTTTCGTTATACCTCCGCAGTGATGAACCAGCAGAGTTAGCTTTTCCTTTGCTGTTGTCCATGGCGGATTGAGAGCCACCTTGCTTTCTTCTTGTAGTATATCTGTGAAAGGTCTTATGCTCCAAGAACTGAACTGCTCTTTCTTGTAAAGTCTCATTAGTTTTCGTCATATTTCCCTTAATATTTAACCGCTTATGTGACACTAGTGCACCCGCAAAGTGACCACCACCTATCATAAATAGAGCGGAGTAGGGTACCTCAGTACCTGTTGTGGACGAAAATGACGTATTCCATTTCTGAATGGTCTCAAGTGGCCTTTCAATAGTTGATTTCGAAAATAAGGCTTTGAATGCACTGAATATTTGATCTTCTGGCAGAAACTTTGATTTGAAGTAAATTTGCGGAGAGCGAGTATTCAAATGGCTGTCGAGTACTGCTGTATCATCTTCTGCTACCTTCATTGTTGCCATTTGGTCCTCCAGTATAGCGGATAGCCTATCTGTGTTCTCATGATAGAGATCTATTTCATCTTCTGAGTCTATACTTGAGTCGGAGCCAGACAAACTTTCCACGTCATCATTCTCTGCAAGAGTTTCAAAGTCCTCTGAGCTTATTGGAGGTAATGCATTGAGTTTCCGTTTGATATTGAATCGATGGTAATCAGTCTTGTAATGCAGCTTTCGAGAATCTTGTGTAGTTAAATTGATATTACAAGTACCGCATCCTCCTTGCAAACTTGATCCGTTATCGGATGCTTCACTTTCAATCTTCTTTTCATCGTTTCTTGTGCGAATATCAACTTCTGTTACAGAACTGTCGAAAACCATTAGCTCCAATGATTCGAGGAGCTCCTGCGGAAGGTCAAAAACATAAAGATCACTACTCTTGTAAACCTGTTTAGTTTCTATCATGGCCAGCTATTGTTATGCTTTCGTTTTCGGCAAAAGATGGTAAAGGTAAGGAACTGAGCGGTTGCGCTCAACTAACTTTGATTTCCTAAAATCATTTCAGACGTTAAAGCTCCATGAGGATTCAAATGACGACTGCTGCCACTTAACAGTTCTTTCCACTTCGCATGCAATAATGCTAGAAATATAAATTATTTTGCGTAATTAATCCTATTTACATGCTGCCTACTCTATGACACTCTTGCAAGAAGAACTTGATCTTTTCGGGATCCATAAAAGGATGGGTACCATGGCCGAAATTGACAATGTAGTTCGATTTTCCACCCCCAAATGCGGTAATCATCTCTTCTACCTTCTTGCTAATGATTGCATCAGTACCATACATTACTCCTGGGTCAAGATTGCCCTGTAGAGTAACGCGACCTGCATTGATTTTAACAGCTTCCTTAGGATCCCAGGACCAGTCCAAAGACACGGCATTGTATCCAGAGTTGCATAGTTTATCCAAAGCATACCAGGAACCTTTGGCAAAAATTGTGATGGGGATCTTTTCCTCAACCTCTAGTTCTTTAAGACGAAGAGGTAGTTTCTTACTTATTTGTTTGATATAAGGCAAACAGAATTCATCGAAATCGCGAGAGCTCAATTCACCACCCCAACTCTCAAATACCTGAAGCATTTGAGCACCAGCAACAACTTGTTGAGCCAAAAATTCCACAGCCACGTCGGAAATTTTCTGTAGGAGCTTGTGGCTCAGCTCTGGGAATTCATTGAGCCATTGCTTAGCGAATCTGAACAACCTCGATCCCCCGCCTTCTGTCATGTAGACCATTAGTGTCCATGGCCCACCGCAGAAACCTAGAAGAGGCACTTGTCCGTCAAGCCTGTGCCTTGTGACTGTAATGGCCTTAAAAGCCCAGTCCAACTCTTTGAGTACGTCAGTGTGGTAGTCTAGGACTTTGTGCATATCCTTTTCGGCTCTAATAGGCTCTGGAAAGTGCGGACCTTTGCCGTCGACCATTTCAACTTTCATTCCGAGTGCTTGTGGAATAACTAAAATGTCACTGAAGATAATGGCCGCGTCCAAAAGACCAGCATAACGTCTCACTGGCTGAATTGTAATTTCACTGGCGATATTCGCGTCTCGACAGGTCTCAAAAAAGTCACGTCCATCTTTTACTTTATGATACTCTGGTAGGTATCGCCCCGCTTGGCGCATAATCCAACATGGTGGTCTCTCTACACTTTCTCCCGAGGCTGCCCGCAGGATTAAGTCATTTTTCAGTTTTGGAAACTGAGACCTGTCAACCGTTTGCATGCTGTTCAAACGCAAGTTCATATGATCTAGTCCTCCTTCTGAACTATGATTTGAACTTGAACCTGTTGGCTGATCTATTAGGAACCTTTTACATGTAATAATATAAACATTTTCTTACATTCTAGCAGTATTGTCACGTGAGGTTTTTTAGTTGACCCCAGGTATGCATTGCAGGCCGTTCAGATAGCAACGAGGCCGTCAAAGCTGAACTAATAAATTGCAATCTTGAACGGTAATCTCCGGGGTATTAATTTAGGAGATCACTAGGCTGTATTACCCGCCAACGGGAGTTTCTGTTTGCCATAGGCACCATCTCTACAATATACTCGGTAGAAAACCCTGCGATACCAAAAGGCTTATCAGGTCACAAGGTTGGAAAGGTGATAGAACAGTAGATATTTTAAGGACTTTATCGACTTGCATTATCCTTCCACTAACGGTGCTTGATTTTACGCGGCCGGCAGAAATGCAGACAGTCGCGTGACATATGACAGAACGATAGAAAGTGATTTTGAGCAAACCCTAGCGCCTCCATTAAACATATAAGATCGTGAGAAAGCAAGCTAGCGGCTGGCTCCAGAATTCAACGTGACCAGTTACAATCAGAATCTCAAACGTTACTGCATACTTCACAAAACCCACATGAGGTGGTGGAGGCTCATAATGCCAATAAGTATAAATGCCTCTCATAGGCAATACTATTTATCCTGTAAGTTGAAAACAGTGAGAAATTATATTTATCTGTTTAATCTAATGCCACTCGAAATCAATGCGATATGTACTAAGTAATAACTACTACGACCTTAGTGTGTCCATCTATTAATTGTAAAGATGCGCTCGCCGATGAACGGTTTGAAATGCGTTTTCGTTAGTGTTTCGTTAATCGTGATCGTTGATATAGTAATTAATTTCATAGTATGACCAGTATTATTGACACTATTGACATTTGGTTCGATCTATGAAACAATCAAGCTCCAATTACCATGTTTTCAGGGTATTTACGCTCACTTTGTCGGTTTAGAAAGACCAGCTTGAGCGTATTCTTGATAGCGACCTACGCAGTTATTGGAGCGCTCTACGTCTGGGATCGAATTGGATATCAATACTTCGAACCGCTTGAACCGAGCGATCAACTGTTACTGGACGATGGATGGCTTTCTCTGCAAAAAATTACACGGAGCCCCCATGAGTACATTTCGAAGCAAAATGATGTTGTTCACGATTTCATTTTACACAAAATTCAGACTTTAATAGCTAAAGTGCCTTACGTGGAAGCCTCTGACGACTTCAAGAACAAAAATAAGCTTCTCCTACGACAACCAGATGTTTTCAACTCTAGTGCCAAAGAGACACGGGTTATCTCATTTGAATCTTCAAACTTGATGGTAAAGGTGGAGGGTTCGGAGCCTGATTTGGATGGGCTGCTACTTTCTGCACATTTTGATTCTGTTCCAACGGGATTTGGAGCCACAGATGATGGGATGGGCGTGGTTACACTTTTGGCATTATTAAAAAGACTAACAGAAAAGCAACCTCGACGCACGGTCGTTTTCAATTTCAACAATAACGAAGAGTTTGGACTCTTAGGAGCTTCTGCATTTTTCAATCATCCTTGGAGCAAACTAGTTCAATACGTCCTCAACTTAGAAGGTGCCGGTGCTGGCGGTAAGGCTGTGCTTTTTAGAACCTCTGACAGCAGTACAGCCTCTATATACAAGCGGGCGGTGCGCAAGCAGCCATTTGGAAATTCAATGTATCAGCAAGGATTTTACGAGAGATACGTTCCCAGTGAGACTGACTTCAAGATTTATGAACAAGAGGGGCTCCGAGGATGGGATTTGGCATTTTATAAACCCAGAGGTTTCTATCATACTGCCAAAGACTCTATTTCTCACACCAGCAAAGCTTCCCTGTGGCATATGATGGGAGCCGCCCTGCAGCTAACTGTGCTTATTGCCTTTCAGGATATTGAAGATAACCCCCAAGACCGCGTACCGGCCGTATACTTCGATGTTCTGGGACAACTTTTCATTACAATAAAAGCCAAGTCGCTTTTCATAACAAACTGTGTCATTTTGGGCGCTGCTCCAGTCATTCTTTTGGCACTACAGTTTGTTGTTTCTAGGAGAAAACCTCAACAAGCTAAATCATTTGCGCTTTGGCTGAAACTTCCGGTCAGTCTCCTCATATCATATGCTCTAATTGCCAGCGGAAGATCAATTCTCTTCCGCAAAAACCCTCTAATCTTTTCTAGAGACTACCTTGGTCCTACAATTGGTTTCTCCCTGAGTTTTACAGCGATAAACTATCTGCTTTTGTCTCTTTTTGAGTACTTGGCACCAACCGAAGATTTTAAGACTGTGGCTCTTGTTGAACTATCTTCCGCGTTATGGCTATGTTTACTACTCGCCAACATCCGCCTTTATACTAAAGGTTATCACGCAACTGGTATATACCCTTTCACTGCCATATATGCCATGACTGCGTTCAGTGGAATGGTTGGACTTGTTTGCACCGCACTCAAACAAAAAGCACTGAAAAATGCTAAACACGCTACTTCTTTGAATGACTTGGATGAAAGTACAGATGGCGAGGCAACAAATGCAGGTATTAGTGCTGATCTACACTTGGCTGAGGAACCCGATGAGAGAGCACCGCTCTTAAATACCAGGCGCTCTTCCCAGAATAGCACAGTCACTCAACCTTCTAAAGTTGACAAAAATGATATCAAGTCTGTTGTCGAACAGACGATGAATTATGACTGGAGTATTCAGTTTCTTACTCTAGTTCCACTTGCTTCTCTGGTCATGTTTATGTGTGCCTCTCAAATATTAGATGCCGTCAGTCAAACGTGTCAGGATGGGTTTCAAGCTTCGTGGAATGTTTCAATGATCTCCATGTTGGGGGCCATTCTCATCGCCTTGCCACTTTTACCCTTTTCTTACAAACTTAACTACCTTGTCTCGATGTTGATTATAGCCGCCGCAGCTTTTTCTGCTATATCTTCATTCTTGAAGGAACCATTTACTGATGGTTCACCACTGAAGCTAAGATTCTCACAAGAAATTGATTTGAATAGGGAAAGTCCGTTGGCATTGGTGAAAGTTTATGGGCGACAAGGTGTAGGTATCGAGCAAATACTAGGAGACATTCCAACCGTGAAACAGTCTAATATCACAATAGAATGTCAATCAAATGGTCAGGGTTTAGAATCCTGCAACTATCCGGGGCTTTTACCAAACGTTGTCAATTCCCGTGAAGAAGTGCAACTTTCAGACATCATGTCGATTGAAGTCCTTTCGAATAACAGGGACTCCAAAGGGAGGTCGCCATATGAACCGATTTACGCTGAAGTTCGAATTAACGTTCTCGAAAATCGCATGTGTGCAGTAACTTTCAACTCCTCCCGGTACGGAGACTATACGTATGGTCAATCACCGGTCAAGCAAGTAACTATATTTGAGAGCCCTATTTCCGACAAACGAGTCCCTCACTTACCACTGGCGGATGGACTGTCCTCGGATAATGGTGATAAGTTGTTCAAGTGGAGCAAAGGTATAAATTCTCTACAGCTGCACAAGCTTGACTTCAACCGGAATTACTACCGAATAGGGATACAGTGGATTCCGAATATATTGAGCCAAGATACAAGTGAAGAGATTACAGATGCATTGGGGTTGCAGGTACGTTGTTTTTGGGGTGATTATGATTCCGTTTCAGTCATAAGCAGCGAACCAAAACGTAGAATACCGTCGTATGACGAGTTGTTGGCCTTTTCGCCACAATGGGTATCCTATGCGAACAGAGAAGCCGGTATGGTGATCTTTAATGGTTATATTGAGCTATGATAGCAATCGTAATTGAAATTTGTGGCGATAAGTTGTAATGGGATAATAGTGCAGGAAGGGTGTATCGTAATCGTCATGCTAACGGCCCCTAAGTGGATATGTTGAATGCAGAGTATACTATTTAGGGTGAAAAGCTACATAATAATACAGGACCAAATAATTTCATGATTGTACGACGTTTGGATGTTATTGCCGGGAATAGGCAACGATCATTGGTACCTGCGATTAAAGTTTGATTAATTAATTTTGGGTATGATTTCCTTAGGACATTGTATGATCGGAGACTGGTGTGTTTTCAAGCTTAAATCTATCAACCGACGTTCCTCTAAGGCTATCGGTCGGTGCCGCCATATCAAATTTTGGGAGGCCAACTCTCGGTTGGCATGCGAAGAAAGTGTCTGAAGGGTGCATACACCTCTGATTAAGTTCTTGGAACACCCGTGGAGGTACAAGGTTTGGGGTAATCGGTAATGGAGAATGTGTTAGAGCTGTAGCGAGCTGTGGATGTTGAACCATAGCAGGCATGATCTGTGCGGCAGGTTCGCATGAAGGAAGTTTTGAAGCCTCTGGAGGTCGCAAGTCTTCAGAGAAAATGCCAGAATCATAGTAAAGGAAGAGCTCCAGCAATATTTGAGGAGGAACATTCATGATAACGTACGTGGGGTTTTGAGTAGTGGATGCTAGAACGTCGCTGAATATTTGGTCGACTTGTCTAGAATGAACGAGATCGCCTTCGGAGGTAAACAGTACAGAAGCTTGCCGTAGAGCGTCTAAAGCATTTTGCTTCCGGAACGTGGCCACAAATGCTTGTGATAAACCAACCCAGGCAAAGGCGGCGAATAATCGATTGAACCGCAGTAGAAATGGATGTTCAAAATTCTCCAGCTTGGAGGCGTAATTCAATGCATGTGAGAATGCAATATGAGCATCATCAAATTGACGCATTCGCAAGTACAGTGAACCTATTTCAATCCACAGGGATGCCGACTGGGGTTTTGAATTGACTGCCAAGTGGTAAAATTCGTAGCTCTGTTTAGTATCGTCGAGCATGTCAAAGATTCTTCCCAGTAGCCAACTAAAAACATATATTCTGTTCCGGTCCTTTGGGTCAAGGCAGTTTTTCTCCAGGACCAACGCCGGTATGAGGGATGTTACGCCCGGGATGTCCCCATCTATCATATGGAATTGAGCTAAAGTGGCCAATAACCGAGAGGTAGCTGAAACCTGCGGAAGTACGCTCATTGCTTCGCGGAGTAGACTGTAAGCACTGGCTTTTTGGTTCAGCTTGAACTGTATAATGCACATGAAATTGTAGAGGTAACAGAGTGAGGTGACCCCAGCAGGCTTGGGCATTTCGAACATCGGATTATTTTGAACCAGCGTAAAGGCACGAGAGACCTCTACCTGGGACTCGGTGTAGCATGCAAATCTGTGGTATAATTGTGCGAGGGAAACTCGGGCTTGTAACTCCCCCTTGACGTCTTTTGAGTTGATAGCAACCGTTACAGCGCCCACAAAGTAAGGCGTGAGGGTCTCTAACGTCATTTTACCGTCGGAGTCCATCCATAGTAATAAAATTCGTGTTTGAAGGACCCACAAATCGGGGGCCTTAACGCCGCGAATCTCTTGGGCTGCGATCGCTCGGGACACACTTTGAAAAGCGTCCTCTGGTTTTTGGAGAACGAAGTAGGACTGGGCAAGCTGCGCCCAAATATGATGGTCAGAGTAGCCCTGACTGACTTGGAGAGTGTCGATGAGCGTGGAAACCACGATTTTCTCCTGCCTCGATTCCGCCCCCAGTGCTTTGGCGAAGTCCACCAGCAGGCTGGCATCGTGGGGAGATTTTTCAAGGCCCTTGGCGAAATTCGCAACAGCTGATTGGAAAAGCCCCATGTCGAGCGCGAGACGGCCACAAATGGCGTAGGAGCTGCCCAGAACCCGATCAAACTCGCTTACTGCGCCCGCGACCGAGAGTGGTACTTGAAATGCGGCCTGTTTCTTAGCTGGATGTTCAGCACTTTGTTTTTGGGTCTTCCCACTTGGTTCGAACCGTTTCCGAGGCTTTTTGAAATTTCCCATACCAACAAATGTCTTGGGTATGTAACCCCCGGAGCGAGTAATAGAAACAGTAGTGGAAGCCTTGGATTGGCTGTGCGCTTTTGGGCTAGTTTCGAAATCTCAAAACTTCCAAGTACTACTTAGCCAGAACCCCGTCTAACTGGTGAGATCTGACTTGTTAACTTTGTGTTACTGGCCGATAAGTAGCTGGTTATTCAATTCTGTCTCTTAACCAGATGAAATTGGGTTTCCTGCTTTATTTTGCCAACTACATTTTCCCAACAGCCTTTTGCCTTCCCGCCCTGCAGACATTTGAATTATATGCGTTATGTCTGGTGCTGGCAATAACGATATGTGCAATAAAGGATGATGCATAGAACCAACCTACTTGGCGTCATTCGGGTACGGATTTTTCGTCCGATGCGACTTGGGGTTAAAGTTCCGCCTGCTCCTCACGCGCCGGATTGAACCGTATGATAGGCCGTAAGCTAGGCCGTATCGTATACGATACCACAACTCAGGCATTTATGGAACGTCTGTGAATTGAGATATTTGCCGATGTCCTCGAGGTCCCACCAATAGCAAAGGTAGCGATTTAAGGGGTGCAGTCTTTGTTGAATACAACGACCTTGAAACCTTAACATTGCTGCGCCATGGTGCTTTAATGCGTAGGTTTAGCTGTGAGGTTTGCGACGCTGGCAGTTGGGGAGCCAAAATATTTTGAAATCTCGTAAAGACGTTGAAGCAGCCTTAAAAGCGACTTTACGAACGAAGTTGACGACCTTCCGGTCTTTCTTTTCAATGTGCTTCTGCAGGAGTTGATGGGGCTTGTGAATCTCTTATTTTGTAACCAGACCAGAGTGGGCCAAAATACCTCTCCCTTTGGCAAGCTTTTGTAGTAGCTTGGTTGTAAAGTAGTCCAGTGGTACTGGCAGTGCTATATTGGTTTGGCACGCAGTTATAGACCATAGAATGCGAACTCATCGCCTTGCTCCTTTTTGTAAGTTTGAATTTGACTTCGTCGGAGATAAGAGGAGCAACTTGCGGTGCATTTGTTGGATTGAAGGTGGGAACCTTTTCAAGTTTCCTGAGCTATTACGAGCAAGAACTTCTGTCTCGCTGTCTCCAAAGGGCTTTTGATCCCCACATGCTATGCATGAATACGCACCTGTTGTGGAGCCACAAAGCAAAAACATTTGCATTCTTTCATCTGCACAACTTTAGTACGGTAATTGTGCATGTAATCGCGTACCACATGGGTCATTTCTGAGGTCTACTCCCATAACCAGTCTGCTGAGACTCCAATGTATAAGTTTTCCTTTTCTAGATTAGTTGGTCTACGACCAACTGAGAATCGCGTGTCTGTCAGTCTTGCAGTTTTTCTTCATATATTGATTGTAGGTACACATCGCGTTTTGAACCAATCGTTTAGCATCTCCTTTTGAGCTACAATTGAATATATCCTGGTTTTGCAACCGCATGCCATTCCTGTGATCGAACAAATGGTAAATTAATGAAATGTGAAGCTTGGTCACTGTGGGAAACTTTTTTCCAGAAATATTAGCCGCCGAGCCCTCTCCAAGCGATCCCAAAGGTGATTGCTCAGAAAATCTTATGATCTCTTCGTTTTTTATTTCCTAAATGGTTTTAAACTTACGCTTTGGATTGAATGAGTTCTTGTCTTCTCCATTGCTGCTTATCCTCTTCTACTCGGGATGTGGAGTTGAGGTATTCGTGGTGGCTACTCCAGCGGTGACTGGTGGTTCAATAGTGGTTCTCACTTCGATAACCAAACAGGATGTAAGGGCTAAATGCTGGTGAATAGTCGTGGTATCTCAGAATCATGTTTGCTGGATTTTGGTGTTTTCTTATCAGAGCTATCTGAAGATTTGGCGATTTTTAAACATCTAAGAATCCACTATTCAAGAGAAGAAGAAATCATCGTGGACTAATTGAAGGCCTGTATTTAAGAACTAGCCAGCTAACAAATCGGATATGGACAAACCAAGGAATTGATTCCGCAAATTTAGAGTTGCTGTCATACCTTTCGATATTCTGCCATTTCAGAGCAATTTTGTCCTTTACAATCATACAACTGGACGATCCTAAGTGTCACTTCTTAATTCTCACAGAGGTCGGTTTAATCTATTAAAAAAGCGTTAGATGTTACATTTATCTTATTTATTACAATACAGAGAGGGTGGCCAGTTTAACACGATGCTTTCTCTCTAGCATACGCGCGAGATCTACTACGCTATTCTTCCACAGGGGATAGATAGTTTGTTGTTCCAAATCTTTCTGGCATAACCGTCAGATGCGAAAGCTTATACCCGTATAAGCCAATTGGTAGTGCTTTCAAAGAAATGCTTCCCTTCTCAGTGTATGTTGATGGCATATCTATCATAGCAGGGACTGGGCTTGAGCCAGTCCACCCGAGAATGCCAAAGACCAAGTTCTCGACATTCCGCTGTCCAAATAATCGTTGCTATAGTCGGAACCCGAAAAAAAGTCGTAGGAACTGCTTGGATCATACAACGCTTGGTTTAGCATCAATAGGCCTCTCCAGCCATCGGTAAGCCCGTCAACTACCGAGCTCAGCTTTTCGTCCCACTCTTGCTGGACGAACGTTGGTGTCCTTATTTCTGAAGAGACCGGCGTAATCGGCAACATGTGGATACCATGCTTGTACTGCACAGCCGTTCCAAAATAGGTAGTGTAGTCGATGATGTTATCAAATAAGATTCCGGAAACTTTGTTGCCGCGAATCTCAGAAGGTTCTATCTGGTTGTCGTCAGCCATTAGGAAATATGAGTTCATAGACCTCCTCATGACTGCGATCATTACGTCTGCACGTCTTTCCATTGAAGTGTCGCCGATCACTACACCCCATAGTTTCATTGCGTATGCAAAATTGTAATCCTCGGAACTCGACTCTTCGTTTTTACCGTTAGCGTTGGCATATAATCCCGCTGCCCACGAGTGACCATTGAACCAATCGAACATACGAGACACGGGGAAGTAGGTATCGTCGACGCTAGGATTGGCTACATCACGGATCAAACTATTAACCCAATCCATGTTGTCCTGTGCCCATGTTCCACCTTGTTCCTGATCAATGCGTCCAAGAACGGCGGCAGCGTGGATAATGTAGCCATAATGGAAATGGTGATCGTTGTAGTAAGTGTTACCGAAGTCGTATCCTGTGGACGTGGAGGCCCAGTCACCAGATGAAATGATTCCGCCAAATTTAGTGTCGTAGTACAGCGGGTACAGTTGTTGGTTCAAGGCCAAATTATCCATCGCATCTTTCAAGTTCGACGCAACGGCTTCACTGACTTGAGAATCCTGCAGAATATCCGAAATCGTGAGTAAGATGTAACTGTACTTGTCCACGACTTTCCCCAGGTAATAGGTGTTTAATCCGGAGATCGAATCCCACACATTGATGTTGATCTCAGAATTTGCTACACTGGAGAGCAATTGCAGATGATCTGCAGTATAGCTGATACTTGTGCCATTCAATTGCGAGGACCAAGGTAACCATCCTATCTCCGTGTTCAAGGTTTCGGTGAATGACAAGGTGTTCGTTAACAATCCTTCCATCGTACCCTTTGTTGTCGACTGTAGTTGAATACCAGTGCGGGCGGCCTGAGAATCATCGGAAAGAGCACCGAGGTGATGTGGGAATGCAAAGATCATTGTCTTTCCGGAGGCAGATTTACCTCCGGTCTGGTAGTTGAAAGCATACTCAGCGGTAGTACCATCTGAAGAACCGGCCAACTCAAAAGTGGTTGGATACATGCCGGCTGCATTATCGTAGTAAGCTTCATAGTTGGAATCATCTGGTGCCACGGCAAACTGGATTACTATGCCATCAATGGCTTGAGATCCGACAATTGTGGATGTATCAGAATACGTCAAACTAAAAGAGTCTTCGGAGTAACCATCTGGAAGCGTAGCGTAGACTAACCAAGTAGTTCCGCTATTTAGCCCCACACGATACTTGAGGACACCAGTGGGTAAAATGACCGAGGATTCTTGTTCCAATGAGATGAAAGCCGCAGATGTGCTTATAACGGGTTTTAGAGATCCATGATAGATACCAGTGGAGAACCCCATACCTTGAACCAATGGAACCTGCAAAATATTTGAGGTAGAGCCATCGTTAATGGTTACGTCGCAGGAGGAGGTAGTCATGTCACTGACAAACATGTTGAAGTTTGATGAACTAAAGGACTCTGCAGAGAACATCAGCGACGCTATGCCCAGTGGGTTGGACAAGTATTCCGAGTTCCCGGAACTATCATAGTTTCCGTAAACGTATTGGCTAGAAGTGGTATGAGAGACTGCAAACCCGTAGAGCCCGTTGGTACTGTATTTCCACAATGTGTATGGATACACAAACGCAGAACTGGATTGGTCTCCCACGATAAGATTGGTGTAAAACTTGTTAGTTTCGTAAGTGGAGCCGTTATTATTCACACCGTTTGCTAGATCCATTGGATTGGAGTGCCTTTCAAAGACAGAGGGTGGTGCTTCCGTTTGAACAGCACTGAATAAGTCGACAGTGGATATGGTGGTGGAAGATGTGGTGGTAGTACTGCTCGAGGGCGTAGTGCTCGAGGGCGCACTGCTAGAAGGTGTGCTGCTAGAAAGCGTACTGCTAGAAAGCGTACTGCTAGAAAGTGTACTGCTAGAAAGTGTACTGCTAGAAAGCGTACTGCTAGAAAGCGTACTGCTCGAAAGTGTACTGCTCGAAAGTGTACTGCTCGAAGAAATAGAAGGCGACAATGTGGTACTAGATGCAAGAGATGAGGCCGATGTTGATGATTGAGTACTTGTACCATTTGTCGATGGTAAAGAGGTTTCGGTGTACTGTTGCGAGCTGGCCACTTCTGATGTGTGAAGAGAGCTGGATTGCTGGCTGGAGGTAGCAGCAGTGCTGGTTTGGGTTGAATTGGAGGCCGTCACTAATGGGAAACTGGAAGACGTTTTAGGAACTAGAGTAGTAACATTGGCGTAAGCAGATGGCAATCTGGAGGTGGAGGCAGTTGTTGCATTGATCGATGCGCTAGCCTGTGAGTATGAAGTGATGGCGGTGGTAGGTATCACCACATAAGGGTTTGAAGTAGAATTGTATGTTTCGGTGATGGAAGCACTCTCGGGAGTCGTCGAGCTGTACTGGGAATTAGACGAAATAAAGGTGAGGGCGTCGCTGAGGGAGCCAGTGGAGGGATCGTTGGAAGAGGCGCTAAAGGTGTCAGTGGAGGAGCCACTTGATAAGGAAGCAGAAGTAAAGGTGGACGCGCCACTGGAAATGGAATTCATGGAGTCACTGGAAATGGAACTCCTGGAGCCGCTGGAACTAGAGGCGCCATTCGAAATAGAACTCGTGGAGTCACTGGAAATGGAACTCCTGGTGCCGCTGGAACTAAAGGTGCCACTCGAAATAGAACTCCTCGAGCCATTAGTTGAAGAAGCAGACACAGTCTTGGGCTCAGTGTAAGTGGTCGATATGCTTTGAGATAGGTCGCTGGAACTCATGGATTGGGTCACTAATGGCTGAACGGAGCGTGTTGAAATGGACGTGACTACAGAAATGGGAGTGCTGGACGGCTGGAAACTGGAACCGGAATAAATGATGCTAGTGGAAGTAGATGCTGTATTGGTGAGAAGGTTACTGATGGGCGTTGATTGCGCACTTGAGCTGGTTGTACTGTGTGACGTGGGTGACTTAAAAGTACCGGTGGAAACTGGATCGTCGGAACTCGAGGTGCCTTTGTAGCTTGTGATTTGTGACTGGGCAGCCGCACTGCCATAGGAGATTGTGACTTTCGACTGGGGAGTCGAGCTGCCATAGGAGCTTGTATCCTTTGACTGGGGAGCACTGGAGGCCGAGACACGAATAGGTCTCGTGTCAGGCGTATGGACGTAGACATCACCGTAAGCGAGTGTTTGCTGGGGCAGTGTAGTTGTTACATCGGTTTCATAGACCAACGTTGGGCCTGGCGAAGTCGTAGAGTTGTGATTTATGTGAGCACTGGTGGTGTTGAGGAAAACTGCGCCTGTAGCGTGTACATAGGTGGCTACCAGCAGTAGCAACGAACTATGCATTGGATTTGGTACTCTTTGAGGATGGCTTGGGACGGCTTTTGAGGAGTACGTTCTTCGAGAGAATACATTCTTGAGGCTCACATCATTTATATATATATATCAGCGATTGTGTGTGGAGTGTACAATGGACTATGCTTATGGAGTCCCAGCCTGGCGGTTAATTTTTAAATTGAGCGGCTGGAACAGTCGCTTTGTACGGAAACCAGCCCTAACACCATAATGCAGTACCAGCACAATATGTCAATAGCGCCATACCACAAACCATAACGCAGCACGTACCACAGCACCATGCCACGCGCAATATTAATCCCAGCTGATCGCCATTGTGTCGGCCCGTTGAACAAATTATCTTGAAATGATGCCTAATTTACCAGCGCAGATCACAATTCGACTCATAAGTGAAGCTCAGCACACGTCACCAAAAAATGGATTCTTGGTTCCCTCCCACGAGTACGAGTACGAGTATTCTCAGCTGTACTCGTGCACGTACTCGTACTCGTGCCATCATGATGCGATGTCATGCGCTGCAATGCACTGCACTGCGGTGCGCCTTCATGCGCGTATGCGATCATGACGAGGATGGAACTTGTTCTCCTCGGCTTCCCAGCCTCGCACGCCCTTTTCTCTTCTCCGCCTAATGTGTCCCTCGGAAACAAACAACCCTGACCACGATAATCATAGTGCTAACTGGGACACGAAATACGTGGCACGAGACAGAGTCGTGTCGATGAGCTCACGACCTATATATAAAGAAGAAGACGGCTGAGTGACTACAGTGCATGGTTCGTGGTCTATAGTACTACATTCGCAATACTGCAAAACTAGTGAACTAGTGACCATTACTATTCGCGTCGTACAGCGCTTATACGTGACCATGAACTCTTCCAAACTGGTCCCCGCTTTCTGGGAAACTTCTACTACTGCAAGCTCGTCATCCTCTTACCACGCAGGACTCTTCCCAACTTTCAAATCGTCAGAAGAAGTGCTCAACTATGGCCTCGAACCACACGACCAGCTGTCCATGCTTTTTCCTTACACAGACGCACTTCAGGTCTCGGACGCTTTTCATCGTTCCAACTCATTCGTACTGGCACAGCAGCAGCTACTGCTGATGGGAGGACCCGAAACTGGGCTTTTTGACGCCTCCTGGCAATCGCCTGAGGCCCAGGACCACCACCATTACCACCACAACAACCATAACCACAATTACAACCGCGACTCGATTGCTGAGGAGCAACCGGCTACTTCTTCTACGACTAATTCTTCTACAACTCCTACCACAACCGCCACAGATATCCACCCGCTTTTCCGCCACTCCTACTCTTCCACAGCCGTTCCAACCATCGCTACTCCTCCTCAAGACGAGCTCTGCGCGCTGCTGAAGCCCGAAACTCGCTACAGGCTCAAACGTAACTGGTCTGCCGAAGATTTGCACCATCATCGCCCCAGAACGTCCGCCAACAACAATAACAACAAGCTACGCAGGCCCTCCAGACACCAGCTCAAATACACCTGCCACGAGTGTGGCAAGGTCTTCCAGAGGCCTTCTTCGCTCGCTACACATAGTAACATTCATACCGGCGACAAACCCTTCGTGTGCCCTTTCCAAGATTGTGGCCGCCACTTCAACGCCCGGTCCAACATGGTACGACACTACAAACTACATTTCAGAACCCACGACGGCACTTCTCTGCTCGCCAATAGCGGCGGCGACCTACCAGATACAAGACAACCACGAAAACAGTATGACTTTCCAATCACAGCCGAGAACTCAAATTGGCCTCTCCCTAGCGCTGAATGCTGGTAATTCAACATAATAGGACTAATCCAAGATCCAACCTTGCTCTAGGCAAACACAAAAATCTCTATCTCCCTTTCATCTAACTCGCACCATGCCCGTTAATCCCCTCGCACTTTGACTGCGTATCTACATAAAATCCTCGGTGTTAATAATATAATAATAATAAGTAAGGATATTGTTGCCTTTGTTTACTACATAGCCCAGGAATGAAAATCTCTCATGTACTTTGGTTGACTTTGGTTGACTTCTAATGTATCCGAAGCGTCATCAGTCAAGAGCAGGTTCCTAAACGAAGAAGCTGTCTCTTCGACTGCACCCATTTCTTAAATTTATTTTCTAATTCCGCTATTCATGCTCCGCAGCCTCCAGTACTAAATCTACTAAATCTTGCCAGGTGATCAATCAACTTGTTCGCGTCTCGCAAATAACTACTAGTTAACTACTAGTAAGTCCACTGCCGCGCATATCACCCTCCATCGGTTCTCGGTTCTCGGCCATAAGGCTCTTGATTTTCCCATGATTAAGCGGAACTTCTCCGCGGGAAAGCACCTCTTCCTTATTGAGAAGCTGTTTGTTTAACTAATCTGTCAAAGTTCGTCGCGTATGCATGCCTATCTCGGTTTAGTTGATTGTTGGTGGATTCTGTTAGTAAATTTTAGTGTGCCTTATACGTGATGTCATCACTGGTTTTAGCATTAGCAGCAAGGCCAGCATGTAGAAACTATATACATTAGTTTGCTGTGCAGTAGGATGTTTTCGGTGCTGGTTTCGGGACTCGGCGATAAGAATTTCTCAAAACGCTATGTCATGATTGATATCGAACCATTTTCGGCGACGTAAGAACGCAGCTTGTTGTTGAGCCAACATCCCTCAACGTAGTTGGGGGCAACATGTTATTGAGAAAGCAACAATTTTTATGTTCGGATATTTGCTCAGTGTGCTGTCATTTTCCGCATCGCGAAAAATTTAAACTACAATACTCTCTTGGCAAAACCCAAGAGTAGAATCAACACATGTACGCACAGGGTGTATGCACAATGTTGCATTTGCTTTGGGACCAGGTAGCCGTAAGTCAGGCTTGCTCACTCGGTTCGCCAAGTCCCAAGGGCAATTAAAGGACTTACCCAGACATCTGAAATGTTATGCAATAACAGGAGATATAAAATGCAATTGATAACGTAACGCCACACACTAGGAGACTGGTTTGACCCGGGCCTTTGAATATGCAGAAAAGATATTGAGGCACCAGCTCGTTCAGGCATTGCTTACGTGCACAGTGTGCAGATCTCTCAAAATTTATTAGCAAACGCCCGAGAGGCAGCCAGCTTTTCAATTAGGGAATCGATGGCTTCAAAATTCATGTCATCATGTGCGAACTGTTGGTGTTTGTCGGATTCAATATGCTCGGCAAGGCAATCGTATTTCACCCTGCAATTCTCACAATATCCAGATCCCAATTTGGCGTCATTCTTTTTGGCATCAGATCTCTTCACCTTGGGATGCGTCTTCTCCGCGGCGTTCATGATATTATTATCCACGGAAGCGTTGGCTGATTTGGTTTTTGTGAGCGCGGTGGTTGCAACAGTGCTGGATTTTAATTCGTTATTAGCATTTGGAGCGGAATTGGTGATAGCAGTAATAGTAGCAGTAGCAGCAGTAGCGGTAGTACTACCAGTGCCGGCATTCAAGGCCGAGTTGAATTTCTTATCCACCACCAGTCTATTGAGCGTTTTCATGTTCTTGTTCATCACCGACGCCCTGGTTGGTCCAAGCCCATTGCCTTGTACCGCAGATCCATCGTTGGACTGAACGACGCCACTAGCTTTGATTTCCTGTGGTATACGAGATTTCTTACGGCACAAATCATCGGCTCCCATATCTTCCGTATCCTGTCTCGATAACATTGTGAAGGGTTGGTGTAGCGTTGGTGTTTTCCAGATGGCTTTGGAAGGAGGTCCTAGTGCGCCTGATCTCGTATTGGAGTCCACTTTGGAATTGATGGATTCGATTGACTGATTGGATCGTAATTCCTCCGTTTGTTGTTGTGGTTGGTTAGTTTCCATTAAATTCTGGTGGAACACATAAGAATTGGGATAATCATGCGGCAGCATCAAAGCCTTGGCCCCCTTATATTCACCAACGGTAAAGTTTTGAGGCTCTGCAGATTGTTGGTATAGGATTCGTAAATGTAATGCAAATTTCTCGTTCAAATGGTCGCGTTTGAATCTTTTTATTATTCTTTTAGCACTCGACTCGTCGCACTGACCATCCCCGATAAAGGGACACCTTCCAAAAGTCCCCGGTTTCACAGTTGGATAGGGCAACCGATCTGGATCGCTCAGTTCTTGAGGACGCCATTCCGCTGTTATTACTGGAGCCCATACTTGCCATAAGTCATAAAGGTAAACGTATGGATATTTGAAATAATGGACGTCGTCACGTTTGGCCCGCGGATCTCGATCTGCAGGACCGTATAGTTTCTCGTTGTGCAATAAATTGGATAAAGTGGAAGGAGCTACTGGTGTCTTGCCTTCCAAAGACTCTAGCTCCACATCTAGGTTGCTCAAGAATCGGGTTGCTTTGTCGTAGTTCCAAGTTTTCATGTATCGCTTGGCGGCACGCGCCAAAACATCTGTTTCGGGCAAACGATCGATGTCACGTATTACCCTCTGCGTTACCACAATGGTGACATCCGTGTCGAAAAATGAAGTTATTTGGGCGCCCAATGACAAGAATCCGCGTTTCAAAAGGTCGCGCTTTTTATCGTTTTTGTGTGAGGCTTCCGTGGTATCGAAATATATTTTGGTATCTCGCCGCATAATACGCCGCCAGTTTGTTTGCCACTCCATCATATCCTGAGGTGTAACTTTCGCAGCAGCACTTTTGAGAGGGTTATTACTGATGACGTTTTCCACCTCGCCTTCACCAACTTTGTTCATTCTCTTGAAATCCGTATGTCGGTGCTGCTGCACCGCACCTTCAATGGTCCTGGCACGACTGCTTCCATCCACAGTTCTGACTTTCTTACGGTGCTGAATCTCTGTTCTTTCCACGCTTCTCTTCCTAACCATATCATTTATCCCAGTTTTGACGTTACTATCTGTTTCTTTCAATGGGGACCTTCTAAAAGCCGACATCTTTTGAGGAAAGAGCTACCACACAGTAACAACTATCTCCCTGTGGACCAAGATGCCTGCAATTGAGTTGTATGTACCTGATGAAGATGACCCTCTCTAAGTATCAACTTGAAGTTTTGCCTTTTCATGGACATCGAGTTACGCGATCTTCTCACCAATTATTTTTTGGTGTGGTACTCGAGTACTTTCATATGGTTCAATCTTAGCCACTTCATACGCATATAACTATTATCATGTGATTATTATTTTATAGTACATATATCCTCACTACAACAGCTTTGTGATTAAGAGCCCTCTATTGCGTTTGATACATCAGTTGGTCAGTTTAGCTTATATCCATACATGCTTGAAAATGATTTCAGAGCTGATTTCATCTTGAGTACCTCTAGTCCGTAGGGATACTCGCCGCTAGCAATGAAAAGTAACAACAGGTCACTTCTAGGCATCTGAGCAACACATGCATGAAGGTCTTCAAGCTCATAGGTGTAGATATGCGTGGAGGCGGAGCTGCCATCTAGCTCGTATCTGTAACAACTTGAAGTCGTTTGAGCGCTAGCATCTAGCTGGTCCTCACTCCACTTATCGCGTATGAGTAGTGCCATCATCTTGAGGTTATTGGTAGACTTGTTGTATGAACTTGGCGTGCTATCGCAGTTGGCATAAGATATTATACTTCCATTGACTCCCGAGAGCAGTATAGAAGAGTATAGCGGATCATGACTTGAGAATATAGTGGTTACAGCTCCCAGGGTCTCGCCTAAAAGGCTCTGTATATTTTTGCCATGTAACATCGACGAAGAAAGCGTGAACCGTAGAGCTTTTTATCCATCGAGTAGCTAACCTTTTTTAACGAACGTGTTTTGTAAAAGAATTATAAGCACTGTTTCCGAGCAATACCCTTTGTCACGTGCTAGATATGCTTGAGTGGAATGTACCAAGCAGCGTTAAAGCTACGAAAGTAGACGAAATTACAATTCTGGCGCTTGTGAATCTCTGTCCTACCAAAACCGTATCCGACAGATTCAGAATAGGAGCAAATTTCGGTGACTTAAACTTGGTAGACTTCGATGACCTAGGTATCGGTGAACCCCAACGGTTTCGACAAAGCGCATCGAGACGAGGACAGCTAGAGAAAGTGGTTTGACTACAATTCGGTCGCTTCTTTGTTTTGACAGGTGGTTTTTTGAATGCGGATATATGATATAAATGGCCTAATAGCAGAAATGATATTGTAAACATAACAAGTGTCTTTAAGTTTATTTGATACCTAACATGGAATTCCTTGACATTCTAGGGGTTAGTCGATTATCTCGCCTTTAATTACTCAACGTTAGTGATTCGCCTTATTATAGATCTTGTAGATTTCCCTTTAATTATTTACATAACCAGTTGTTCATGATATAGCATTCCAACGCTACGCTCGATCGTGGCAGACGAAACTCTACTACTGCACAACAGAACGTTCAACAGTTCAATCGTAAAAATGACGCAAACGGAACTGCTCAATCCTTTGGCCTTCAGCAAGCATTCCGTCGATCTACTCTCCTTCACGGCATTTCCTTGCATCAGAATGCTAGTAAATTTCAAAAAAATACCATCCTCACTATGCGCGTACGGAGGTTACATATACTGTATAAAACAATGAAAATCAAATGCACTCAGGACGATAGCAGAGTGTTCTGCGTCATCCCGTAGTGGTCGTAGCGAATTCTCGTATTAGCGTCAACGACATGAGTACCTTGAGGCAGCCTCGATTCCTTGGTTCATGATCTGCGTAACACTTAATGAGATGAGCGACATAGCCCTCTTCTTAAAGAAAACAAAAATGAGAAAATAACACCTTAGTCCTTTGTCAGTACAATGCTGTGACTTGTCGATGTGTTATGCCGCGCCAGTTACCTTCTATCTGGCGTCTGCAGATGGCTTTATGCGATGCTTAGAGTGGGCACACAAGTTACTCGCTAAAGTCGCTTACGTCTCCACAACTACCAATTATGAAAATTATGGTTTTCTGGCCCTTTCGTCAACCTTCAGGCCTCCACCATTACTTCTCCAGTTTTATCTCATCGTCGAGATCCTCACTTTCGTCTTCGGCCTTATTAGGTTGTTTACGATCCATAACGCTGTCGTTATCGATACTCACGTCGTCATCATCTTCAAACTGGATATCCTCTTCTTCTTCGTCCTCATCATCGTTTTCATGACTATATCCATAGATATCAGCCGCTGGCTCATTTTCGTCCTCGTCATCTTCATCACTATCGTACCAAAAATTGTCACCCAGGTCTCTTGTGTCTTCTGGCTCTGCATGCCGCTGCGACACATACGCCGTGCGAGCCGAGGGCATGACGAAGCCATCGGGGATGTCTTGTTTGGAACGCTCAACCTCCAGTTTAATGCGCTGCTTATACTGGTCGACATTTTTGCGGTAGTCAACGGCCGCATCCACATTTGCAGGAGACGAGATGTTCGGATCCTCAAGCAGCGACACGATCGATATCAACACGCTCTCTACTGTTTGTACGGGAGACCAAGTCTCGGAGTCTGGTTCCTCAGAAGTGGGGTCGCCACTCGTGTGCAAAATGGAGATACATAGTCTTCCATCGCGGTAAACGTTAGGGTGGTATATCGCAGGTGTAAACCTGAAAGTTGGCGGCGAAAATGGAAAATCCTCCGGAAATCGCATCTGGGCCTTGAAGTAGCCTCCGTGGTATATTGAATCTTCGTTCAGTACCATCACACCTACATTCCATAAGAAAATGTTCGAATCATCGTCCAGCTCGATATGGAACGAGGGAATGGCCTTTTTAGCATCTGTTAGTTCTCGGTACTGTCTCAACAGTAAGTTGGCAGCAGTATTCTTCCGGTTGCTCATTCGATGGTAACTGGAAGTGCCTGTACTCCGTGCTAGTAGGTCCCCTCGTAAGGTCTCGCAGTTCGGTTTGTAATCTTTGTAAAACCACACAGGTAAATTAGTTGAGAATTGTGAGAAAGAGACAGACTTTAGAGGATAATAAAAAGGCACTTTGCGTTATATCGCTATATACGTATAGTTGATGACAAAAGCCAAACAGCTCTGGAGAATATAGGTCTATGAACCTCAGCCATCGATGTTAGATATTACACCATTCAGAGTATCCTAGAGGGCCAACTGTCTTCATCTTTTGTCAGAACTAGCGAGTTGCTGCTGGATAGTGCCAATTGCATTATACAACTAGTGAGCACATGCTGGAGAACCGCGACATTATGGTACTAAGTGATGTCAGTAAAACATGGACGGTCGATGAAAGATTCTACGTGAAGCCCTAAAAGAGCTCACGAAGAATCGGGCGATACGACAAAATGGTGTGATACCTCGGATGATGACCATCTGGGATCACCCGATTTATCATACGATCGTTCCTGAGTATTGAGTGAAAAGTTTTACGCTGAATCCAAAATTTGTATGAGTACCAACAAACTGTTTAGATATATGGACCACCTATATAGCTGAAATAATCACGGAGAGATATTCATAACCTTCATCTACGAACAACCTCAATCAACCTAATCATGGAAGAATTAAACAAGAACATCAGCAAGCTTTCCATTGCTGATTCAGACTCGCCTCAATAATTATCTACTTTGGGTTGTTGCTGTGGAACTAAGGAAAAGGAGTGCCAAAAAAAGAAGTCCCAGGAGCTACGACAGATTAGTGAAAAGTGATGAAGCTGATGAAGAAGAAGAGACGTAGAATCGCGCAAGATTTCATTACTTGAAGATAGAAGAATGGGGTTTAATTGTTATGCTCTAATATTTCTGTTTCAGTGTAAAAATATAGAGAATTGTAAGAGTACCAAAAAGGAAGCTACGTTTCATCATGACTTTTCAAAATCGCTTTCTACTATTCTGTCATCCTCTTAAGAATTTTATGTCTTCATTGAAAGCCACTACATATAGCTAAAGCAAGGGGACTATAACATTGTATACTTCGTTGTACCTCTAATTTCCCACTACTGGACATGGAAGCGCTGCAGTGCAAGCTGATGGTCATGCGGCTTGATAAGCATCGCAGTAGCATGTTTACGAAAGGTTTGACTTTTCTATATCGGACTTCGCTAGGTTCCCACTTCATCTCCTCTGCTTCAATGATATGAATGGGCCCTACCATGCTATGTCTCCTAATCGGAAGAAGGTAGTGCACCGAGGCCACTGTTCTAATGTTATTGATTTTAATCTTTTACTTCCAACGGTCCTTATCAATGAAACAACTAAAACGGCTACCGCGATTCGAGTAAACCTAATGCATCGAGCCCCTATCCTACATAGCCTCAATCATCGTCTAAAGCCAATTACTTAGCACTCTTGTTTCTTAAGCTTTATCGCTTCGTCTAGATAAGCCTTTTTTTCACCACATACAAGCGCCAATTAGGAATGATAGGTAATGATAATAATGCGATTACCGTTCATTCAGCCAAATATCAAGATTCCGCAATGACTTATCTCGTCAGAGAATCTCACCACAAGGTGTGAGCCAGTAAGCCTATTGCAAACGGATTGATTCCCTACGCAATCTTTGACTTTTTTGATCCATTTTATCTCGTAAGTTAGCGTTAGCCTTAATCCTTATCTAAAATTTGGGATTTCCCGCCCGCACGTTAAATAACTATATTACGCCCGCAAATGTCTTTCGCCTTGAGATAAATGACTATAAATGTAGTCGGTGACAAGCTTTTACGGGTATTCTTCTTTAACCTGCTTTTAGTTTTAATCATCTTGAACCTGCTCGAACAATCGCTTCGACTTGGTAAGAAAGACTACCACTTCCGTGACCGAACAATCAAACGAAAAGCCTGATCATGGCCCAGAACCCAGACTACCCCTCGGAGGACTCCGTCAAATTTGAATCCTTCAAACCCGCTATTGAAGCATACAACAAAGAAGTAGTGGAGCAAATGCAGCAATTCGATCCAGACTTCTATGACAAATGCTTGGCGGTGATTCCATCCGCCGAGGTTTTGGATTCCGAACCTGTGGATGCTACCAAGTTTTGGAGCATTTTGACACCCCAAGAACAGAGTATTATTGGCGATTTGACCATATCAAGCCTCACCCAGAAGCAGCTAGCTGGAGAACTATCTGCCATGGATATCACTAAAGCTTACATCAAGGCAGCCATTATTGCACAACTCGCTGCCAACTGTGTCATGCAATTTTTGATCCCCGAAGCCATTAAGAGGGCCCAGGAGCTTGACGACTACTTAAAGGCGAACCAAAAGCTCGTAGGACCTTTACACGGCGTTGTTATTTCGTTAAAGGAGCATATGAATTTCAAGAATAAAGTCACCCATGCTTCCTACGTAGCCTACTTGGACAACGTTGCCGAAAATGAGGCGGTATCTATCACTATTTTGCGTCAATTGGGCGCAGTATTTCACGCGCGGACTGCCCAGCCACAAGGCATTATGCATTTAGATACCTGGAACAACATTACGGGTAGAACCAGAAACCCACGTTCCACTCGTTTATCGCCCGGTGGCTCTTCTGGCGGTGAATCTGCCATCGTTGCAATGCGTGGATCGGTTTTAGGTGTCGGTAGTGACATCGGTGGTAGCATCCGTGCACCTGCCGCATTTACTGACATCTTTGGTATCAGGCCTACCACCAGACGTATCTCTTTGATGAATGGATTGTCCAGTGGTAAAGGCCAAGAATCAATTGTGGCCGTTCAAGGTCCTCTAGCGAGGTCTATTGATGAACTAGACACCTATATGCGCGTGTATATCAACCAAGGAAAACCATGGTTGTATGATCCATTATGTGTTCCAATTGAGTGGCGTAAACCTCAACTACCCGCGAAGATTAAAATCGGGGTCCTGTATGGCGACAACTTGGTGACACCTTTTCCAGCGATTACGAGGGGTATTCAAGAAACTGTGGCTAAGCTTTCTGAAAGCGCTGACTTTGAGATTGTGAATTTGAATCCAAAATGGTTCTCCGAGAAAGAAATGCTCGATATTTATACCACGAATCTTCGACTCTACACTTGCGACGGGAATAGAGTCCAACTAGATATGTGGTCTCCTAGCGGGGAACCACTTTTGCCACTCACCAAACACTACATGAACTTCGGAGGCGGCAAGGAACTTTCTATTTATGACAACAAAATGTTGAATGCTCACAGAGACACTTTGAAGGTGCAGATGCTGCAAAAGTATTTCTCTAATCTTGATTTCATTCTTTCCCCAACTTACAACGGTCCTTCAGAGATGCCAGGCGAATCTCTTTACTGGGGCTACACCTCGTTTTGGAATCTGATGGACTATCCAAATGTTACATTCCCTGTAAATGTCGTTCATGATGTGCAGAAAGACGCGAAGATTCCAGAGCTAAAGCAAAATGAGTATGAGAAAATGGTGTGGTACAAGGAAAATGGTGAAATTAGATACAACCCTGAGAGTTACGTTGGCGGGCCAGTAGCTCTTCAACTCACTGGTAAACGATTTTGCGACGAAGACGTCGTCGCTGCTACCAAAAAGATTGTAACCGAACTAGGGGTTGAAAGACGCTGATCCCATGATTGCCTGCGGGCAGGGCTAGTCCTCGTTCTCAACTAACAAATCGTAAAAGCTCTCGTGGCCGAATCTACCCGTTTGCCTGATATCGTTCCTTCGCAATGCTGTCTTTTCTCCTGAATACATATCCTCTTTAGACTTCTTGCATAAATTCCACACATCGTTATAAAATATTCCAAATACGGTCGGAGCATCGTCGTGGGATTCCATACCCATAGAGAGACCTCTAAGGGACACATTTGTCTTCGAACCTGGGTATTGTTTCCTGTAAGTTTCGACAAATCCTTGAACAAAAGCTTGCTTCTGTGTTAGGCAGAGATCTGACCATTTTTTATATGCGAAATCACTTTTGGAGCGTCTGGCATGCTTGATGGAGAGCCCAAGTCTAAGCATATGGTGTATGTGACTGGTCTATATTGTTAAGATTATTTCTCTCTTCGAGAAAAAGCTAGTACCAGTTGAATGATCGTTTCCCTATTATTGTGAACAAGTTTCCATTTTGATCATCGCAAACGTCGTCTCTGGTGTGACTACTTGTGCATCCCTTTTCTTATTATCCAGGCCGGTCAAGTAACTCTCGGAACCTGACATCCTTATCATTCAGCAATGAATTAAGGCTGGATTTTGGTTTTGGTTGGGATTAGGTGTTGATCTGTCAAGCGCAGATTTTCAGCGAACCATAGGCTTTAGCCGCCCACCCCTTAATAATGAAAATGTGCAGTAAAATCTCGATAGTACACTGTCTGGCTTTTCTGTTGGATCTAAGGTTCAGAAGCTTCCGTTTTCTAGCTTTGCGTGGCATTTTACATTTCAAAATAAGCCAGGGCCATAACGTAAAAGTTCTATTGATGTTCACTAATACCAGTTGACAAAAACCATATTTAGTAGATTCAACTCCAAACAACTTAGTAAAAAATACTTTATCAAAAACTCTAGACTCCGTTGCCTCAAGACACATATTACACACGTACGTTCAATTGGGATACAATACTGTCGGTAAAAAAGCTGCCGAACTTGGCAAAAGATGTAAAATCAAAATCCGTGTATTGTCATAAATGGGCGAACCTTATATCTTTTATATTCTACTCCTGAACTTACTGTACTACGTTAATTCTATGTTTTGTATTGTTGATTTTCCTCATCCATCTCAAAGTCTTCCAATTGTATAACTTGGCTGTTTTCCTGACCCGTCAGGATAGTGGCATCTGCCTTAGGTTTATATTTTATGACACAGATAGCGCAGCCTAAAATAATGATCATTCCGCACCAGGACCAGAATCCTGGCAGGTGGTGCCATATTAAAACGTCCCATATCAGAGCATAAAAGACTTGTGAATACGACATAAAAGCGCCTCTACCGGCTCTCTCTTTTTGGATCCCCATTGTGAGTAGCAGCTGCATGAAGAACCCCGAAACCCCCAGGAGTGAGAAGAGAAACCATTGCTTACCCGTTTGTGGGACTTGAAAGCCTATTGAGGGAATTACGCATATTCCTATCAATGACACGATGCTCACTATAAGCGCAAAGTAAGAAACAGACAGGATCGCATGGGCCCTATTTCCAATATAACGAATGAGAACATAGACGTTGCAAGAACCCACAACTCCCACGAGCGCTACTACTGTAGCTAGAAGCCGTTCCCGTGGATCACTCGACTCGACGGCTTCATCTGTGGATTTACTTCCAGAGCTCCCGAGTAAGAAGGCAGGATGCACGATCAGTATAACCCCAAAAAGTGAAACGAGCGCAGCAATAGCTTCTACTTTGGAGTATCTTTCGTGCAGTATCATCCACGCCATGACCCCTGTCATAGAAGGACCTAGGAAAGTTATGACAGTGGCATCCGGTACTGACAGATACATCAAAGAGTAATACATCCCAAATACACCGAAAAATCCCGTACATCCTCTCAGTATCAGCCATTTACGCATTTCAGGAGGGCCCCACGGAACATGATCGATTTTCGATCGTTTACAGTACATGTATATGACAGTACCGACATATGTGATAGACATTCGGACCACTAAAATCTGAAGCGGTGTAATTGGAGTTTCTAAAGTTGGATCTGTTTCCAGAAGCTTTGTAGAAACTACCATCGCACTATTAAACAGGTTAGACGTCAGCAAATATACCAAACCTATATTAGGTTTTAGGTACTCATTCGAAAGTCGCTGAAGTTTGCTTTCCTCCAACTCGTTATTTACCACTTGATCAAACCTGGTTGGAGCTTTACCTAGATCGCTGCGGGTCATGATTCTTACACTTATTCCTGTCCTTTTTCAAGGGCGACTAGATAAGACAACGAAGTTGAAATTTTGCTGACTTTTAAGATCCTACTATTTCCTGATAAATTCGAAAACTCGAAGATCATCAATCAACCAGGCTCGACTGTGCATCAGGCATCTGCAAAGCCTTCATTGTCTTTCCACTAAAGTGTGTTCCGCTGAACCTGATAGCTGGGTTTGGCGTTTGCTTCGATGTCTTTAAATAAGTCACAATGGTCAAGCACAACTTCCATGAGAAAACCGGAAACCAGTAGCCAAGGATTAAAATCAAGTATGTGGGCCGCAGATATGGATGATGATAATATTAAGAAAATGGAGGTCTCTAAGGATAAAGAGGAAAAGAAGCATGCAAGAAGACGAGGCAAGCCTGGCGGTAATAAAGTCAAAAGTGATGAAACTGCAGGTGATCCCAACATCAATGCTCTTGCTGCCAGGCTTGGAATGGTTAATATCAAGAGCGAAAATCGCAAACAGAATACAAAGGCCAAGAGACCACCGAGGGAGAGATCTCATCTCGAAAAACCAACTAGGATGAGCGCCAATAGTAATGGCAAACCGCCGTCAGTAACTTCTTCAGCACAAAAAATTTCAGCAAATCCCCTCGCTGTTAGACTGGGAGTTGTAGAGGCGGGTGAAGCGAGCGAAGACGATGATTCCGAGGAGATATCAAGGCCTTCCACAAGTGATAGACGAAGCCTCTTCGATCGAATCAAGCCTGTCCATACAAGAGCGCCAGAACCACAGGAGACGAAGACTTCAGTGACTTCAGTTACCAAAGTCCCAAAGAAGACTGACATTTTAAAGCAGAGGATAGAAGAACAAAAAAGACTACGAGAAGCCAACCTTCGCAAAGCACAGCAACTTAATTTACTGCAGAACTTTCTAAATGACGACGAATACACAAACTGGGAGGAAGATATTTGACGGTAATAACTTTCCGCACTACTATCCATGCTCCGATCTATTTTTCCTTGGCTTGGTAGAGCACATAACGGATCAACTTATCATTTTCTTTCCGAAGAAGATCTACCTGCTGTAACTTGATGTCAACATGATATCTTCCCTTGAAAACAACCATATCATTTCCACCTAGATCCATCTCTCCCATGAACCACAAATGACATGCTCGATGGTTTTGGGAATAATGCTGTGGTCTTTCATATTTGTACTCTCCCTCTTCATGGCTGGGATTAACGACTTGAAATAAATCCGACGCCCCAATCCCAAAGCGACCCAGCAGGCGGTCAAGGGAACCTACGACGTTGATGGAGCGTGTAATCAACCTCCATTTGAACAGAAATGGAATGCTGTGCCATGGATGCTTATCTTTGGGAGAATTATAAGGCGCTATTAGGATCCCCGCAAGGCAGGGATTCGGGTTTTGTTGCCAGACGAGGAAATCATGAGTTTTGAGAGGCACTCCAGTAGAACTATACAAGGGTACTCCATATTCCTCCTTGATCATTGGATGCATGGAAAGTCTCTCCAGCAGTTTGTACTCTGCCATCTCTTTTATTTCCTCAACATTGATCGACTTCAGCTCCTCAGAGCTGAAATTACGAGCCTTGGGTACCGGATATGTTGGTATAAAGGATTGTTCGTGTAAATACAATACTTTGTAACCAATGGAGTAGCCGAATATCGTTCCTAGTACGGCTACTAAGAATGCGCTTGTCATATGCTTAACACGTCTGCGACGCTGAGTCTTGATAGATTCTTGGAGGGTTTCAGCTATCAACCGTTCTTCAGCGTTAACATTGACCCTAGGATTGGTAAAAAAGTGTTTGGAATCAAGAATTTCGTTGTTCGAGGGATTAGTGAAAAAATGCCTAGGATCTCGCGAATCTTGAGCAAGCCATCGGCGAAGTAGGGACGACGATCTGTGGCCGCTTAGGGTACGCCCTTGGAAACATGTATGAAGCCGAATCATGCCGGCATCTGCTTAGTTTTTAGATCAGTTTCAGAATTAAGTTGATCGCTTCGTTAGGTTGAACTTGTCTTCATAATAAATTCGCCCCTAAATCTGAGTCAAATAGAATCGCGGAAGGACATCAGTCTGAAAATACTTAGGACCACAGCAAGCTTATGGCTGCGCAATCCGTAAGACACCCTTTAAATATTATTTTTCCCTATAAAAATACATGATGTATTCATATTCAAGTTAGCCAGAAGGCTCTTGGTTATATATACTGAAGAAGTGACCGCCCTTCCAACTGAAATCAGCCGATTTACGTGCGGAGCTTCAGGGGAACCGAAAATGCAGTTTTTAAGGGGCCCAAAGTTGTTTTAATCAGGTGGGACCATTATTGAAGATGATCGTTCCCAACTCCCGCGAGAAACACTGCCCATTTTCGAACAATTTAGTTGCTGAAAGTGCCTTAGTGAATGGAGCATGGATAGTGGTAAATGTAGAATGTTGGTGTGATGTTTGTTTGTTATAGTAACATGTCTGAATGTTTAAAAGCGTGCGTATGTTAAGAAAGAACAGATCCGAAATATTGGTCCCTTTTCGTAATACCGGACTCATTTCTTCTTATCCTTGATACCTCTCAATGTGTTTGGTAAGTACAGGAAGGGTCCCACAACTGCCACGGCAAACAGGGCGTAGAAGGGATAAAGGTAGAAAGCCGATCTTGGATGTCTCCACCACAATGGTTTAGACGAAGCTTGGAACAGCTTTTGGTAATCAATCACTTTATTCGCCATAATGGTAGCTGGAATTAATTGGTAGGAACTCCTTTCAGTTGTATTAGTAGGTATTGTCAGTGGTAAAGGAGACTCTGATAGCTTAATAGTTAGAAAATTTTCAAAATTTGAAAGACCCTTGGACCAATCAAATTGAACTTTTGAAAGATCGCTACCAACGACCAAGTCAGGACATTCGTACAAGGAAGCTTCTTGAAAGCTTCAAGGCCATTGAAACAGATGCCTGGTCAAGTCATAACTTGCCTTGTCTACTCTGGAACCCATGGAAATAATGACTGTAGTTGCGTCCGTTCCTTTCCGTTTCAGAAGTCCAGCTTTCTTTGGCTAGCTCAGAAAAATGGTCATCGAAAACCATGTTATGAGTAACTTTCGGGGTGCTGAGAGCTCCACGATGGTGTTCATTCAGGTTTGAAAGATCCAGAGACCATTAATCTTTCATGGAGTTCGGGCGCCCAAGCTGGCCGACTTGGCATCGCTCGACAATCAGTAAGTATCACATTTGTCTTTTATAGCGGGATAGCCCCTGCACCTTCAATCATCGTCGTCGCTATCCTCGAGAACTTGAAATCTCCGTTTTTTGGCTTTCCTTTCCCCTTCGTTGCCATCTAAATCTAAGCTGTCTCCGCTCACAAATCCACCCTCATCGTTGTGCTCCCAAAAATCGCTATCGTGCCCATCATCCTCATCATCTTCATTATCACTGTCATCTAGTCTAATCGGGATGCGCGCTGTCCCGCCTTCTGTAGATGATACAGAGCTGCTGATGTCTCTACTCATTTCGTCCTCCTCCGCTTCATCGACGATGAAAGAATCCAAATCTGAATCCCTTTCATCATCTTCTTCGGCTAGATGCCTACCGTCCTGCATATTTATCCGATTCAGAATGTCCCTTGAGCTCCCAAAAGGAACAGGGCGACTTCGATCATCGCGGCTATTTCTTTCACTTTCCCCATCTTCCCCAAAATCGCTCTCCGACAACGAATCAGCATGTGCGTATGTACTCGTATTTCGCTCACTATGCGGGCGATCCATTGATTCTTCTGTCAAATCTTCTTCATCCTCATCTTCGTCATATTCTCGCATTCTGTTCCGCATTCTAGCGCTACAGTGCGGACATACATCACCTTCAACTTCCCAATGGCAGTTACTGCAGCGTGCTACGCCATCGTCATCGTCCACTACTGCCACAGCTGTGTTGTTAAACACATTTTTGTAAAGGGTATTGTTCTCACAGTCGTCTTTATACTGAGCAACACTTTGAGCTCTCATGTGATTCTCCTGTGAATCTGCCACTGCGCAAATATCAATCATCGAGTTGAGTAGATGCTGTAAAACTGAGTTTAGAGCTGGAGGTTCGGTTAATGGCGTCCGACAGTGGGGACATGTCAGCTCACTGGCGTTATTGCTAACCAGCCAATTTGATATGCAATCATAGCAGTAATTGTGACCACATGCAGTCATCACAGGAACGTACATGTAGTCTTGGCAAATGGAGCAAACGCTGGCATCTAGTAGTTTCGTAGTCAGTTCCTTCAGCTGGTTGCCAGACTAGGTTCTAAGTAGTTAGTATCGCTCATGTTAGCATAAAAAAAGCTTCAACCGTCAACACGTACAAAGGTCGCCAATTTCCCATGTAGTTGGCCATCCATGGTACTTTCGATGTTCCTGAATCTTGTCTATCTTCGATGGTCCTAAGGAATTTTTTAATTTACTGATCAGGACGAGATACCTTTTCTAACTCTGTCATCTGATATTCAGTTATGGCTTCCGTTAAAAAATCAGAACCTGAAACTAAGCTTCGAAGGGTGCCAAGGATTCTCAGACACTCCGAAATTTGACTTCTCAACCTACTGACCACTTTGTTCCATCCGCTGGTATAGTCAGCGCCCAGGGCGGCGGTGCTAAGTTAAATAGAGATTATATATAAGATCCCGTGAGGGAGAGTTAGAATTGGCGTAAATTGATATTTACGCATGCATATTTGACAGTTATATCGACGCCGCCGCTAGCTCACGCGGATTCCCTTCGGATCGTCGTCATTCTCTCGTTTTATGGTGCCTTGTTGCCCTTTGTGTGTATTACTTCGTAAATCGTGGTCAATCCAGTCTTCAAGAAATTGAGATACCATCCGCATGTCGTTAAGACCTTGAAATTTGTAATTGACGTATCTTACCAGAAGTACGTCTATTTCCTTGTTGATTTTTGCAATGATATCGCGTTTGGTCACCTTCTGTTCACAGCTCCAAGGATGCTTCACAAAATATTTGACAAAGCCTTTGCAGGACCGCAGAGTATCACGAGTAATGAACTGGGCGGTCGTATTCTTGTTCCATTCTATTAAGAGCGACAGAAACTTTATCGGATCCCGAGCCCGTGTGTAAATCTTGAGGCCATTAGAATAGTAAATGTACCAATCCCTCTTATTCGAAGAGTTCATACGTTTTTTACCGCGTTCTAGTAACTGCACTGCGGTCTTTGCATCATGTAATATTAGGAATATGCTAGAAATCTGCATGTAATTTTGGAAGTTAAGATGGATGCGGCGTTCTTTCTCGAAATCTTTGATCTTGGTGGCTGCTATCTGAACGGCCTCTCGTTTCGCAGCTGTCCCAACGTTGGTTTCGCTGATTGGATTTGCGCGTTTCAAAGCGTTATATTTGAGCCACATGATATCTATCTTAAGTGGTACTCTGTGGTACGTCTCGCGCATTATTTGGTCTACCAGTCTAGCTGCTTCAACGCAGTCATCTATTAATATCTTAAGCAGCGAGTACAAAACAGAAAAGCTGGGTCTAGAACCATGTTGAATTTCGCTTAGTATTTTAGACCGCACTCTCACCGTATCACCGGTTATCTCAGCTTCATGTATAACTTTAACGCAATCTGGACTAAAATGAGAGGCCAGCGCGGCGTACTTTTGAATAGTACTCTTCTTGCTTCCTGCTTTAGTAGAGGGTATATTCATTTTTTCACGGGTGAGGTACCCAAGCCAATCGTACTGATGGAAGTATGCCTCTCTGTTTAAGAGGAGGCGCAAATCATTCGTATATTCTCTGGAAAGAATTGGGTAATTCACCAAGGCACAACACCAAAGCTGCTCCACGTACACATGATTAAGATGGCACCCGGGACTAGCTCTCACAACGTCTCTTAAATACTGGACAAGAATTTTCAAAAGCCCATTTTTAACAAAGTAATGGCAGACATGCTTGTGAAAGTCATCCGTAAGCTCGACGGTGTCGTCGTCTTGCGCTTTCGTGATGGCAAACCGGACAAGAGAGAAATCGTTCCTTGACACTCCAGATTTCAGAATCTCAATGTAAAATTCAAGCCTCCTCGACGTCTTGGTTTTCGTAAACAGTTCTTCCAAGTTTTCAGCAACTTCCGTGGTATTTTTGAGTGCGCCCGTAGCCAATTTATGATTAAATATGCTGAGTGCGCAATCGTCACTACGCTCGTAGTTCGTCATTACAACTCGTGGATGCGAAAGAAATTTGGAAATGCCCCTAGAGCCTTCCGACTTCAGTAAAAGACGGTGAAGAAGAGAGAAGGTCTCATTTAATGGTGTTAGTCTGGAACTCTGGGGACCATCGAGCCACAAAAACATGATCTGCTTCATTAAAGTTAGATCTGATGCTTTAAATATTTCGACTGCAAATACGTGCAATGTATGAGGCGATATGGGAAACGTTTCGGGGTCCTTCAAAATTTGGACATAAAACTCTTTCGCCAGCGGAAAGTTCCTGTTCTTTAAGAAGGTGACAAGTCCGATGTCAATAATGCCAGATGCTATGTTGGGAAATTTGATATACTCTGAGAAAAGAGCTTCGCAGACAACAAAGTTGCGAAGAACAAATTCAGCTCTTAACACGATTCTAAGGAAGTCGGCGTAAGACTGTTGGGGACACCCTCCCTTCAAACTAAGTAATTTGGGCTTGTATATCTTGAACAGTTTGTGGATTTCGTAATATTGCTGCAGATTATTAAGTTCAGAAACAACTTCCAGTAATTTTGTGAGTGAAACGTCAGAATTGTCACCTTCCTTCTGTAGCATTAAAATCTCTGCTTTTGCAACTGCATTTTCCACTCCGCTTCTATTGACACATTTTTCCAAAATAACATCGTCTGGCGTAGTTCGTTGTGTTGGTATTCTTGCTACGAATTTCGGGCGGATTGCCGGATCGGAGATGCTCTCAACCTCGCCAATTTTGGTTCCATCCCCGCTCTTGAGATCCTTCCCATATTTTTGGCTGTGGCAACTCTGCAGATTGTATCGTCGAAGATACAGCGCCTTGCGTATAAAGCTCCATCTTTGCCTAATCGGTCGCAGGCATTGAGGGAGGCCATGAAATCGTCTCGTGGATATCATACTGCAGCCAAGCTGATCATAAATAGCATAGGTAAAATAAGGGCAATTGGCTGGGCTAAACAATAATCCACAAACTCAAACTTCTCAATGTTCCTGGCACTATTTCTATCGGAAGTGTGACTTCGTCTATTTACAAGATGATGCTGAGAAAGGCCTGGGGCTCTAATTGGAAAGTTAAAAATTCGTGCCGATAGATGTAAGATCTATATGGATAGGCACTTCTGCAGATAATTGGAAGCCTCCAAGGCCAAAAATGTTTGAGTAAAGCTTGATATGCCGCTGTCTTGCAGATTAAGTAGCTACTGGCTTCAATCACTACTTAAAAATTTTCGAGATTCATGAAATTAAAATGTCACTCTATATGAAAACAGAAGTAACTAAATATATTTGCACTTCGCCCTCATTTTGTAATCGCTATTCAAAGCTTGCTTCAATCATAAATAGATTTGTACTTATTTTTGTCGTCGATAGCGTAATAAATACCCGATAAGACACATGAACGTATGCTCGGTAGATATCTAACCAGCTGTTCCATGTAAGAATTGAAAAAGTGAGCAACACATTTAGTCAGAGCCACGTACACGGATTCATCGAAGCGACATTCATAATCCTGAAAATGGTGAACATTTTCGTAGCCATGAAAATCCCAGTTGTGCGATACTGGGCATGTAGCCCAAGTTTTTAAGTCCCAATCGGTTTCAGTTATGAAACGATGTGACAGGGCATCTCCGGTGTAAGCGAAAAAGACTGTGGGTATGATGTCTTTAAAACAAGCATCGGGGGAGGAGTAGTATTGGTGATTCATAATAAACTTATCGATGATAGGCAAAACTTTAACACAAAAATCACATTCACAACCATTCCAAAGCATATCACACACTATTATCTCATACGCAGACAGCGATCGCAGAATAGTTGGAGCTATCAGAGACTTGAGGTTCGTGAGTTTAGGAAGAACGTTATCATACAGAGTACGACGCCTAACGTAATTACCCTCGACTGAATCCGTCTGGATACCATTCAGTGGAGGGTTGTGTCTAATACTTAACATTTGGAGTTTGTTGGCAACATTCGGCAAATGGTAAATAAACTTGTTAATGGCCAAATCCCAGTTTTCCTCAGTGTAGTGGTTGCCTTGAGTCACGAAAGTTTTTTCTATGAGGCCAAGTTTGCGCAAATCGATAAGGCGCGGGGCCAAGTCCATCAGAAAGTCGTGAAAACAAGAACAACCCGAAATCTCGCAAGACCCCTCAAATTCGAACCGCTCGAGCTTATCTAGTTGGAATACATCTGCAAGAAACAATGTAGTTAATTCCCGCATGGTCTTGCTGTAGTCATGAATTCCATGAACATGGTTGAATTTGAGTGACTTCACCGCACTGAATGAGAGACCCTCGTTGCGAAAAAAATGGAACAAGCGTAAACCTGAATGTTCCAAATCGTCAACGACCAGTTCCTTAAGATTGCGTGCAAGAGCATTCTTGATGGTGGAAGGTAAAGAATGAGACTTGAAGTCTGGGCTAGTTAGGACCACCTCCAAAGATTCAATTTTTTTAATAGATTGCAGGTGTGCTAAATCACTGATATTCAAAGCCCGAAACTGCCGAAGATTTGACATTTTCAAGGATTGCGAATAAAACTTTGAAAGGACTTCACTGTCTCTGATATCTAACACCTCCAAACGATCTAAAACGATTAGTTTTTGGAAAAGTTGCTCCAAAGCCCATAAACCTGCTTGCTTGTCTTCAAATACATCTTCCTGTACTACCACTTCTCTGACCGAACCAAGATGCGAACTTTGGGACAATCTCATAACACGATCATATACGAACAAGTCGTTCTGATCTGGAGTTTTTTTCAACGATCTGTAACCGGCAACATACGTAGTACCACAGTCAAGGAACCACTCTTTCGACCTCAGGACTGGGTCTTTAGATATGACTATTTTCCTGTATAGTTTATCCAGAGAAAGTTTGTTGAAGTGCACATTTGTACATCCCAGAGAAAGAAGGTCATTTTGGTTCAGAAATTCTACAGCATAACCCCAAAATTTATTCAATGCCTCAGCGCTTCCTTCCTGGTAATTCATATTCAGCTTCAAAGCTTAATGCATAGTTTCAGTAATGAAGTTAAACGAAATGCTAATATGACTTAAGTTTCTTGAAAAGAACATTAAATAAAGGTGGGTGGATTTGACCAACAAAAAATATTAATATTCCGTTATTTGAACTGCTGGATTTTCAAAAACATTAAACGACCTCGGTGAGGATTGAACTCACGATCTTGCGATTAACAGTCGCACGCCTTAACCAGCTTGGCCACGAAGTCCCAACTGAGAAAGTGGGATGGTTGCACCTTAGATAAGCTATTAATGAGGGTTAATGACCGCTACGGTTCGCGCTTAGTGACCATGTCGTGGATGTCACAGCCTGCAACTGGAGGCATCCGATTACTCATTACTTGCAAAGCTATGGCGATTGCTGTGTTCTTTCAGCAATTTCATTTATTTACATGCCTCTACTTGGGCTACAAATCTTGGTCCTCTGTAAGCTCAAAAACCAGCGGATGGCAATCGAACTTCTTTAGCGTCTCATCTAACAGCATCTTCTCTGGGATCGCTAATTTCGAAACCAAATTGCGAAGACTTACCAATTGCGCAAAAAATACGGTGCTTGAGCCCCATCCGGTAGGAGCATCGTGAATCTGAGCTGTTTCCAAAAGAGAGATTAAAGTTACTACAGCATGAGAAACATAGGAACGAAGCTCGTCATCTGGGCCTTCATTGCATAACACCAATTGGACCTTTCTTAATGTCTCCTCGACCATGTTTCTGAACTGGTTTGCAGGTTCCACCTCGAACAAGTCATCATCGCCTTGTTTCGAACCTTGATAGAAATCAAATGGCATCAGATCCTTCTTGAGAGCGCTGAAAGCAAGATCACGAGAGTCCGCAATGTCTTGCATTTTCTCCACTAGTAAACGGGCCGTTACTGAAAACGTGGTATGAATTCTATTAGTGTGTAGCTTGAGTACTGTCCTGTTAATGTGCTCCGAAGACATAGATCGAAGTTCTAAATCGTCGTCGTAGAGGAAATTCTCGAGTAAAAATAGCATCTTTGCATCAAAATGGCGTTTGGTAGCATTGATTAAGGAAACGAGGGCCGATCTCCTTAATTCAAAAGGTGAATCATCGCGAGCAAAGGTGGTAACGCATTCTTTGTAGTCGCCTTCCATACTCTCAACAAAGAGCCCAACGTATTCCAGCGCCATAGCGCGAAGCTCGCCATTACGGGTTTTTCGTATCGTATTCATCAAAAGTTTAGTGTCAATTGGAACCTCCAGGGTGATTAATGCTCTGAAAACTGGAAGTTTGATGTAGTCCCATAATGTATCGTCAAATAGCATTTGTAAAAGAACGTCGACTGCGACATTCTTCCCAGTAAACATAATAAAATTTTGGGAAACAAACTCCGCGGCAGCTATTTGAACTTTAAAAAACGGTGATTGTAAAGCCAACGCGGCCAGGTCATGAACATTTTCCTGAGTTTCATTCTTGAAAAGGATATTCAACATAGACCGCAAAAATAGTTGCTTTGTTCCGTCAATCGAATATTCATCATTAAGTCTCACAAAGTAGCTGCCTAAATTTGCCACCATTCTGGCTCTTTCCGACCAGTTAACGGGTAGCTTCGAGAGAGAGATGTCCAACAGTTTCAAATAAGCGTTAGCATTGACAAAACAACAGTTTTTCAAAATAACCTTTGATAATTCGTCTAAGACAGCAGAGGCAACGTTTTCAAAATCAGTACCTGAGAGATTCTGTTCGTCATTAAAAACCAGCTCTGTAATTGCCAAAATGTACCCATGTATCTCATTTTGGGTGAGTCCAGAAAATTTTAGCTTTTCCAGAAGTACCGAAATTTGAGACGTTATATCGATCACGAGAGTTGGCAGTGTGCGTGCCGCCAGCTGTCTCACAGTCCAATTTCGTGATCCAAGACATGCAACCACCAAGTCTGTAAAGTCATTTAGTCCGTCGAAACCAGGCGTCTGTTTTAGTCTAGACAGAATCGTCAAGACCAAGAAAATGGATTCGACTTGTGAATCCACCGCTGGCGTACGATCTTCGATGCAGATGTTTGCACGTTGTCTTAAAACAGATTTGCGGACAGAAATCTCAAGCTGCTCACGTAGGATATCTTGTACACCCTCGAAACGCGAGAAAAATAAGCGAGCGCTAACACTCTTACCTGCTTTTCCAAATAATCTATTCTGCAGTGCAGAGAACAGCATAAAGGAACAGTTTCTTAATGACCAAAGAGGTGATGTGAAAGATCTTATGCATAAGAGTAATGATGGGTAAACATATGGAGTACATGCGTCAGATAATGGTGACTCCACAAAGAGAGCCTTAATGCAATTGAAAGCATTCACTTGCGGCAGATCAACGGTCTCTTCATGTTCAGGTGCTGGCACACTTGCGATTTCTATCAACCGACTCATGGTCAGTTCCAACAAGGGCCTGGTCGCCGAATTCTCCGGACTTACTATAGTACAAATAATGTGGGGTATACCACCAGAACGGCGTGTGATGAACTGCGTCTTCGTTTCAAGAGCACTCAATGTTGTGTCCAGCCAATGTTTGAGCACCAAAGGTTGCTCTTCGTAGCAGCGTTGACAGCATGCAGTGAAGCCAGGTATTAACGACTGGAAAGCGCCACTATGACGGATGGTTGAAAGCTGTCTCAGCATTAGTTCTCCACAGGCGATAAGTTGACTTTCAGTCAAAGAACTCATTCCCATCATAATACGCATCATTTCAGCAGCGTCTTTTACAGATCTAAAAGCAAAACTGATTACCCGAGGATCTGAAACTTTCCATCCAGTATGGATACCGTACTTTTGATTCTCAAAGGGATCATCACATAGGATAAATTCGACGTTTTCCCAGTTTTTGATGATAAGATTGATGCACGTATCAAAAGTACATTGGATTTCCCTCGCATTTCTGTTAAACGATAGTCTGCGTAGTAACAGGCTTAAGGCTAGAAAATAACCGTTGACCGGGAAGTCAATGCTGGCTATTAAGTTTTGGCTTGAAGAATTGATCCTTGAGCTTAGTTCTTGTAGGACGATTTCGACGATGTCTCGCTTGTCATCTGCTACAACAAAAAGAAACTCAGCCATTTTTGCCCCGCCTTCACTGCCCATATAAGAACCTAATAATGCCAGACTCTTCTTGAGGAGCCCATCGTAATGAGAAATAGTAAAGTATTCTTTTCCGGACATTGACTGGACGAAAATTATCAATAGTTCAAGGCAGTTGTCTCTAACATCATCGTAGTTGTCGTTGAGATTATCCAGGAGTAATCTTTTCAACGTTTGATCACGAGAAATTGGTATTTCAAAAGGGAAATTCATCCTTAATCTAGGGTCCAAGTATCGCTTGGGTATAGCGCTATCGAGGCTAGATGATACTATTGTCTTCAGTATCTTAGTAGATAAAATCTGTCGATGATATTGAGATCCGGGAGCCAATTGTGTTTTTAGAAATTTTACGAGCCATTCCATAAATTGAAAAGCTTCCTCAATCATTTTTAATTTTTGAGCCTGCTCTTCAGGGAATTTGTTCTTGGCAAACAGTTTCTTGGTATCTCTGTCTAGTGAGTAAGTTGAGTCCCTTATTCTATCAATGAAGTGCTTGAACATACTGTGGAACTCGTTTCTAGATTTGACTTCGATGTCGACAAAAAAGACATGCATGTTTCTTCTCATAATATCATATATGTACATTGCCACCGGTTTGGATCTTTTCGGAGAAAATGTCAAAAGTTCAAGTACCGGTAGTTTATAATCATCTTGTTGCAGTAATTGTTCGAGGAATTGAATCGACACGAGTCGGTTATCTTGAAATGGTTCGTCCTCAATTGAAAGCTCTTGCCCGATTTTCAGGATGGGAACTAACTCTGGTACAGCGTGTGGGAAATTGCGACGGACAAATTGTTCAAATATTTTTCTGTCGAGGGCTTTTAAAATTGGTACAATAACACAAACCTCTATGCGTTTGTGCATCCGAAAGTCCTGAAAAAAATGTATCGTCGGTCTCTCCCATAAAGCAAACCAAGGATCCAGGTCGCAAGAGTTTTTGTAATGGTGTTCATAAATGTTGATCAGCAGACTTGCGATGCATTTGCCGATGGGTGTCGCTAGGGACTCGGTCCACATGAGACTTAAGGAACGTTCAACAAAATCCGGTCTCTTTTCAAAAATTTTCAGCAAATCTGCTTCGGAGGCCAATAAATGAAGCAGATAGTATGAAACACGCATAGTCGCAGGGATTTGCAACGTTTGCGAAATCCACGTATCCAGTAATTTCGGCCATTCTTCAACGCCTCGGATCAATTTTGCTAGCTGAATGAGCTTGGTTAACAGATCGTTGAGAGAATTGGTCAACGCGGCGCCACCTTCATTCCAAAAATCGATCACGTAATGGAGAAAGAAGTTGCAGTGCTCCTGAGTTAATAGCTCCGCTCGAAGCTTGTGCATCAGCCATTTTTGACTCACATTCAGAACCTGTAAATGCTCTACAGCTTCAACCCACTGGCGTGCCCTGAGAAACCAAACTCCTAGCGTGTCCGTGGCAACCAGTCTTTCGTGATCATTCACGGCGGTTCCATTGTTCAGGACTTTGATGATATCTTTAAAAACAACAAAAAAATGTTCTATGGCCTCTTTATCTAATGTTTTCAGCTCCTGTGGCTTGGTACTAATGAGGCCACGCCTGTAAGCATCAATTCGGTCCACAGTGGTCATATTGATGTAATCAAAACCTGCCCTGCTTGGTCGTAGAAAAGAATTATATGTATTTTTTATCAGCTGTAGGAAATGGAGGTAGTCGTCCGAGAGGAAATACCCAGCTTGAGAGTAAAATCTCCGCCTATTTCAACAGCATCACGTGAACCTAGCTTGAGAGACCATCTCAAAGATCATCTGATGGATATGTTCGTATGCCTATTAATCGAGGGCAAACATTGTCCATCCACTCGGACTCTGGTTTGTACATGTTTCTGTGGCAGTAATTCTACCTATTTGCACATGCCACGAAGGTCAAACTAGATCTCTTACATCCAGCAAACGGCCCGAGAAGAGAGCACTGGCAACAGCTCTATCAAACTAGTCTAAGCGATAAAGAATTTCGCCTTAGCTTCAGCAGATAGATAGGAATTAAATAAAGCCTTTCTGTTAAGAGAGAAGGGAACAAATGTAGACACCTTTTTTACAGATCACTTTGTACCTTAATGTCATATTGTTAGATGATCTGCACGCAAATTACGACGGGCCATAGATTCCGGCAATTACCCAACGAACTACATATGAACATACAATCTCTTAACCCAAGAAGGCCAGCATCAAATATCTCCTTCAAGCTCTCTTCAAAACGCTTCGTCCGTTAGTCTTCTCATTGTTTACAAATATTGATAAACATTGAATCGGCGGCTACTCTACAAAAACAACCATTGTTGGTAACATATCCATATAAGATGCCAAATCGGCGGTACCGTTGCACATAAATTGAGTTTGGCATCACCTATCAGTATTTGAGTCATTCGGTTAGTGCATTTTTGCAACTAGGAATCTCTTTGTTTCGCGGAATGTCACAGAAAATGGTGCAGCCCCACAATTTGATAAATGTGAGAGTGATGCACATCAATAACCACAGTCTTAATGAATGTACAATCAAGAGGGGCAAAAGAAGGTATAAAAAGGAACTACATCTCCTCAAAACCTTACAACTTATTCACCATCAGTTTCATCCTTTGCCAATACACGTAGCATTAAGAACTGCATAAAAAACCTCGAATATCGAACCAGATATCGATCTACGGTAAGAAAAGTGTGGGTGTTTGGCAAAGAGCAACTGAGTGAGGCCGTTAACTGCCTAGGGAAACAACATCGATCCCATCGTACTCAAGACCATTGTTGAAGCTCAGTATCTTCATTTGAAGGACCACCTCCACTTCCTGCTTTGAGAAAGTGCTTATAATTCATTAGACTACACTAACAAGAATCAACTAGGTACATCAAAACTGGATCTCTATCTACGAGAATACAGTAACGAAAAACCCAGATCAGAAGGAGAAAATGAAAATAACCATTGAACTTGGATCGCACATTCATACTTCCACTCAAATGATCCCAAGCGTGGTTTCAACCCTACTTTAACGCCATGCTACAAGATAAATACGTTGGACTGTTGCTTGCGATTACGTCGTCATTGGCCATTGGAAGCTCGTTCATTTTGACGAAAATGGGACTAAATGCTGCTTCAGCCCAGAACAACTTCGAAGGAGCCGGTTACGAGTACTTGAAAAATCCGATTTGGTGGGGAGGAATGGCTACTATGGCGATAGGAGAAGTGGCCAATTTTGCAGCGTACACTTTTGCACCTGCGATCATGGTAACCCCTCTGGGCGCGTTGTCAGTGATCATTGGCGCAGTTTTAGCCGCGTTGTTTTTAAAAGAAGAACTAGGCACATTGGGCAAGCTTGGATGTACAGTTTGTCTTCTAGGCTCCGTTATTATTATTTTGCATGCCCCCTCAGACAGGGAAATTCAAACAGTGGACGAGATTCTCGCGTATGCAATGCAACCCGCCTTTCTGTGCTACACACTCGCGGTGGCCCTATTCACGGTCTTTATGATTACCCGAGTGGTTCCTTCACATGGAACCAAAAATCCAATGGTCTACATTTCCATTTGTTCCACCGTGGGATCGATTTCCGTAATGGCGATTAAGGCTTTTGGGATAGCGCTGAAGCTCACTCTAAGTGGTAGCAACCAGTTCACACATTTGTCCACCTATCTGTTCATTATCGTAGTAGCGGTATGCATTATGACCCAAATGAACTACTTCAATAAGGCCTTGGATCAATTCGACACTTCTATCGTCAACCCATTGTACTACGTGACTTTTACGACCGCTACTCTTGTGGCCTCTTTCATTATGTTTCGCAACTTCGATCAAAGCGATCAAAAGGATTCCATATCTTTAGTGTGCGGATTTTTTATTATCTTCACAGGGGTTTATCTCTTGAACTTGGCAAGAAAGAAAAACCACGACAAATTGTTCAGCCACCAGTCTGATGTAGAGAACATCCCACTCGACAATAACGTAGGTGGTTTTACTGTTAGAAAATCTTTTCAAGGTACACATCACCGAGTCGCATCTCAAACTTATCAAAGTGAAGAAATGATTCATCTGACGCGAGATGAAGCAGACATCGATAGGTTCAGAATTTAGAGTAGACAAAAACGCCCTTGAGACTGAGGTGCTGGAAGAGACCAGGGCAAGCACTACGAGGAAAGTCTGACGAAATGCGTACATGGAGCACTAAATCCAAGCGCCAGGCTGCAAGTCCCATATCGTCAATATCCATGAACGCATGTCCGATCTCAGTGTACACAGAAGAATACTGTTCAGGGAAAATTAAACCTTATATGGTCACTGGTATATATTTTGTTTATATATAATGGTACATAGAGGGAACACAGGGAGATAGAGTGTGTGCAATGCTGTGAAAGGAGAGAGATGTCCTTTGGGGTGCTTTAAATGTCGTCAATGTCAAGATCATCCTCGTCTTCGTCTTCGTCATCATCGTCCGCATTGCCGAACTCGAAGTTGACGTCTTCGTCAGATTCGAAACCAAAGTTATCGGTTTCGTTGATCTTGGCATTTTCAGGAAGTTCTCCCTGGTTTTTCAATGTACGGGCTTCGTCTAAATTGTACTTGTGCACAACGTCGCATTGATCATCCTGGAAGTCTCTGAGCGAAACCAATATGATGTCACCTTGACCCATCCACACTCTTTTTCTGAGCTTACCTCTGATGTGTGCCATCCTCTTGAGTCCATCGAAGCACGATGCCTCTACTCTACCATTACCCAACATCTTGGTAATTTGAGCATATTCTTGACCTTCTTCCTTGTAATACAGCTCACGCTTAGGACCATCAGAGTCATTCTTACCTCTTCTACCTTTCTTACCACCCTTGGTGTTCTTTTTACCCATGCTAGGCGGCTTCTTTCGTTGGTCTCAAGTCTATATCAATGGTTAACGAGATAGCATTCCGGATTTGCTGATGTTCTGGTCCTTACCTTTAAAATTTTTCAAATTTTCGTACCACATTACATCAGAGTTGGATACAAACGTCAACAGCGACAGACAATCGTGATGACGAAGAACCAGAAATTTATGTCTAGAAGCTCAAAATCATCGGTGAGGCACCAAGATAATTAACGAGGCATGCGATGTATGTTTAGTCAAGAAAGGGCAACCAAAGCTCCCTATCCAATTCATATGTTTTATTTTTTTGGTTATTGTTTTGTTTTTTTGGAGTTTTCCGTTTCTAAATGTCGTTAGGGCATTATATTATCATAGTGATCAGATGCTTAGTACACTGTCCTAATACTACTGTATCTGATTTAACTTGTCCAGCATAGATAGCAATTCATTGAGACCCTCGATATGTTCTTTCGCATAAGTCGAAAGAGATACCCCATAGACTACACTATAGCCAGCTTTGAGGGCTTTGCTCTTAGCAAGCTCATTCACATATTCGAACAATGGCTCCACTACCGGAGAAGTAGACCCAGTCACTGCTAGGAAATCCACATGGGTGATACCGCGGCCTAAGCTGAAATACGAATTATTCGCATTTTGGCTGCTAGGGGATGCTAGACCGCCTGGTACGGATGGTGCCATTAGCGGGCTCAACAACGGAGAGTTCTCAACTGAGTGTTGCGGCGTTGAGTTTGTATTGGTGTTGACGGAATTGAAGTAGGCCATGAGAAATTGAATGGCTTTCAACGCCAGCCCCACTTGTTGCACGAAAACAACGTTCTTGTGCAGGTAAGCATGGATGCCTTTATCTCCGAAGAGAGTATTCACGTGCGTAATTGCCTCCCCCACAACTCCAGAAACGCGCTCTTTGTCGTCGGCATTTTCAGTATGAAAGCGGATCATCGATTCTACTTCCTTATAATATGACCCGGGAAGTCTTTCGACCTTGTCTGCAATGACTTTAACAATTTCGCCTTTCCAAGAACTGTCTTCCACAATGCTGAACCAACGTCCATTCAGTCTCACGAATGCACCATTTTCTGCGATCAGCCCGACGTGAGTAACGCGCGTGTAAAGCCTTTCCATCATATTTCGCGAAAATGAGCTGAAGACATATACAATGCTATTGGCACACAAGTCTGCCAAAATAGCCAATGCCCTTGCTGTGGGAGGTTCTGAGATCTTAAAAACAAAGACGCGTTTTTTGGTCGCCCGGTAGCTTGATAGCATGGTATCATACGATAGGTTAAAAACAGTAGACCTTTCTTGATTGAAAGACCATGACGTGGATATTCCGTTCAGTGAGTGCAGAACCCAGAAATCAGAATCATTTCTCATAATGCTCTTGTATAAACTCTTCCACCGCCGTCTCTTCTCTTCAAATGGTAGTTCGAGTGCACGCTTGATGGTTTGTGCCACTTGCTTGGTGTCCCATGGATTTACGAGGAAAGCACCGTCCTTCATTATGTAGGCACTACCGGTGAATTCTGATAGTAGCAGGGGCGCGTTGCACTCCCTTGAGGAAACGATAAATTCGTGGCATGTGAGGTTCATTCCTTCCCGCATGGTTGTGATCAAGAACATGTCCGCTTCAGAGTTTAAAGCAAGATACTGTGGAAAATCAAGCTCTTGATGTAGGAACACAACCGGTTGTGAGACACTAATATCGGGGGACAAGGCATTGATGCGGTCGATGATAATCATTATCTCCCTCTCCAATTCGGGATCTTTATCCGATCCAAGACAAATTTGAATTAGGACAACTTGTGACACATACTCAGGATTCGCACGTAAGAATCGTTCGTATGCCAACAATTTCTTCTTAAGCCCCCTAATCCGATCAAATTGATCGCGACCAATGATAAGTTTCTTGCCTGCCCAGCGGCTGCGAATTAGTTCGCGCCATTTTTGAACTTGCTCATTCTTCAGCTGTGCCTCTAAACTAAAAGCATCAACACCAATCGGAGCATGACCAACATCTATTATGCGGCCCTTGTACTTCAGGGTCGTTTTGTCCACGTCAGTCATCAAAAGACGGTTCGTAGTCTGTAAGAAATGACGAGCATACTCTTCAGTTTGAAAACCAACGTAATTAGCCCCTACAATACCATTCAAAATGTTTTCTCTTTGTGCAAAGCATCTGAAAACTTCGCTACTAGGAAACGAAACGTGCAAAAAAAATCCTATTTTGGCCTCAGGCAACTTGGCCCTCACCATCCCCGGAACTAACATCAAGTGATAGTCATGGATCCAAATTGTATCACCTTTGTTGTAAGATTTGACAATTCTGTCAGCAAACAGTTGATTCAAGTCTTGGTAAAAGTTCCAGGAATGATCTTCGAAAGCTTTCGAATTAGGATTATCGGGTATTTGGTAGTGCAAGGTAGGCCACAAAATCTGTTTGCAGAAGTTTTTGTAGGCAACTTTAAATGTAATGTCATCAGAAATAACAGGCGCACACTCGTAATTATTTTCAAGTTCGTCACAAACTTGTTGTAAAACACCTCCCGGTATGCTATCCGTTGGAATGCTGACAGTCCCAACCCACTTGACAGGTTCCTCAATAGTTTTCTCGGACGCTGCTGTTGTAATGGCATTTTTCAATCCACCATTACCTTTCCCTGAGGCCACAATTTTCCAAGGTACTTGCGCAAAAATGTTCTTGGATCCCATTAGTAGCGAAGCTCTAGTTTTCGCATCCGTAGAATACCCACCGAATTGAGGAATTTTTGATTTCTCACCTTCGTCATCGGATATGGAGTTGTCGCTATCACTTTCTTCAATGACCTCATTTTTCAGAGCAGAAGAAATGTGGCTACCAGATTCATGCTGGCGTAGCGGATGTTTACCATGCAAGTGGTGTTGTGAACCCTTCATATCTTTTAAATCGGCAGAAGGAGCCGTACCTGAAGACTTTCGGTGGACTCTTCTCATCGCCGGCAGTGAGTATTGCTGTTGCTGTTGGTGCTTGGCCTTTGGAAGGTCCACCACACTTGAGTTGAAGTCCGGCACCTCTCTTGACTTAGGAGTAATGACGGTGCTGGTAGGTTGAGATGCTTGAGGCTGTGTTTTGCCCTCAAACGCAGCTGGAACAGGGCTTCCACTAGTGCCAATCAAGTTTTGATAAAGAGACTTGTTAACGTTCTTCAAAAGGTTTGCAGTGGAATCATGCTGCGGAATGGGACTGAAGATGCCTTCTGCTCCAGGAGTGGATGATACCGAATAGTTTTTACTAGAGGGACCACTTGCAGCAAGAGTAGCTTGCATCGCTCCCCCCGGATGTAAGTTAAAGAATTCTTCAACGGACGTGTTCCCCTGATGTTGAACGGGATTAATTGGAGTTCCACCAGTGCCAGTATTTACTGCGTTGGCTGTCAAGTTTTCCATAAACATTTCAGAGGAGATACTGGGGCTTGCCAATTTGGCATGGGGGTCCTGTTCTCGAGCTACACTGGCGCTCGGGTAGTCCAAGAATTCCGGAGCAACATTGCCAGTTTCGTTTGAAAACGGTGAATTCGAGTGTGCAGAGCTTGTTCTATTCCTACGCAGTGTTTCAGAATTATCCAACGATCCGGAGCCACCTCCACCGCCTATTTGCGGGACTTTGACAGCATTATTCTCAAGCAATGCTGCTGTATCAACTTCCGATCCATATATCTCAAACTGAGGCTGAAATGGTAAGAATAACGATGCAACAATGACCACCATAACACCTTAGGTTTGTCTTAGAAGCTTTCCGGTACACTAATAATGACTGATATGTCGACCAAGATCTAAAGGTATTAATTATTTCATTAGGTGCTCGAATTTTCTCAGACCCCTTTACTTGATCAGGTTTTGCCATGGTGAGACTCGGAACGTGATAAGCACGTGACCTTGGATATCACGCTCAGAGATTAGGAACCCCAACCTAAATAGAGTTCACCATCTCCCCAGACTAAACTAAGTAGCTTCAGCTCCAGCGGCACAACCAATCGAAGTATAGTTCTGACTACATGGAAATGAGCGTTTTTGTCACGATGACTTTTGTGACTCGTTCCACCTATATATTGTACTGTACGCAGCACTCTTTTAGCGTCAGCCATTTAAATTTCGTATGAACTTCCGATTGCCTCTGTGGTTTGTTAACTGGAGTAAGTTTTACCATCTTGCGTAGGACACAGTGGCTAGATTCTCTTTGAAATACTCTAGTAATTTCACTTAAACAAGCATGAACCGCCAGTGAGCGATTCAGAGGCAGAGAAGGGCAAATTCACACGGCTACCAGGTATGAATAATGTAGCAGTGCCAAATTGGGAGCAAAGTGAGAGTTGTATCTTCAATTTCATGGTGAACCGCCAAGCATTCTCGAGTAGTTTGGAAAAACCATCTGCCTCGAATACTCGAGAGTACTTTTTGATAACCAATGCCCGTGGAGTTGCCGCTGAGTTAAAAGTGTAGGAAGACCGCCCAGTGGTGGATGGCATTATGGTTCTGGCTCTGTAGCTTCAATAGCCAGACTTTTGAAATAAGCTGTAACTAAATTAAACATTATTACAAGGTATATACAGGTCTACGTTGCTTTTCATGTCTTCAAGGTACTTCTTGACACACAATCAACCACCAACTCTGTTGGTATATCTCCAGCTGCAACCTATATGATACTGATGCTAGACACAGTGGTTTTTGCACTAGTTACTAATGCACTTCGGAGTCGCCAAATCTTTGGCCAGTAGGGCGCAACGTGGTATATCCCCGTTTCTCCAGCACTCAAAATATACGTGGTACTAGTTTCAGTGTACTTGCAAATTAAACGGCGCTGGGGTGTCTAAAGTTGGCAATACCGCGTTAATATATACGACCTGTTCAACTTGAAATTGGCTTTCGTTGGTCATATCTAGATCGGCACAGGTTCATAATCTAATTTTGAAGGTTCTACGGAGCCTGGGTTTATGCCCGTACGCATCTCCTTTTAGCACCTCCTACAAAAGCAAGGGCGGATCCACTTTCTTTGGTACTTAAGAAAGCTATTGCGAGTTGTCTCTCAGCTTGCTTCCCGATATCTTATCGAGATGATTATGATGAATATTTGTGATCGTACGAACAAACACCCTCGCGAAGTTCAGTAAAGTTAATGTTCGTATCATGGACTTATGACACTGTAGGAGGTTGCAATCCAGCTGGACCGCGAGTCTCAAAGATGAAGTGTGAATGAGATTCCGCACGAACAGCGAGCGAAAAATGAAAGAAGGTAAGAAATTGGAAACGGTTTCAGATGTAGATGTAGTGGAGCTGAAAGGAATTGTAGGGCAAAGTTTTTATCATCGCAAACCACCTGTTTTGATCGCTCCAACAGTGGATCACTTTTTTTTTTTCCAGGTGATTTAGATCCAAATGGTTGACCTTAGGCACTTCAACTTGCTATCTTGACTTGTCAACAAATCATAATAGGGCGAGGTCATGGATTTATATGTCGACGCGCATTGCCATGTCACAACAAGTATCAAATCATGTGAAGGCTCCATTACCTTACCGAGCTTGGCTGCGCATCGATGTTTGATGTCCAATAATGGATATGACTGGAGGAAAATTAAAGGGCTCAAAGCCAGCGATTCCCAAACAAAATTAGCATTTGGTGTCCACCCGTGGTACAGTCATCTGTACTACATTGCGAATGACGGCCTTCAGCCCACTAAAGAAACTCACTACAAGTCTGTGCTTTATTGCCCTGAGGAGAGTGATCGTGACCGTATCATAGAGAAGTTGCCCGACCCAGTAAATCTGGCGCAATACATAAACATGGAATTTGAAGTGTCGCGTTGCGATTGTATAGGTGAAATTGGCCTCGACAAGCTCTTCAGATTACCTGAAAATGGATTCTATCAAGGCGATGACCCGGCACCCTTGAGCCGTGTCAAAGTGAAAATGGAACACCAAGTCAAAGTGTTCGAACAGATGTGCCATTTAGCGGTTACTAATGCTCTACCGGTTTCAATCCATTCTGTAAAGTGCCCGAGTCTCATGTATGATCTCTGCGAAGATCTTTTGTTACCTCACAGCGAAATTAACGTGTGTTTACACTCCTTTACTGGTTCATTAGAGACACTTACTGGGGTTTGGCTCAAAAATTTCCCTCCTGAGCGCTTGTTCTTCAGCTTGTCGAGCTACATAAACTTTAAAAACTCTGAGACTGCATCAAAAGTCGTATCAGCGATCCCGCTTGAGTGCATCCTTACAGAAACCGATTTTACCTGGGATGCTGCGGATAAACTTACTATTTTGCGAGCATTGGACTTTGTGCTCTCTCAAATCACCCAACATCACAAATTGCAATCTCCCCAGCATGCCAAGGAGCTTATATATCGAAACTTTCAGAGATTCATCTGAGATAGCACCTTTTTGTATTTCAACTTTAGATAACAGGCTAATTCAGTCTTCCTGATGTTATTATTATCAAAGAATCCTAGTTTCAGTAAGTAAAGAAACAAACAAAGACTACAACCTGTCAATACATCTCTGCGTATGCCTCCCAAAACGCACAACTCCAACTCGGAGTCCGAGTCACGGATTAGAGGCAATGCTGGTAACCAAAATCTGGGAACCAGTTCTAACAACGCTAGAAATTCCGGCAAACAACGACTTACCACTGCGCAGCAACAGTATTTGAAAGATCTGATACGCACACATGTGCAGAGCAACCACCCCGAAAACTTTCCAAAGCCACATCCGGTAGACTTTGAAGCCTACTCTGATGACTTTTTGCGTCGGTATAAGGACCACTTCCAGTTACCGCTCGAAGACAATTTATCACTACGGGGTTATCTCTTGGGCTCGAAGCTAGGCGAAAAGACATATTCATACAAACGCAATGAGAAGGGCATCCTTGATGCCCGAGTGACTAAGAAAAAACTGGCTTCCGAGGTCAAGAAGCACTTCACTTCCTATAATGTCAGAGAAACCGAGTGTATCCCTGCTTTCATTTACAAAGTGAAAAATCATAAAAAAAGCTTCAAGATGGAAATCAGAGATTGACAAGAGCCCTGAAGAGGGTCCTAAAGACCTCAAGTAGTCCCTGGATACCTCTAGGTGGTCAATCTGTTTGGACTGATTTTCGATAGCTTGGTACCTGAGTACGAAAGCGACCGAATTTAGATCAAAATGCTGCTGTTGTGCTTTCAAAGTTCCTCTTAAAACAAGTAACCAATGGATTCTTCAACTGTTACATTCCTAGTCATTGCACTGACCACTTTTGTGCTAGTCAAATGGTTGCTGCAGTCGGAGTCTCATCCATCTGCGCAGCAGACAGCTGCTGTTACTACTTCCGCCACCGTATCTAATTCAAGCCAAGTCAGAAATGCAAGCGCAGCCCCCAGACGATACAAGAGACCAGTCACCGACGACATGATTGAAGTTGTGAAGAGCTTGGCCCCTACGTTACATGTGGAACAGATTAGATACAGCCTCGAACAAACAGGGTCCGTAGAGGAGACGGTGGAAAAATTCCTTAGAGGCGACGAATTCCAATACCCTCCAGGGTACACACCACAAAACCAAGAGCGCAGCAGCAACCCAACAGAAGAAAGCACAAGATCTGAACAAAGCTCGGATCCAAGGAAGAAGAGTAATATTCAGCCAGATAGCCTTTTGACTAAATACAGTATCAATTTGGATAGCGAACTCACTGGTGAAAACTACAATGGCCTTACCATCGAGGAACGGAAGCGCTTTTTGGTCTGGCAAGCTCGGAAAGACATGGAGCGAAAATTGGAAATTAACCCAGAGCTGAGTGAGTTAATGAAGGGAAGCCCAACGTCATCCTCATCTTCATGAATTAGAAGAGTAAAGCATTTTCTAGGGTTTCTCGATATATGTACTAACAGCGATGAGTAACTATGTAACTACTTCTTGCCAGCCTGTAACAGCAAGGTAGGTTGTATTCTTCGTTTAGCCGGCTTTGTATCATGCTGATTGTCATTGCTAATTTTGTTCACTCTCGAATCTGGTTTGGAAGTCGCATTATGTCTATTACTTGCAACACTCATCCCTACTGCATCTGCAGTTACAGTGGTGCCTTGTTGCAATTTCCTCTTCACTGTTAATGTATTTACTATAGTCTCCGCACCTTCAACAGGCGCCGTAGGCCTCTGTGGTGAACTACTTCGAGATTTGTTCACTTTACCGGTATAAAGAGCGCCGAGACTTCCCTCTTGAATAGAAACATAGGAGCAAAAGCCGTCTGTGGAAGATACCATGAGCATGGAGCCATCTTCGCACCAAGACAAGTCAGTAATTGGTGTATAGTGCAGGTTACCGATAGTGCAAACAGGCTTTGTCAGCTCACTATCGTAAATAAAAACTTCATCGGATGTCGCGATCGCGAACACCAGCTTATAAGGCAGTTCAATGTAGGGCTTCTCATTGCCAGAAAGTTGGTAGTATTGAGGGCTAAAGGAAATAACGAGAGCCGGTCTTTTGAAAAACGGTAAAACGAGCATAGGTTTGTTACTGTTTTTCTTTAAGTATGACCGCGTAAAGACGTAAACTGCATTAGCTAGCTCATCATTGCCATTCCCACTTTGCGATGAGCTATCGCAGTTCTTAAAAATCCCGGCCGGTACGCATAAAAGGTTGCCACATGGTGACATGTCAAGCCGGCGAAAGAATGATGGTAACGTCTCATTGTGAAATAAGAAAGAGGATTTTACATTGCTGTAGTCCAGTCCTCTTGAATTTGCTGCTCTTCGACAAGGTAGATCAACTCGAATTATTTTATTCATTAGCTTCATATCAACTAGGACGCCATTAGAATCTTGTACTAAGCGATGCAAGTGTACCGAGCGATCTGCAGATTGTGATAGAATGAACTCGTTTTGCGGGTCCCACACAACTCCCTGTACATAATGATTATGGTCCGCAATAGTGATAATACAGGTACCTTTAACAACGTCGAAAACTCTAATACTGTTGTCCATAGATCCTGTTACAATATACTTGTCATCGGGACTCCAAGATAAATCACAGATTTCGGAGGAACCAGCAGCTACCGGGGAACGCAAGCGCTTCCAAACATACCAGGACTCTTTGAAATCTTCGTATTCATCATCATCCACTCCGAAGTCTTTGGACATAGTCTCATTTTTCTTCCAGAGCAGCAATTGTCCATCATCACCAGCGGTAGCTAGAATCTCATTTCGCGAATCGAACCTCACAACGTTTACCGCTTGTTCATGTTGATTGAGTGAGGACAAAAAGTCAATAGTATCTACTTTGTCCTTGTTTTCCTCTTCGAAGTTCAACTGCCAAACACGGACCTTGTTATCACCACCTGCAGTAACAAGTCTTGTCTTTTGCTTGTTTCGAAGCTTTGAGGATTGGAAAGAAAGACTATAAATTGGCTGAGACTCATGCCAATAGATTTGCAGAGTTGATGCCTCCATAGATACTTTAAAGGAATACTTCTAATGCCTTTTATGCTTCAACACGCTTTCATATCCTTTCTTGTAACATTAGTTCGATCAATTATGGCTCAAAAATGCAAATGTAACAGTGCGTTTAAAAGGAACAAAGAACAAGCGATGCAATATTGATAGCGCAAACTGTGCCATTTAATAACTCATTGTTACGTTTCTTGTTTAGTTGTGAATAAATAAGTAGTATATACGAGCCAGGAAGGATTCTAGTTCGATACCCTTTCTCATGCAATTTCAATGAATACAATGAGTAAATTGTAAACCTATACAAACCTCAATTAGGGCCGAATTTTTCTCATCTTCTTCGCTTTCTTTGCCATTACAGCGGTAAGGACGAAATTGTAGCCGAAATCAGTATCAATGACGAGTGCATTATTTTCGACTTCCTTCCATTCGTAGCGTTCATCTTCATATAGATCAGGAGGAAGCTCAATGGCATGATCATTCGAAGTACTTACCAGCAGCCGCAGGGAAGGAAATTCTGTGTATATGTACCGGTTCTCGACTTCAGGCCTCAAGTCACAAACACATTGCCCCGTTGGTGCAATTCCAAACCTGGTGACTCTAAATTGTATGCGGGAATCCTCAGTACCGTCGTTCATGGCACGCATGTGGTTCTCAACTGTTTGCTCGGAAGGTCCTTCATTCGAACCACTTAGGACCATGGCGGCTATTTTGCGCGTAGTTATACTACCGTGCTGGGTACATAATACAGACCTCGCCGCAATGTGCATGTCATTCAAGTTGATCAAATGTCCGAAGTTTTGGGCGACAAACTTGGCCATTTGTTGTCGTGATGACGCGGTAACGATATAAGCTGCGCTCAAACGCTTTTCCTTGGTATAAATCTTGCCCATATAAAATCGGCAAAATTTCGCTTCTGATGGTTGGAAAAGAGCGTTAGTGACCACGTCATTATGTTCCTTGAATATTTTTGTAATGATGCTGCGTTCTTTTGATGGCCTTAGGTATCTAATAAGGCCAGGAACGTGGATAAGTGTAAATCGCAAAGTTGGACGCATGGCTTCAACAAATTCATTAAGAAACTGTTGAAACCCTTTCAACTGGCGAGGCCTGTCATCATAGATGGTAATCTCATCACAGTGGTCATAATGCATCAATAAATCGGTAAGACAAGCAGTTTTGTATCGCATTGTTGTTTCGAAGCCGCTTTTTTTCAAAAAAATACCATTGAAATGAAGCCGCTTGAGACCAAACACAGGCTGTTTCAGGACCTTTGTCAATGCTCTAGCAAAACAAGTTTCTTTACGTCCCGTCATCAAAATCGATAATGTGGGAGGGTCTTGTTGAGACAATCGACTCAGATCTACAACGTCCTTATTCCAGTACATGCCATCCAAAGCAGCTCTATCCAGATTGCTTGACTTTCTTTCACGGGCTTCGATCCATTCCTCAATAAGCTCCTCCAGGAAACGAGGTTCGCTCCACCATCCTCCATTGCTGAGTCGCTGAGGATCTGTCAGCAAATTGATTAAAAACGAAGAGACAAAATTGGGATTGGGAGCCGGCGATTTGAATAATGTATTATCAAAATCGTAGATGTGGATCTTACGAATCTGGTGTCTCGATAGTTGCCCAGGAGGGTCCAATAGAGAATCGCAACTGTTCCATTTGTGAAGTGGAGAGTGTTCCTGTACCGAAGTCTTTTGCCCAGCGGTAGATGGTGGCATGTACAGGTCACAGGTATTGCAAAGAAATGCTTCACAGAATCATAAATATATATGACAGTTTGTCGGTTCTCCCGGGACCTTACGGTATTTTTAACCGAGCAGAATCACAACATTTCTTACACGGACTGATGCGGCTCGCTTTGAAGAATCAAGCATTATGTACGTATATCTTGTCTCATTGATGAACACCCTCCTTCATTAACATCAGTTTGCTTTATTGTGTCATTTTGTGACAGATCCGCCCTCAAATTGTGACCTTCGATAGTAGAATGGAGAGCCTATCGAGAGATATTTCACTGGCTTATAAAATCCAACATGAAAACTCTATCAATCTTTTCTAAAAGGAATCGGTTACTAGTTTCATCCTTGTCACAAATATCAAATCAGCGGCTGTCAAAAAAATATGTGCTGTCACTAAAACATCCGTATTTGGTATCAAATTGATACTCCGAATACGCATTGTTTAGATTTTGCATTATTTTGGCATGAGTAACTATTGAGGCGAGTCTGAATCAGCAATGAAAAGCTTAGTGATGTTCTTATTTAATTCTTCCAAAAGTAGATTGATTGAAGTGGTTCGTAAGTGAAGGTTGTAAATATCTCTCCGTGATTATTTCAGCTATATAGATGGTCCATATATCGAAACAGTTCGTCGGTATTTATACAAATTTTGAGTTTAGTGTAAAACTTTTCACTCAATACTAAGGAACAATCGTATGATAAATCGGGTGATCCCAGATGGTCATCATCTGAGGTATCACACCATTTTGTCGTATCGTCCGATTCTTCGTGAGCTCTTTTAGGGCTTCACGTAGGATCTTTCATCGACCGTCTATGTTTTACTGATATCACTTTGTACCATAATGTCGCGGTTCTCCAGCATGTGCTCACTTGTTGTATAATGCAATTGGCACTATCCAGCAGTAACTCGCTAGTTCTGACAAAATTATGTGACATAGTCTAGTTCACAGATATCTAGCTTCATTTCCTTTTGGTAGTACTGCTTATAATTCTATTATACAACTTATGCCAAGCACGAGTGCCACCTAGCGGATACCTTCTCCAAGAAGTCGAGAAAAGGTTCGGAGAAACTAACAACACAGGAGTTTTTACTGTATGGTGTACTTTTCGTCAGATCACCATTACATTTTAACTCACCTTCAGCCGTACTCAGTTGCTATAAGCACTTATCAACTTGAAATGCGGTTATTAAGTCCAGAAAACTCCGTTTAACGTGTCACTAGCAACTGTTAGAAGCTCTCTCAAACATGTGACAAACCAGAAGTTTGTGCAGAGAATCCCGCCAACGAGTATTCTTCGCGTCCCGCAAAAAGGCAAATACATCCAAACAAGGCGCTTTTTGAATTTTGAACCAAAAGACATGCAGTGAAACATTCTCAACAGCAGAGTGCGAAGAAGTTTCGCGCTGCGTGCATCCCCGACCGAATCCGAAAACACAAAACTCATATGGGGTTCTAGTGGCCGTAAACTTCACTAATTAGAAATTGCTTAACAGCCGACTTTCTAACTACTCGAACTGCAAGCTAAAACGTTCCCTGCTGTCTACGAGCAGTTCTCTACAGTTCTGACATACATATTATACATCAAGATCAAGTCTGACGTCAATTTTCATTGGAAAAAATATATATATATCTGAAAACTGCGGCGAATGTCTAAAACCTGATACCCACAAAGGATAACCTCAGGCTTTTGAAGCTCCGTGACGGTAGCCACAGAGCGTTCAAGGGAGTTAATAATATTGGCATCGTAGCCACACTGACCACTCAGCTCGAAGATCGATGACACAAAACAATAATAAACCTATCGGCACTCAGCAGGTTGTCACATCCATCATCACCAATGGAATTGTCTTCGCAGTCTTTGTGATCATTTTTCTGTTGCAGCGCCTGAAACTGAAAAGAATCTACGAGCCCAAGTCGTCTTTTGATTTGATCAATGACGAAAAAAAACCGGAGGCTTTGCCTAAAGGGATCTGGCAATGGTTTCTACCACTTTTGAGGAAGTCTGATAATTTCATCATACAACAAGCAGGGCTCGATGGTTACTTTTTTATCCGGTATCTGTTTATTATCGCGTCTTTTCTCACAGTATCGTCGCTATATGTGGTCCCTATCCTGTTGCCCATAAATGCCGCTAACGGGGTTCTGAAAAAGGGCTTGGACATGTTGGCATACACCAACGTTGAAAAGAAAGGCCGTTACTATGCTCATGTCTTAATAGGCTGGGTTTTCTACTGGAGTTTTTTGTTTGTACTCTACCGTGAACTTGTGTATTACACATCACTTAGACAGGTCGTTATGGCCTCCCCCCGTTACGCAAAAAAGGTATCGTCACGCACTGTATTATTTCAGACTGTGCCTAAACAATTTTTAAGCGAAGCGGAGTTTCCAAAGCTATTTCAAGGGGTCAAACGTGTTTGGATTGCTCGTGCTGCTCGTAAATTGGGTAAACAAGTTGCTGAGCGTCAAAAGATGGCCTTGAAGCTTGAGGCAGCAGAGTCTACTCTCCTAACTAAAGCGGTAAAGGCTATTGCCAAAATAAAGAAGAAAGAACCCTCTTATATTCCGACCAACAACATCTCAGATTACGTGCCCTCGAAGAAAAGACCCCGTCATCGGCTGAGATTCTTAGTGGGCAAAAAAGTGGACTCAATCGAATACATTTCCCAAGTGCTACCGAAACTGGATGCCGAAGTGGAAGAAATGCAGAAAAATCATTTGGATGCGGCTCCTTTCAACTCAGTATTTGTTGAATTTGAATCCCAATATGCCGCTCAAATGGCCGCCCAAAGTATTATTCACCATGCACCCTTAGCAATGGTTCCTGCTCATATTGGAATAGCTCCGAAAGACGTTATCTGGTCAAATCTGCGAATGTTTTGGTTTGAAAAAGCCTTAAGAAAGTACTTCGCGATAACGTTTATTGTCGCATTAGTTCTGTTGTGGACCTTTCCAGTTGCTTTTGTCGGTGCCATTTCTCAAATCTCCTATTTAACCGAAAAGGTCCACTGGTTGCGATTCATTAACCGCTTGCCGTCTGAATTATTAGGTATTTTGACTTCGTTGGCGCCTATTGTTGGTCTTGCAGTCTTAATGATGTTTCTACCTATTTTCATAAGAAAGATGGCATGGGTAGCGGGCTCTCCTTCGCTCCAGGCTGTCGAGTACTTTACGCAACAATCGTATTTCGCATTTCAGGTGGTCCAGGTTTTTTTAGTAACTACCATTGCATCCTCAGCTACCGTTGTTGTTCCCGCTATTATCTCCAAACCAACCTCTGCGATGAGTTTATTAGCCGAAAATCTTCCAAAATCCTCGAACTTTTTTATTTCTTACATTCTGTTGCAGGGGTTCTCCATATCCTCGGGTGCCTTGTTACAACTAACAACCCTCATTTTGTTTTACGTTATGAGCTTCTTGATGGATAAAACGCCGAGAAAGAAGTGGACTCGTTTTGTCGGTCTCGGGTCTATGCAATGGGGTACTACCTTCCCAGTTTATAACGTGCTGACGATTATAATATTTTCATATGCCATCATTGCACCAATCATTCTGGTTTTCGGCGCAGTATCTTTCTTTCTGCTGTACGTGGCATACTTGTACAACTTGACTTACGTTTTCAAAGAAGCCCCAGATAATAAAGGAAATCACTATCCGAGAGCACTTTACCAAACGTTTGTTGGGCTTTACATTGGGCAAATCTGTCTATTGGGTCTATTTGTCGTGGGAAAAGGCTGGGGCCCCATCGTTTTACAAGCAATCAGTTTGGGTGTGACAGTATTCATTCATCTGAATTTCAACTCCTCGTTTGACAAGTTGATGAAATACGTGCCTGTTGATGCTATGAAACCACTTGATGGTATTTCCAACACCCCATCATTCACCAATGAAGAAGTGCGGAAATTGAAGCCCTCAGAAATTCAGGAACTGCCCCGTTTTCCCATTAAGGGATACCAAGCTCACAATTCGTCTACAATGGACCAAAAAACCGCTAGTGTGCGCAGCGAAAACACTTTTGAGATAGTCGGTACTGTTGCGGACGAGAATGAGAACAGCGTTGTAGCAACACCACTGTTAGCAGATGGGGATGGAGTAAGCGTACCATTAGCACCATTTTGGAAGCGTTATTTTCAGCCCCACATATACCTGTCTTACCAAGCTGTTAGAAATGTATTACCGGACATCTACAACCTTCCAGATCCTAATGAAGAGGTTGCACCAGGCAATGCTCAGTATGCTTATGATCTTCCGGCCGTTAGCGCGAAGTGTCCGTATTTATGGATTCCTCGCGATCCTTACGGGTTCTCGACCATAGAAGTCGCTAAGCTAAGCTCGGTTGTGAACATCAGTGACGATGGTGCTACTATAAACGAAAGAGGGAAGATTTTTTGGGAAAGCAGTCCTCCATCTTATAATAAGCCCGAAATAAGAAAAAGTAATCCATTCATCGACGGGTCTGAAGAAGGTTGATTTCATTAAAAGCTTGACAAAGGTAGGTCATGAACTTTCATTAATTAGGTAGACCTTTCGTTAAAAAGGCATAAATAATACGTCTAGAGACTTATCTGAACAGTTGTAAAATAATGTAGAATTTCCATAGGGTATTTCCGGTAGGTCGTGCACCTTTATCAATTGATGGAGTAGAACTCGAAAACTATGTTCTAGCGTCATGGGTCTTAGTGTTGAGACCGTGATCCTACAGGACTTTACAATTCTCAGCTGTAGATTTCTTCAGTATGAATGTCGTGTTGGACGTTCCCGTAAGTGGAACTAGCGTTGAAGATGTTCTCTCCATACATCTCGATCAACCGTGTATAAGTAATGCTAAGAAGACCAACTTGTGGGCCCTTAAAAAGGCTGCTCATGACCAAGTCCCACTTGGAGACACCTTTCTACGGCAATATTGTTCAAGGGAGCAAATTCACACCTGATTATGCACAGTATCTGAAGCTCCCAAATGGAGAAGTTGGATCGTACTTCCACGACGTTCCACTTGAATTGGATAGAAATGAAAATACCGTGAATATTGTAGTGGAGGTTCCACGGTGGACCAATGCAAAATTCGAGATTTCACGGGAGCGACCATTTAATCCTATAGTACAGGATAATAAGAATGGCAAGGTCCGGTTTGTAGACAACGTTTTCCCTGCTCACGGATTTATTCACAACTATGGAGCTGTTCCACAGACGTGGGAAGACCCGACAATCCTGAGTCCACATGAAGGTGTGACGCGGCTTAAAGGCGATAACGACCCCCTAGATTGTTGCGAAATCGGCTCAGCCGTTCTTTCTACAGGTGATATTAAGAAAGTGAAGATTTTGGGTTCCTTAGCTCTTATAGATCAAGGTGAATTGGATTGGAAGGTCTTGGTGATTGATACTGAAGATCCCTTGTCCTCGCACATCGATAACCTTGGCGACGTTGAGCTGCATTTCCCAAACCTGCTGGAAGCCACCCGAAGTTGGTTTCGCAATTATAAAATACCGACTGGTAGGCCAGCGAACGAGTTCGCATTCCACGGCCAGTATAGAGGTATCAAAGAGACTTTAGCTGTCATTGAAGAGTGTCACGATTCTTGGAGAAAGCTACTGCGGGTGTCCAAAGCGAATGAAGAACTGCCACAAATCAAGAGAGCTGGCAGTGGTGTGGTATATGAATCGGAAGTACTACCAGATGCGCCCATCCCATCAGAGGTGGGCAGATGGCATTATGTAAAGTGCGAATAAGTTATATACCAGGAAATAAAATATCACTTTGATGTCTCTCCGCCTCAAAGTGCAACTCATGAGGTAGTAACCGAAGGTGGCTACCAGTATGGCATTTAAAATCCATGCGATGAGCTAGATTGCCTTGTGACTTCGTACGGATCATTCTACTCAGTTAACCAAAATTTTTAGGATGTAAATAAACTCGGTGATTCGCATTTGACAAGCAGTAAGGATTGACAATCCTGATACTCTTAAACTTCACTGGTGTCAATTTGCTTCTATACAGCATATCAGTACAGTCTGCAGTACAGTCCGCTTTTTGAAATACGAAAAGATGGAAATCTCGCATCTGTGCTTTGGAAATGTTTGCGAATTCATCAAAACGTTTGAGAGTTCACCTCAAAAACAAGCCGGAGCGAAGGCTCTGGTTTCTCAATTCCTGCAATGTTATCGCGACCTTTTACTAGCGCCTGGCAAGTACAACGAGCTAGGTGCTGAGGTTGCCAGCAAAAGTACGCCGCTCACAATTGGCACCATAGAATATAAGATTTCCACCCATAACTGGAAAGATGCCGCACAGTTATCTCGGTTTCTTGGGGTAAATCATCAACAAGGATTACGGGTTGTGAGCCAAACTCACTCTCGCTGTAATTTAGATATGGGTCGAATGTTTTTGTATGCGCAACGGATATTACAAGAGCGAAATGGAGTAGTAGAGACTCTCCTTGCAATTTTGAATAGCGACTCTGAGATCCTGGAGGCCAAAGATGTATTCATTAAAGCCATTGCGAGCGAAAAGTCCATGATCTCTTTGCATTTGATACAAACATTATCAAAGCTCACGAATACATTTGCGACTTCAAATAGGTCCGACCACCTTTGGTCACAGGAATTACAAGATCTTAAGGACTATCATGACATGACCTATACCAGCACAATTTTAAGGTTACTATCCCTTTTAACGATTAATTCCGATACACCTGTGGGAGTCATCACTGAATGGTTCTCACTTTTGAAGCAAGCGGATTATTTTTCATGCTTTTCGAATCCTAGCATCTCTAGCGAAGTAGTTGCACAATTTGAGGCTCTCACAACCATCACCACTGTATTAATGCTAGGCTTAAATGTCTCCTCTTTTTCTATCAACACGGAAGCAGCCTATTTTAAGGACGTCGATTGCTTCAAGTTCATCAATACCATAATTATAGATCAGCCCAAAAGTGCCCTGATAATGTACTACTGGTCATTCGTCATTTCGTTAAAAGCGTACTTACTCGAAGAAGAACCGGAAGATAATGTAGACTTCGTGGGTAAAGTATTTGGACATATTCCAATCAATCATTTGACTTCTTACCTTGTCAAGAATGCGGAAAAATTAGGTGTTCTTGAATCGTTCGTGAAATTCTCGCACTGTCTTGAGCATGACAAACTCTGGTCCACAGCTTTATCATCACTTTTGGCGCTATCGTTGAATTTCATAACTATGACCAAAGAAACTTCAAAGACTGTCAGAGATCTGTTAAGCAAGGCTCCACAGACTTTCATCGAGAATTTTTTAACCAACCCTGAAGTTGAGAAAAAAATAAACCTCATCAGAAGCAAGGTGCCGTTGGTTAAGGAGGGACTGCTACCTTTGTTGTATTTGACTAGTGTCCATCCAGAATTTGCTAACTTCGAATGGAAAGATATGAGCACGTATACCCTAAAAGTGTGTCTTTCAAACATATCTTATGATTTAGCCGAAAGTGATGGCTCTTTAGCCGAAGCCAGTGATTTTATTTTTCTTACCCAAGAACTGCTTGTCAAACCTCCATTTGAATGTCAAGATAATGTACTTATGCCTATTCCTAAAGGCACCCGCGGTAAGATTATTCCCATTTCGTCAAAATCGGAGGATGTCGTTGTTTTTATGCACACGTACAATGGTTGGTCCTTTTTGGGTAGGATCGTGCAATGTATATGTGAAGGTTACACGCAATCTGAAGATGATGAGAGCAGAAAGGCCAAGTCAGTCCTCGCGGTTGCAATTATTGACTTGATCGCCCGTACCGTCAGTGAATCGACCCCTATAGAGAGATCTACGGAAATTCTTCAGTATCTATCGACCTACGTGGAAAATGGGGATGTAGTATATGTGCTTTTAAAGCTCTTCGAGCAAGCTCTACATTCCAGAGATCTCGAAGTCGTCAACGCAGGTCTTGGTTTGATGATAGAATTAACACCAAACTTTTCTCATTTCGTGTGGTCGCACCTGGCCCGCTCCAATCTTATCGGCCGAAATGGAAAGGAAAGCTTGGCAGTGTCAATCCTAGAAAATGTGGGACGAACTTCCACAAACTTCAATTCAATTATTATGTTGATCAAACTATTAAATTGTCTAATCTCTGAAGCACTTAGCATCGAGGAAACCTTTTCGGAACGCATAAAAAAAGAAATCCTCGGAAAATTAACGACGCATATTATTCGCATATATGAGGGTTTTCAGTTTCAGAACTACTCACACTCATGCCAGCGCCTACAAATTGGTCTGCTGCTAACGTCTTCGATCACTAAAGTATTATATGCAGTTTATGGGGTGGATCCTAATTCGTCGCCAGAAAACAAAGTAACCAGGGTGTTAGCTGATTCCGCGGAAGCTTTCATCAATTCTTTTTTGAACCCTTCGTACCCTGATAATAGAGCTGTCAATTCACTAATTGCCATCCTAACGTCAATCAGCCATGGTACTCTAGCTCAGAAGATCTTACCTTTTGAGGGCCTACATTCGGAACTTGTTGAGCAGAGTTTCGATCTCGCAAATATTCTTATATCGATCAGATCACTTTTAAAGCTGCCACCATCAGCTTTCGAAAGACGCGTCTTTTCTAAGGCCGGAGATCTTGTGAACATCTATTCGGCCCATTTGGATCAACGCGTTCGGGTCATTAAGCTTTTCACGCATCTAGTGCGAGCACCATGGAATGCTGATCCACCATCCTTACTTTCCTATTTAGGAATTGATCAATCCAAGTTACTATTAAGCTGCATAGCATATGATTTGAAAAGCCCACTAATTGATCCAATTCTAACAAAAGCCCTTTATGACTTTTTCTCGGCGATAATGGAGGGCAAACAAGACGGTTTAGCAGTTCTATTCCTCACAGGAAATTTAGTTGGTGTTGGTAATGAAGAGGTACTAGACAAAGGTGATGTAGGAGCTCCAATCAATTTACTAACCATTCTCAAAATCAACGCATTGAAACTGGATACACTACCAGAATCCGTGAGTTCTCATCTCCTAGATGCAATAGCATATGCCTTTAATACTTGGACTGCCGCCAGAGGATATCAAAATGACGCTGAATTTATTGCCATTCTCGTTAAGCATTTGGAAGCATTTCAACCGCAAACACTGAGTGAGGTGGTCACTCCAGGTCAATTCACTGAGCTGTCTAACCAATACAAAGTGGTTTCAAGGATAGCTGAGATTCTTGCACTTGCCTTGTTTACAACAGCTACTGATAATGATATGTTGTTAAAGTCCCTCGACCAGCCCTCCTTAGCACCTTCTGTGAAGAGGATTTTCAAAATCGACGGTTACGATACCTGCTTACAGAGCAACTTAAAAAGTAGGTTCAAAAAACTGTGGCCAAACGCCGAATTGTCAATGTTCACATCATCGCCACTCCTAAGATCCAGCAGATCTTTTGAAACCAGCATTTTCGATATTCCTTTGATGGACCAATACTTTGTGCAGGACGAAAATTGGATAGGGAACGATAATGTTCAAAGTTTTCGTAATGAGGTTATTGCTGCTTCTATAAAACTTCAATTTGTGACTTATCAAGTTTCAGTAGCGAAGTCCTGGGGAGCTTTGCTAACTTCTTTTATCAAGAAAACACCAGTGCCTCTTAATGACACCTACTTGGAAATCGCAACAGACTTACTAGAGATGGACTTCTTGACCAGTATCGATGCATTCATCTTCAGTGATATCTACTTACCGCGTATTGAGCTGTCATTTTACATTCTTTATTCCTGTCTCCAGACAAATAAAGCAGTCTCCGACGAAAAACTGAAAGTTCTACTTTTGAGCGCCATGAACATGATTAAATCAAAAGAAATTGGGTTTTTGGAAAACATATCACAATCATTCAAACACTCTTATTACAGGCCTCTCATCAGGATTGTTCTGATAATATTCTCGCTAGTCAACGACGGTAAGCTTTTTGTTGAAGCCCTGTCTGACGATCTGCTCGCATATTTTGAATTGACACTGGCGAAAGGAGTTAACTTAGTTTTATCCACTTTGCTCTCAGAGATCAATTCGTTCATTTCGCATGGAAAGAAACCCATCATTATTAACTTAGCAGAAAAGATCCAGGATCTCCTTCTTTTGCTTTCATCCTTCACAAAGATAAAGACCCTCAAACCACCAGAAAGTTTCCTAATGGTTCTAGCCTCATCTATGAATGAGTCAGGTACCATAAAAACGATTCTTAGCATCTACTCTAGCTCACACTTGTTGAATTTTGAAGAAGAGCCAGTGTTATGTGATTTGTCGTTAACCTTTCTCACAGAGATGTGCACAGTGGATTACGTGGCTGAGAAGCTAATTTGCAATGGCCTCTTTTCGGTTATATTAGAAAGTCCAGTTTCGGTTGCCATTCAACAGGGGAAGGTAACTCCTGAGGTTCAGCCGAGGCTGCACGCCCTCTGGTCAGACGGACTCTTGACAATAATGCTACAGCTTTTGAGTATATTTGGAAAAAAGGTGTTACCTGAATGTTGCCTATTTGTGTCCTATTTTGCTAAACAGATTGGTGGTGCAATTTCACAGTGGTCCGACTCTTCACTTTCCGTTTCGTTAGCAGCAATCAAAGAAACTTCTCAATTAATCATGTTACAACGCATTCTAACTACCCTCGATTATCAAGACTACCTGACAGACTCCAATATACAAACTAAGGTTATCGATAACAACGTGGTTTATGAGTTGTTTAATGGCCTGGACACTTTCATAGAAAGGAAAGAGCTAAGCTACTCGTTCAAACATCTGTTGACCCACCCAAAATACCTGAATTCGAGGATTGTACCGACTACATATGAAGAACAGCGTATTTTGGAAGATGACAATTCAAGGATGGACTTTGTTAAACGTATCACAGTAAGCATTAAAAGTCTGGATAAAAGCCTTTTTTCTACCGTATTATAATGTACGTAATCTGCATCAATTTCCAAGGAACATAAGGCGGAAATCTTCGTTTGTCATTTTGCGATCAGGTAAGGGTGTTGAAGGTTTGATGTTTAATGCGGTCCCCGAATCCAATATAGACTTACTAACCACTTTCGACCTACTACGGCTGCTGAAATTTTGCAGGTCTCTAACGCTGCCGCATCGGATTGTGTCTCGCTTGAACTCTACGCCCGCAAGTGCTAGCGAAATTCTAGCTGCGGTCGCGCCATCTTTAGTAACAATCAGCGCTCCTTCGTGATCATATACCAAGTAAATAGCTTTCAATTCGTTTGCTTGGATGTTCGTGCGTTCAACTATTAAACTCTTGAGTTGCGCTATGGAAGTCGTATCATCAAGAGGAAAAATGCTCAAGATATTCTCGGTCCCAGACTTTCTTGAGAAAATGCGTTTTACAGCTTGCCTCTCAAGGTAGGCCTTTCGATCTGCAATGGCTACACTTATCATCTCACCTTCAATTTCCTGTCCATTGAGCACAAGAGAAGATTGTGCACTATTAGAATCGGAAAAGTCGATAAAGGCAAAGCCATTGTTAACTTTCTGGTTTTCGCCCGTTAATAGGTTTCCGTTTGGAGTCAATGGTAGACTAACTTTTTCCACCTTCCCGAATCGAGAAAATTCCTCCACAAGCCTTTCTTGTGTGACTTTGGACTGGTTGAGTTTCTTCACCAGGACTTGCCGTCTCTCTAAAATTGCTGAGTCAGTGCGTTTCCCTGCTGTTGAGGGCTGCGAAAGTTTGACCACCAATTTATATTTGTCTATGGGTTCATCATTCAGCTGCTCTATCACACGGGAAGCCTCATCTGCAGATGCCATGTCTATGTACGCAAATCGCCTATGAGAGTCAAATCTTAATGACGGCAGTCGGATACTGAGCACCGTTCCGCCTATTTGGCCGAATAATTTGCGTAAAGCATTTGCGTCATAATTTGGAGGGAAGTTAGTCACCCAAATTGTTGAGTCTTGTAGAATTTCCACAGATATTTCCTTCTGACCTATTGTTTTGTGGTTCTTGCTCATGGCCGTCAAAACATCATTGCAATCTTGAAACTCGATTCTAGCTATCTTGGAATTCCCATCTGAAGTTTTCACCACTTCTATATGCTCAATGCAGCCGCAATTATAGAACAGCTTTCGTACCTTGAAGTAATTGTAGTTTAATGGTAAGTTTCGCACCACTACTGTGCTAACCTCTCTCCTTCTGTGGTGGTCTTGATTAGCTTTTTTAGTGATATCTATATCTCTTGTCTCGAATTCCTGCGAATGGGTCCTTTTCATGTCTTACTCCTCTTAACCAAAAAATTCCCTATTAGCCAAATATTTAGAGCGCAAATTATATTAGCGTGATCGGTTGCTTAAGCAGGTATTAGAGTGGCATCAATGCTTTGAAAGGTTCACACTCTTGCATTCCGATGCGATACCTTTCTAATTATGTTCTATAAAAAATAATTGGATTTTCCCACTACCAGGGAATAGAGGTAAGTTTTCACTGCAAAATTTCAAGCTTGAGCAACGTGCATTGGTTGGATCTTTCTAGCAGCACGGAAGTTACGATTGTAGAGGACTTTACCCTTCTCGCAGGTATACATTTTTACACCAACGAAATCACCCTTGACAGGCACAATAGGAACACGTTTTAGATGTAGTCTTCATACACTCCGATAACTTGGACAACAGTGAATCCTTGGGGTTCAATCATGACGTGAGTGAGAAAAGCAAGGTAAGCCAATGCAGGCGATTGACTCTATGCGGGATTCAAATACTCGAGATTGGGGAGTTGAGCCGGATGGATGTAGATTTCCTGCAATGTTGACACATGTATTGTGCAAGCAAACTATTTAGTTTGTTCGCGGTTCAAGTAGATGGTTTGAAGGGCTTTCTACCAATGTTTTCATTTAGCCTTTTGCTGCGGTTGTGAGTATTTTTTCTCGGCCTAGGAAGGTCGTGGTGGCTTTTTACGTCAGCATATTCGGGCTATACAGGTTAGACCTGCGGCAGGAAAGCATGTGCTCCTGGTTTAGAGATTACAATTTCATTGCGTCACTTGTTTCTGTAGGCTTGGATGACGTCCGGATATGCTATCAAGTTTATAGCTCAAGTAATTAACTTACTCCACCTTGAGAGGAGATGCGTGGTGTTCTCACTTTGATTCCAAACCTCTTTAGGCACACACTAAGAAGCCGTGTGTATGTGCCTCCCTGCTTTGCAAACTCTGTGTAAAGCGCCTTTTCTAGTCTTCTTAGTCTTGACAACGCTAATAATTGTACACACAATGGCGTATCCCGCTGTTCTGAGTTGTACTTCGATAACAACTTTGCACAAGCCTCCAGTCTTTTCTTTTACTCTTACTTGATAAATTCAACGCATCTCAGTCTAGAATTGGGTTTCTGTCCATCGCCTTTTCTTCGCACCCTAGTTGTAGATATATCGTTGCGTTCCACCCTGTCCTTCAAATTTTCCTTCTACTAAGAAGGAGAATGAAGCCTATATTGGTAAGCCCTGACGAGTATAGCAATTTTCTTGTGCAACAAAATAAGTTGCAATCAAATCGTTTTTAGAGGGTTAATAAAGTTGTGGAAACTTGGTTATCCTGAATCATATGTCTGGAAGTTTTCTTTCCTTCAGTATTAGCCGCCGAGCTACCTTTAAGTGATTTTAAAGGTAAGGAGAGCAATTTGTTTGACCTTTTTGGTTTCTATCCTGTATGGTCCTAGCTTACATTTGGATTGGGTGAGTTCTTTCTCTTGTTATCACCTCTTTTCCTTTTCTCCTTGAACTGTGGACTTGAGATATTCGTTATTACCACTCCAGTAGTTTGTTTGACTTCGATGGTAGTACTCATCTTTACAATAGAATAGTCATTTCATAAGATTATGATTTCCTGCTGATTTTTTCAAATACCCAATTGTTTCTCTTCGCCTGTAGATTAATTGAGCTATCGCGTTCTTTTCCTATTCTCTTTGCGCTAAAGGCGATTGATATGATGTCAGCAACACTAGAGATGGACGCCACCTTCAACGATGACCTTCTACCCAGGCTAGAATTACAGGAAGATGATTCTTCTTTGCTACTATCACAGGAGCAAGTATCCCCAACTACCGATTCCGCACTCAACGTTGTTTCTAGAGCCACTGATGTAAGAATTTAATACACCTGGCATCTAATAAATGCTCTTTTCTGAATACATTTCTATATCGCTTTACAGAGGGTTTCTGATGTGCAATAGCCATATTACGTATTTCAAGAGGTACGAAAGTAGTGACAAGAAAGCACGAAGAAACGAGGCAGCCTGGAACCATCTATATCTTTCCTTTACTTATCTGACTACAATACAATCACGTTTGTGGTAATTCATACGTTCCATTCCTGCGTGCTCCAACAGTGAGGGCCTCGTCACTTCTGCAAAGACTGCGAGGAGTAAAGAAATCTTCCTCTTGTATGGAGTAATACTGACAGTGCTCGACTTGTTATAATACCACCATATCCAACCCTCGTGAAGCCGGGCGAGCAATTTAGAATCGAACACGGGCCATTGTCACGACGATTCTTTTTTTCCATAGCCGCCGGATCTATATTTGTAAACAATGACAAGAGTTGCCAATGGTAAAACCTGTCGGTGACGGGTACCAAAATGTAATAAAGATTTTGTCAGAACTAGCGAGTTACTGCTGGATAGTGCCAATTGCATTATACAACGAGTGAGCACATACTGGAGAACCGCGACATCATGGTACAAAGTGATGTCAGTAAAACATGGACGGTCGATGAAAGATTCTACGTGAAGCCCTAAAAGAGCTCACGAAGAATCGGACGATACGACAAAATGGTGTGATACCTCAGATGATGACCATCTGGGATCACCCGATTTATCATACGATCGTTCCTGAGTATTGAGTGAAAAGTTTTACGCTGAATCCAAAATTTGTATAAATACCGACAAACTGTTTAGATATATGGACCATCTATATAGCTGAAATAATCACGGAGAGATATTTATAACCTTCATCTACGAACAACTTCAATCAACCTGATCATGGAAGAATTAAACAAGAACATCAGCAAGCTTTCCATTGCTGATTCAGACTCGCCTCAATAGATTTAACCTCAAGAGTTGAGATATCTTCGATTGATAGTTTTACAATTTTAGATCACTAGCATTGATAGCTAGTCGCTCGAGCCGTTGGTACCACATTCGGCAGTTGTAATTTTTGACTTTTACGGTGTTACTTACTAGCTGTCGTTAATTTTGAAAATATCCTATGTCTTGAAAAATTTCTATGATGCGATGAGACATATGATAAGCGCTCAAAGCAAAAGAAATAGCAACTATAGTTGTATTACCATGGATAGTAAAAACTACTTGAAGGCATATGGCTGGGTCGAAGGAGAAGGTTTGAAACCAGGGTCTTTGAAAAGACCACTTTTGGTCAAGCACAAAGTGGATAAAAAAGGCCTAGGTTCAGCGCCCGGAGGGGATGATGGTGATAAGTGGTGGGAAACTTTATTCGATGGACATCTTAAGAATTTAAACGTACATGGAACGGGAAGCGGTGGAATTAAGTTCGAGCAGAATGAATCGCAGTATAACGTACTTCCGAAGAATAAATCGCCGCTGTACAAACGGTTCGTGAAGGGAGAGGGATTGAAGGGAACCATTGGGGACAAGAAGATCAACAGTTCAAACTTGATCATAGATCAAATAAGCGGGAAACGAAAGCGTAAAAGGGAGGAAATCAGCGGTTCAAGTAAATCCAAAAAGGCCCGAAGTGTAGGTGAGAACCATAACGGAGAACAACCCAAGGATAAGGAGCATAAGGTTTCCAAAGATTCCACAAGACATAAGTTATCCAGTGATTCTAAGAAGCATAAGACGTACGGAAAGGCCAAAAAGGATAAAAAACGTAATAGAGATAAAGAGCGGGATGACGATAAAAAGGGTAAAAAGGATAAAAAGAAGTCAAAAAAAAGCAAGAAGGTTCTGGAAGAGAACGACAAGCGTAAGAAAAGCTTGAATCATACCTGAAAACGTCTTAGATTTACCTAGTTTTATACTCGTCTTAGCTCTTACTCGCATCGTCGAAGCGTGAAGAAGGAAGCCGTGTACTTCATATGATGTCATCAGCTTATTTTAGTGGCACTGTAATTCTAGCCACGGGTTACTTCTCAAACTTTGCATTTGTTCAAATCATTTCAAAAGCATTGGAAGCTATTTGGTTATGATTTGATTAATTTACATTGGGGTTCATAAAGTTCCAAGCTTGTTTATAATAGATCCTCGTAGCTTATACGGGCATTTTTGCCAGTTTTGGTTGTCTGCACAAATTTGATGAATGACTCAAATCTGGCCTTATAATCCAAGTCTGTTGACGTAAACCTGCGTCAATGAGGACTACTCCTCTAAAATATGTTCTTATTACAGAACTATCAAGTTCGAAGGCATTAATAAAAAGATCTACAATTGTAAGAAAAGTGAAGTATTCTACAATTGTGACTTTAGCGCTGCTAATAGCATCCTTGCCAGGCACATTGTTCCATTCCTGACTCTACATCACATGCTTTTCTACTTATATAAAACGCTTATAATTCTTTTTATAAAAAGTAGGTTTCCCAGATTAGGTGAGTGTCTCGTAATTACTTAACTGAGTTGGATTTTTGACCCTTGTAAGACGCAGTTATAGTGTACTTTCGTGGTCCATGTTATTTCTAACTTATGTTCAATGGTCAGAGTTGTATTCACTATTGTGTGTATGCTCTTAGTACTGTATGCGCCGCAAGAGTTGATTAAATTAACAAACAAACCAGGCACATTCAAACTTATGCTCGGAATTTTACTTGTGGTAATCTTTCAGTTGCCATATGTTGAAAAGTGCATGCCGTATCTTTGGTTCGTTGCGTTTTTAATGCTATTATTTCATGGACTTCTGCACGACGAATTTGAGCTTAAACCGGAACCAATTGCTCGCCAAATACCAAGCAATGAGAAGACTCAGCGTGCAAACCAAAATCCGACGAAGTTCACAAGACCTATCCTACCAGAAGCTCCGGAAATTTCAAATGAAATTGAACGAATCATAGACAACATCGTTAGAGATTTCATCACAAGCTGGTACAAATCTTTCAATGAAGACCCTAATGCTCCCTTTCCAAGCGAATTGAGAAATCTATTGGACAGCATTTTCAAAGAGTTACAACAAGCCATTTCGAATGTTGACCTGCCCGTACTTTTTATACTTAAGATACTTCCTGTATTCACTAAACACTTCAAGGCATTCAAGGCAGCCCGTAAGACTGTTCTGAAAAAGCAAAGTCGTGAGAGGTACACAAGAGAAGAGAGCGTATCGTTTGCAATTGCGGTTGAATTTGGGAGGGAATATAAAATTCACAAGGCAATATCTTTAGGCTCAGGTGAATTACCACAATGTTTAGAAAGGTATTCGAGGACTAAAGCTAGCCTCTTAGTGCAAAATTTGTTAGGTCAGAGAGAACTGACTTCACCGCTTGTCAAAATTATAAGCCGTGAGATACTTTGCTGCTGCATTTTGAGCCCTTTATTACAAAAAGCTTCAGATCCGAACTACTTGAATTGTGTACTAGCATCAACTGCTGGTGCATTACTTGAAGAGAGGACACAAGTTAAAGAGATTCGAGCCGCGTTGTCAACCCAAGTGGATGATTCCCAGCAGCAATCAGATTCTTGTCAATCCTCAGAAGAGATTTCTTTGCTGAACCAACTAATAATTAATATTGGTAATGATGCCAAAGGTTTTGAAGAGTTGCTAAAAGCAATTAGTAGTGTTCAAATTAAGGAAACACTCAAAGCAGTCAAAATTTCCATCTTGTGCCAAATTATTAAGGTGAAGAAAGGCAACGGCCTCGGCAAAAAAGAGCCGTTACTAATGAATCAACTAGTTCTGACTCTCAACCTTGTAGAAAGTCGGCTGAAGTACCTTACTACAAAATTTTTTGAGTTGCCACCTTCCAAAGTAGCCTTTAAACCCGGCCAAATCGATAACTTCGAAAGATCTATTGCCTCAATTTCGATAGAAGACGTTGTCGAGGACAACGTATGCTGTCAGTTCTTTTCTGACTACCTGAAGATGAATGATACGAAGGGCGATCGCTGTTTGAGATTTTGGCTGAGCGTTGAAGAAATCAAAAATCCCTTAGAAGATCCAAGCAATGATGAGCTTGCGATATTGTCAGATGAGGGTTTCGAAGATCTCGTCAAAACTTCAAAAGAGTTCTTTTCAGGCCGAAATTTATTTATAATGCAGTCACTGAGTGAACAAGATGCCTCGGAAATTCTTGTGTTCCTGGAAATGCTGGCCGAAAAGGGAAAGGCTGAATCGATTCAATGTTACCATAGTGCCCGGAAGAGCGCCCTACGTTTACATATTTTAGCGTACGGCTTCCTTGATAGATCTTGTTTTTCCGCTTTCAAGCAGTCTCCGGAATTCATTAGAATGATAGCTGCCCCTGAATTTCAAGGTTCCAATGTCTACAAAAGATTGCTCATTGATACGGAAAGCCGTAAGCAGGATTACGAGTGGGACCTTCAAAATATTAAGGTAGAGGTTTTAACTGAGAGCATGGGTTCCCCTCTCAGGAATACTAAAACAAACATCGACGATAGAGAAACAAACGAACCTAGAATCCGAAAGTCATTCTCTAATTTGTTTGGAAAACGTGAACACAGCACCCTCTTTGAAAACAGGATTTTCGAAGATGACTGGTCTTTTGATTATGATGATGGTGAAACGAGCGAGGACGATGTATCTGACTCCTTTGAAGGGCTGGAAACCTCAAAGAAAACTGAATACGATGATTTGGATCCCAATTTAGCAATTCAGAAATTAAATCAATCAACGTTGAAAAACACAATTGCCGAGCTTACGATTTCAATTGACCGGTTAAAAAAGCAGCTCTCACTTCTCAGCCACCTCGGTCTGAAGGCTGATCTTACTGATAGTGCGCCAGAACTAAGGCTTCTTAAAAAGTCGGAAAGAGCTGTCAACAAAGAAATTCTTCAACAAGAGCTATTGAAGCAACAGCTAATTGTACAAGAAGATGCTAATAGTCTTTACGAAAAGTGCCAGGTTTCAATCAAGACCTATCTAAGTGATGTATCTCCAAAAAGTGGTAGAGAGGTTGTATTTTATGTGATAAGTGTCAGTCACGTCAATAATGAAGTTGTCACTTCATGGGACATACCGCGGAGGTACAGTGAGTTTTACGAGTTGAATTCCTACCTCAAGATAAGATACAGAGGTCTCGTCAAATTCTTGCAAAAAAGGGACTATTTTCCAGAAAAAGTCAAAATGTCGTTGATATACCACGTATCGAAGACACTTTTGTATAAGGAGAGAACTGTAAAGCTGGAAAGGTTCTTGAGGTGTCTTTTGCAGATACCAGAGGTTTGCCAGGATATGCATTTCAGAAGGTTTCTAACTGATACCAACTCGGCTTTTAGTACAAAGGAGGGCGCGGAACGGTGCGAGAATAGGAAGATGCTTCTGTCTAGGGTTGACTCTGTATCTTCCAAATTGTTCGAATCGGTAACCGAAATGTATGCATCTTCGGATAATCCAAACCCTGCGAAAGATCTGGACTTGAGCGCCTTGCTGGTACGGAGCCAAGAGAATCTTATCGCTGACGAAGAAGGACCAAGAAAAGGAAACTTTATAAGACCCTTGTGTGAACTATTTGTTGCCCTCTTTTCTCCAAATGGCTCACGCTCTAGGTGGCTGAGAGGGCGAGCTTTACTAGTGGTAATACAACAGCTCTTGGGAGGCACGATTGAAAAGTATACCAAAGACTCGATAGACAGACTGACAAATAAGGACATTATTCTGGCCTTTATTAGGAAAGCTCGGTCGAAACTTTGGATCGATGAAGTTTTCTTCAAAAATCTTGAGAATGAAGATCCTCCTTATGGAGATAGGGAAGAAGCCATACAGATTGGAATACAGGCTCAGCTAAAGCTGGAAATGTTACTCGGGGAAACATGTGGGCGCGTTGTCGGTCTGAAAAACTCGAGGAAAGCTGGTACAGATATACATTCGATGCTTCAAAATGAATACTTAAATGGTACTTTGCTGCTTGAGTTGATTGACATAGTGCTAGCAGAGGTTCTTAGCAAGTTACCATTAGTTGCCACGGCAAAAAGGGACTGACCACTCGTCCATTTTGAAGGCGCTGTCGGAATTGTCTTCCCGTTTTTCCTTGGTAAGATATTTAAGGCATAAAAAGGTTTTTTCATCAAGCGAACGTTCTCGGTATTTGTTCAAAGTTGATCTTAATTTGAGCCTATTTTCAAATGATAATGTGCATCGTTTGAGCAGTTTTTCTGCTTTGATATAGCCCTTTTCCGGTTTGCTGGGGTGCTTCGGTATTTCAACTGTACGCCGCTTGTTTACTGTATATTTTTTGACTTCTTCTTTTGGCAGCTTGAACTCCTCTTTCCGATATTGCAAAGGAATGTCACCGTAGAGCTCCAAAGTCTTCATATAGATTTCGTACATCTCCTCTCCCATTTGACAACCACGTATCAAAACATCTCTATAGTCGAGCTTAATCGTCCTATTCATCTCTACGGGTTTGTTGTGAAGTCGGGATTCAGATATCTTTAGTTTGCTAGAGCCACTTGTTTGGGATATTTTCAGCTTATTTGTAGACGCAACTGCCGTGTGTAAACCTCCGAAGAAATGATCCATTTTGTCCATAATTGTCGTCGCAATTTCTACTGGAATATCCAATTTGTCGACGTCAAGTGTAATGCCGCGCTTAGATGCCATTTCTGCTAGAGACTGCTGCCAGACGGCATTCAGCTCACCGTGGACCATTCTAGAAGCATGCAAAAACCCTTCAGGTGATATTTCACCAGCTTGCAAAGTTTGGACTGGTGTGGTTCTTACATCATTTACATCTTCGAAAATAGTGTCGACTTTGGGGTCTAATACCGTCGATGGATTGGGCCAACTTGTCCAGTTATCTTTAATTTGTGTCTTGATAAAAGTGTGAGTTTCTAATGCAAATTTCTTACGGTTTGCGGCTTTTAGTACAGTTTTTAGTAGAAAAGTCGAATATAGATGCAGTGCCAAGTCATTCCGATGAGTATGCTCTAATGCTTCCAGCAGCTCATTCGCCTCCTTTAGGGCTTCTCTGTCAATCTTCTGGGAACTTCGAACTGCAGCATCACCTTGTGAATCATTTCCCGCACTATCGTCTTCTAAGTCGCTGCTCATCTTACATGGGAGAACCAATACGTGAAGGTCGTTATTTCAGTAGTGCGAAGATCTTAATATGGGAAGGGGTCAAGTTCGTGGAGACCCTAAAACTTATATGCAAAGAAAATGCTTTACCTCAAAAGTCACTAAGCTCGTTCAGCCAACGCATAGAGTGTCCAACCCCTTGAATACAAGGAGTTCCCCAACAAGCCTAGAGTTAAAGATTGATCGATAGTTAATCAGTTGAAAAAGCATAGCGTTAAGACTTTGTCACTTTATACTATTCTGTCGTTGTCTGACAAAACACCCGAATGCAATAGGAACGATCTGGCACCGGTGAAATCAGGTTTTGCTTAAGATTCTTCAGGTTTTGTATTGCAAATATATCATCAATGGTATTTAGAAGATTTAGTTCACGCCTGTCGACAGAAGGAGGGCTGGAGCCCATTTTCTTCACACTTGAAAGCTTCTAAATACTCTGATCACTATACCACAGTAAGATTGAAAAAGAGTTTACGCTATTGAATTGCTTGACTTTGATTAACTTCCGTCTTCTGCTTGTAATTTGTCGAAGTAGCCCAATAATGAGTTATCATTGTGTTATTAAACGGTTGTACACCCCTTCCAAATAGACACCAATCATAAAAAAAGCGAAGTAGTAAATGGAACTTAACAAGTCGTTCTTGGTAGTTTATGATGCATTGTGAGCATTGGTTTGTAGGCTTTTCTACATCTTTAAGTATTTTAATCACGATAAACACGGCATAATTTGGAAGACTGTGAGAAGCGACACATCTGCCAGGTAATTTTGGACTCGACAGTCCTGCTTGGTATTATTTCTCGAATCTTCAGATTTGATGGGGCACCGCGTGCGTTTCACGATCTGGATATATCATCACAGCATTAATACCTATTCACGTGAATCCTTCATGTTGGTAACAAAATTTTTGAAATGTTAAGCCGACAGACGTTCAATTACGATATAAGATATCGTAGTACTTTTCTGAGGCCACAACTAGTCTTGCAGTTATTTTTCGGGATGCCTAAGCTGGAAGAAATTGACGATTTTGATGATATCGACAATCTCGATATGGATCTTGCGGAGATCGATCCTAACATGAACACACCGATTGCGCCCAGAATAGTACCAGAAGTCAAAAGAAGTCAGGACGAGGAACCGCCGTTGTTCCCAGTTAGCAGAGACCCAGCTGTTAGACCGGAAAGTGCGCTTTCAGGACAGCCACAGGTGGTGAATTTCACAGAAGAGCAAAAACAACAGTTGAAGAAGTTCCAAATTCTATATCCATGCTATTTTGACAAAAACAGATCACACAAGCAAGGCAGACGAGTTCCTATGGAATGGGCCGTAGAAAACCCATTAGCACAGACGCTGGCGGACGCAGTAAGCCAATTGCAGATCCCCTGTGTTATTGAAGGTCATAAATGCCATCCTCAAGACTTCGGGAATCCAGGAAGAATACGTTTATTTATGAAAGAAGACGGTAAATCGACATCCCCTTCCCTGTACGAAAACAAACGAATGCTCATGAAGCTTATTTCCAAATATTTGAAAGGACATCCCACCACACTGGAGGTTGTAAAAGATGTTCCTATGGAACCTGGAGCAGAGGAATATGAACCCAGGACAGTACCCAAAGTTAAAGGTTTTGTAATGAACGATATCGTACCGATCCACAGTCCATTTAGTATGGGCCATCCAATGGTAAAGTCAATTTATGAAGTACCCGCCCCGGTCATGGCGGAAAAACCTGTGAAGATGCCAAAAAATAAATATAAAGTGGTTCGTAGATAAACCGGAAATGAAAGTGTATACTATTATTAAAAGGCGTCATATCGTAATCATGAAATGGAGGACGCGGGTGTATGAAGATGTAAGAGGCCAGCTCTCGAACACCGTGAGTGGGAAGGGAAGATACCAATTCCCGAGCATGCAATTTGCCTAGAAAATGCCTACACCATTTGACTCTCAAGGAAAAGACGAACTCAAGATCGCGAGAATGACAATTAGCAAATCAAAAAAATACATATAAGTTGAGTTTACGAGAGAATGTTGGTGGTGTATAGGATCAAAATCATCAACAAAGTAGGATGATAAAATTATATTCTCATAAACTCTTTGCAGGAGTGGCGATGTGGTTTCGGGAAGTGAAAGTTCTATGTTTTGTGGAGTAAATTTTGCAGGCAATATACTGTTACACGCCGTAGGTTTGCAAATAATCTTCCATTTTCCGCCTGTCTTCTGGGGGAATTTTTCCGTCGAGATAATTGATTATGTTAGCGAAAGTGACGATGCTCAAGACCGGAATACCGTATCTCTGAGACACGGCTTGTGTAGCACTTAAACGCTCTTTAGACTCGATGTTGAGAACTTCCTGTCTGTCTAGGGATACGATGGCACCTACAACATTACCGCTATTTTGGGCGATGATTTCGAAAGCTTCGTTGATGGCGGTTCCGGCAGTCATGACATCGTCTATGATCAACACGCGCTGGTGTTGGAGGGGAGCACCAACGATGGTTCCACCCTCACCATGTGTTTTGGCCTCTTTCCGGTTGAAAGAGTACTGAACGTTTTGGAACTTGGTTCCGCCGATTTCAGCAAGTTTGACGCACACTATGGCCGCCAATGGGATACCCTTGTAAGCGGGGCCGAAGATAACGTCGAATCTTAGATCCGACTGGATGATGGCGATAGCAAAGGCAGTGGCCAAATTCGACAACAGTTTCCCGGTATTAAACTCGCCCAAGTTAAAGAAGTAAGGCGAGTGACGTCCAGATTTCAAAGTAAAGTTTCCGAACTTGAGAGCCTGGCTTTCCAGTGCCAAATCCAGAAAATTTTTCTGGTAATCCTCCAACACAGCGTGCATTGTTGTCGGTATGATGTGTGTGTGTAATAGAGAGAGTATAAGCTCACGCAGAAATGGCAGAAAAGAGATTAACGAGATTCAAACACTGGCTGATTAACTCCTATCACTAACACTAATGGATAGTTTGCCGAATACCGAACTAACTGCGCAGTGAGACAATAAATAGATAGGTGACCTTGCTATCGTACGGCCCTCTTATGTTGCTTGTTCTCTGCTGATGATGAGAGTGATCTTATTTTTTTGGCCTGTCTAATTTTTCAAGCCCTTTCAGAAAAAAGAGGTGGGCAGTGGTGGTGGCTTGCAGTGGAATCAAACCCGTTATTTATCAAAAAGAGCGAAGCGAAACAAAAGTCACCAGATAAATAAAAAGCTAAGCTAATATTTTAGCGACCTGTCAGAGAAAGTGGATATTAGAAGATATGGAAGTAGAACGAGATTGAAGAAAATTGATTTTCCGCCAATTATCTGAAATTTTTTTTTTGGGATTCGTTTTAGAAAGTTTCTATTGTCTCTTAGCCAAGACTTAATCATTTTATACGTAACCTTGCTCGCTTGCAATTTTTTTCACACGCCCTCAATCGCATCGTTCGTCAGAAATGTAACATCACCTTATCACCCTTTCCTTGCCGTCGTCGCATCACCACAGCAAATTATTGCATCGAATGGACGGTGATTCTAGTGGATTTTTTTTTGGCCTGTGCCCGAAACATTTGTGATAGTCGCTTGATACGATATCAAGCTGGGATATACGTCACACGAGGAGGGAAGCCTTGAGATATCCAATATCGAAATTGTGGTAGGCGACGTGTGGTTGGGTAGAGCCAAGTTGCAGTTAGTATGGTAATGGGCTTTAGCAGTAAAAAAACGTTTACTTGGGCAACCGAGACGGATCCCTTTTTTAGTAGCTATGCCCTGGAGGCTGCTGAACTGACAAAGTGGTTGATGACGATAAGGGTTCTTCAAAATACTTGGCCCGTTCCGTATCATAAGCCATTGTCATTTCTACACTTTCATTTGTTACGAGTGCATACTTACTTTAGTACATGTTTGAACGGGGATATCGTCAATTTCACGATATCATGCATAGGAAGCCTTTAACCGGGTATATGAATATGTGACGCGTTGTGCTTGATATCACTTGAGACGCTGGGCATCATAATCAAAATGAGCTGTAATCGAATGAGCTGCAAGCGCATAATGCAATCAATGTATCCATCCTCGTTATATTGTTCCCAAGTGCGCAATGTATGTATAGATCACCTTCTACTATTCTGTCTTTAAAGTCATGTGCCACAGGACCCAACAACCATTTAACCTTTCGTGATACATGATCTTGGCATTCCTATTTCAATGACAGAAAGGTAGAAAGTGATAGAATTATTGGTAGTCCTGACTTCATGGCGTTGCGAGAATAAGCCTTTGTTCTGAACCCGACACTCTGCTTAACCTTATCATTTGCTGAGCTACGGCCTTAGATTTAATTGGTATACCGTCGAGACTGAAGACTAGCGAGGAGAGTCTGAGTCAGCAATGGAGAGCTTGCTGATGCTCTTGTTTAATTCTTCCATAATGTGATTGGTTAAAGCTGTTCGTAGATGAAGTTTGTAATATCTCTCCGTGATTATTGCAGCTATATGGGTGGTCCATATATCGAAACAGTTTGTCGGTAATTATACAAATTTCGAATTGAGCGTAAAACTTTTCACTCGATACTCTGGAATGGTCGTACGATTATCGCACGATACATCGGCTGGTTCTTAGGTGGTCATCATCTGCACTATTACAGCATTTTGTCGTATCGTCCGATGCTTCATCCACTCTTTAGGGCTTCACATCGAATATTTCATCGACCGCTCATGTTTTGCTGATATCATTTTTGTACTACAAAGTCGCGGTTCTCCAGCATGCGCTCACTCGTTGTATAATGCAATCGACACTATCCAGCAATACCTCATTGGTTCTGACAAAGCCGTTCTCTTTGGAGGAAAAATCAATCATTGTAAACTAAACCTCTTCTTGGCCCATGGCTCTCCATAAAATCACCGCATGTGCTTCTAAGTACGCAGGAAATACCACTGCTTATTTCTGTTCCAGAAGGTTGTGGAAAACGAGCGAAAATGCAAGTAGCTATTAACTCATGATTAACCATGCTACCTTAAATATCTGCGCATAACTATTTGCACGATCAGCAGCCCATAATTTACATGGGAGCACTCACTTGATAAGTACCGCTTGAGATCATATAATCCAAATATTTGTTTCGCCCGGTTTTAGAAAGATGAGGTACGAAATTGTTCCTTGTCATTGGAATAACAGCGTGTATTTTTGTGTACATTCCTCAAGTCTTCTAACACGCTTAGTTTGCCCTTTATGTCTAGTCGCACGTATTCACACATATTGAAATATCTTCAATATTAACATGGCTATACCTCCAAAAGCGACCTTTCGGCCTCGAAGGTTTTACCATGGTTTGTACAGAAATTGAAAAACGTGGGATGCTTAGGCATACGATACTTACGCTTTGGTGACTATTCCTGAGCTCAGCGTTTAGATTATTCATGGCTTTTTTACCTTCGGTCCAAATTCAAGCTATTTGCATTTGCACCTATTTCATCCTCATTCTCTTCCTAAGTTTCGCAATTGCCCATTATAACCCCTTAGCAGATTACCCAACATATTCTCCTCTTGGGGAATCCCTTAGGAACCTTGCCGTCATCTGCCTTTTCTATCGAACATTGTAATAAAAAGCCAAAAGTCAAGGTTTTTTAAAATTTCAAAATTGCGACAGCGTAGTTCTCTGTTCAATCTTCGGGAGGTCTTAGCGGCACGCGCAGACCTTGCTTAAGATATGGATTCAAATTTACTTGCTCGAGTAGAGGCCGTTCGCCGAAAATTGGGAAGTCGTAACACTTCTGGACGCATTCCTAGACCGCCTCTGTCTACTCGAGTTGTGATCAATAAATACAAATATAAAACCAAAGCTGCAAGGTCCAAACGAAACAGTCTACTACCTGAAAAATTTCAAGGGGTTGGGCAGCTATACGATCGGACCGTGGTTGCTCCCCCAAAGAGGCTGGGCTACCGGGAATTCTCTCGGTTTTTGAAAGAGTTAGTTCATATTTCCAGGAGGTGGTCAGCGGATTGGGACTCATACGGTGTCAATTTTTCGGTAATAGCAGCGACTGGATGGTTAGCTTTGCGGCTTGAGAAAGCAGAGAAACTTCAGAGGCTTTTATTGACTTGCTCAGAATGCTCTCAGGTGCTGTATCTGAATTTGAACGAATATCTTGAGACTACAGAATTTCAAAGTAGAGCTGCGCAGTATTTCATTAATTCGCACCATCCCAATTGCCCTATGTACCATGAGGCAGGATTTAACTTGGAGCAAAAGTATTATCTGAATCGTGGAAATCTGTTCTTAGAGTTCCAACGGGTTATAGATGAGCTACGCAGGACTAAAACCTGGGATTTGACATCTGCGGAACCATCGAATTCAGAACCGGTAGGCATTTTAGCCCACACTTTTAGCATTCCAGATTACACTATCCCTCTCGGTGCGTTGAGTCTCTTTTTGAAGGGCTACAGCTTCACCACCTCTCAGATAGTTGAGTGTACCGGATGCTACCACCGCGCATTTGTCAGTACCTTCCAGGACGCTGCATTTAATGGCCATGCTAAGTGGTGCAAGTATCATGATCAGTCCAAACTAGCAAAAATGATGCTTGAACCTCTGGATGGTATGAGCAAAGAGCTGGAGATGAATCTACGATTGAAATCCTTGGGAACTCATTTCAATACAGTTTAACATTATACCAAAGGCTTTTGCCAACAGGGCTGCTCTACATTGTTTTCCTATCCAAAAGTGTGTCATAAACTAAATAAATTCTACGTCGGTTGCTATTTAATCAAACTTCATCTTTGACAATGGGGCATCCGTGCTCAAATAAGTGCCGAAAACCTTATCCCAAAACCAAGAAGTAACGCCGAATCCCAGTTCATAATTTTTGTAATGGTGTTCCATATGGTACCTTTTGAGCCTCTGCAGATAGCTGGGTAGCTTTGCATGGTGCAAGAAATAGTGGGTCAAATCGTAGCACATATATCCAAACATACCGCCGGCGAATCCGGCACAAGCCCAGTAATGAGGTAAAATTCCAAACACCAGCTTGTAAAACGGCGTACACAGAATCAGGAACAAAGATGGCGGCATCACTAATCTGTAGCGATCCATTGGAAGATAGTGGTGAACACCATGTAATAAGAAGTGCAACGTGTAAGCCACACTGTTGCGGGGCAAGTATTCATCCAAGTGGAAGAGGAAACGATGCAGACCATATTCGATGAGCGTCCATACAAATAGTCCAAGACCAAACAGAAAGGTGGCAAGTGGTCTATTCATATTTTGAAAAGCCGTGTAAATGTGGTACAAGATCACTGGAAACCATACAATGGGAATCACGTACCAAGACGTTTTGGAGAGTGGTTCCAGGAAGTTTCCGAACAGAGGAGCTGACCCACGACCATAGTGGCGCGGACGGTGGACTTGATCCAAGTAGAACTCCTTGGAGAAGTCCGAACGCAACATCTGTATCAATAGAGGTCGGTTTAGGTCCAAAAACTTGTGACGAGTGTAGTCACGTGAATAGTCCGTAACAATGCTGAGCTTTTCTTCAGCAGGTACTTCCGGAACAAACACGGTTGAGTCATATTCGTCCTGCAATCTTACCTCCATCTGTTCATTTGAACCAGTCCCATTCAATAACTTGCTTTCTTCCTCAGGTGTGGCCAGATACCCCACCATATAGTTGTCATCAAGTACTTCGTATGCCGTGATCGAATGTTCGTGCTGTGCTAGATCCTTCATTATATCAGTGACGTCTCTTCCGGCATAATCTAGTATTAGCTGCGCTCCGCCCGGATGTTCTTCTAGAAATTCTGTTACATTGTAGAGTTTACGGTTGTACAACGAAACCCAGCAATCCCCAGCTGAAGAATGCTTTTGCAACTCTTTCAATGAGTACAGCGGTAGAGTCTTCGTTTCCATAACTGCCATCCAAGTTTCCTCAAATTCTTCAAACCGTAGTTCTTCAAGTTGATCTCAAAGATTTAGTATCTACCTTTGGAGTAGAGGATACGAGCCTTTTATATGCGTGAAACGATACGACAGTCAGCGTGTTGTCCGCGTATGTGGTGGCATGGTTTGTAGTGAAATATTTGTAAAACCGAAGGACGAATCGGGAATATGCTCGCTCTGTACGATTAAAGAATGTTTACATCTGAATGGTCATTTTACGGGAAACGAAGGTTTCTTATGATGGAATGGGTAGGGTTCTTTGGATGATTGTGTTAGTTGTCCTTTCAACAGCCTTTACATGTGAGTTTCAATACGATTGGTTCTACAATTTTCAAAGCCGGTATACTTTTGCAGCTTTTCGCAGAGGTTAGGGCGACAAGTCTGACGTAAGGCGAGAAGTCTGACACTGTAGGCTGCTCAACCCATCTGAAAGAAGATTTATTGGTATTGCTTACATACTTTCTTGTTAGCAATTATAACCTCTGTAAAATCAAACGTTTTAATTCTAAATACAGTATTTTAAGTGAAATATATTAAAGACATGGAGAAATTAAGTTGTCTGCAGCTTCCGCCTCATACATTTGTGGTCAAATTTCCAATTACTGAAATATTAGTACAGTACTTTCGACTCACTAGTGTAGAGTTTCTTGAGATAAGTTGGATGTTGCCAGCGCTCTCTAAGCTCAAGGTGTAATGATGGTAGGAGATTAATTCACGTTTGCTCCCTACTAGTATATCTAAATAGGAAACATCCCAACTACCGTAGTTGGGGCAATTTGGCCGAGTGGTTAAGGCGTAAGATTAGAAATCTTTTGGGCTCTGCCCGCGCAGGTTCGAATCCTGCAGTTGTCGTTACTGTTATTTCTTATTTTTGGACTTGCTCGGCTGTGGTGTCTTCAGTTCGAATACGAAAGCACTTTCACCATTTAATGAGCAACTATATATTAATGTTACATGCCGAAAACAGTTTTATTGTGGTAGACTGGTTAATACTCTTCCACTACTAATTGGTGTATTCGGGTCATACTCGTTCAAATATCCAGAGGAATTTCCTCAGGATTATGAGTAGCAGAGGAATCTGCAGACCGTTTTCGGTCAGTTTTGTCCTCAGCGTCGCTCTTAGAGGCCACGAATTGAATATTACCGCCCCGTCTGGAAAGCTCTTCAGTAGACACCTTCATGGTGTCGATGATCTCCCTTTTCATTCTCAGCATTTCCTTGTAGGTTGTTCTGTCACCATTTCTGAGCTCAAAATCGTTCCAATAAGTCCATAGCCCGGCATTGGCGTCAGGGTGAACCAATTGGGCACCATATCTGAGCACTGCTCGTGCTCTTTCAATTTCAGACAGCGACTCTTCAGTCTGTGCAAAGTCTAGTACTAAAGCTATGGCCTTGGTGTTAGGTAAACTTTGAATGCATTTTTGGTAGAGCGGTCTTGAGCTCTCGGGTCCCATAAGCTCTTTGCACTTGCTCAAACACAGTTTCCACAAGTGAAGCTTGGAAGCTTCTTCTTGGACTTCTAAGCACCCACGAGCTAAAATGTCTACCGACCTCTTGTTCATACCCTGGTTTTGTTCATAATCGCTATACTGAATGAAAAGGGATGAGCAGTCTACACCGCTGTGGGCCAAATTTAGTGCCTGCTCGAAAAGATCCCGCATTGTCTCTGTGGGTCTTGGTCTCTGCAACGAATCCTTGAGATAGAATGTCCACATCTCAAGGCAGATTTCATGTGGGAAGATATCAAGAGCCCGCTCGTAAATTCTGAAACTTTCATTCCACCTATCCTGAGCTTGCAGGAATTGTGCGTAGTTCAGGAATTGGAAAGGTGTTGCTAGTTTGAGAACAATTATCTGTTCATATGCTTCTATAACTTTGTCAACATCAGAACACGCCTCAACTAGGTCGATATAAAACGACCAGAGCTTGGTCGATGTGAATATTATCGCTTTGGCAGGAATTTTGCTCTTTCCTGAGTGGTATTTTTCTATCAAAAGATCGTGTAATTTAGGTACCAACAGGGCAGCTTCCAGAATTCGCATTGCTTCTGGAATGCGGGAACATTCAACCTCCATTTCCGCCCACTTATGCCAAACAATTTCTAGGTCCTGTATAAACTTGTAAGGCACCCGAGTAGCCCTATCGAAACCTTCCCTGGCCATATCGAGTTGTTCCATATCAATGTAGAGTTGACCTAATCCACACCATAGTTTGGCCAACACACCAGGTTGGGAGACTTTTGTTGGGTCAACTTTGATTATAGCGTCGGTGTAGACGTTCAGCTTTTCCTGAGGCGAATTATACAATGCAACCCGTTCGATCCAACTGTTTACGTCATTGACATCTTGCCTTAACTTGAGGTCGTTAAGTAACAAAGAATGAGTATCCAACATATGTTCGAGAACCTCGATGTTGTAAGATATTTCAAAATCCAACTGAGACTGTTTTTCCATTTCATTAGTTTCTCGTGCGACTTGCATACAACTTGAAAGGAATCTTTCCAAAAGCCTGACGAAAAAATCGTAAATGCGAGAAAATGCTTTGAGAGTGGTTGTGGAAGTTAAAGATTCTTGTAAAACGGACCTTGCCATTGTAAAATCTGACCTTTTCAGATAGTATTTACTCAGGGTGATAACCAGATCGGAACTATGGTCCGGAAATTTCTCTATGCATCTGGTCATGGCTTGAAGATACTGGTCATGACCGCCGATGTTATCGATGGCTTCAAGATATAACTCGTAGAAGCGAAACAGAGGTTCATCGATTGGCTTGAAATCTTCTCGATCAATGACATTTCTGCCATAAAGGTCTGCAATTGTATGGTAGTCGTGGGAAAGTCCCACAAGATAAAGGACGTGCTCGAGCTCATCTGTTATCTGAATGTATCGCGCAAGTAAGTGAGATGACCACAGGTCTTTGGATATAGGAACAACCCCATTCGATGCTCCCAGAAGTGATTGATGATAGATGTCTACTTCTAAGTCTTCTCCACGTTCGTATTCAGTATCATTCTGTAGCATACCTTCGATGAACTCTATGACTGGAGACCATATGCGGATATGATATTCAAGCGAGACGCATCGTAGGGCTTGATTCAGTACTTTTCGGATTAATTTCAAGTTCTCTTGGCGGATACAGTGCCGCAGATACAATTCCCATAAGTTAACATCTTGATAACATAGATACATTGCCTTGTCGAAGAGCTTGTTACACTTCTCGAATTCTTCCAAATAGACTACAGGGTTTGCCTCAGATAGCAGGGATACGCGCCACAGCAAATATTCTAACCATATCTCATTCGAACTGGGAAATTGGTAACAGCACCGTTCATAGACCCATGCCATAGCCACCTCGTTTCCTGTGGTTTTACGATGCTCTAAGTAGCGTTTCCAAACTGCTAAACTGTCACCATTGGACTGTAATTCATACTCATAAGCTAAGTCTTCTTGACTAGATACATAGCGGGTAATAGCTGCGTTCATAAAGAAGAACACCGGATGTTTAATGGACGCTTGAGCCAAAAATGCCAGGCGATGAGGACATCAAGTAGTGATATCAAAATTACTACTACACCAAGTACTCACGTGCTATAATCATTCAAGCTCCCATATGTGTTCAATCACTAGCAACGTGGAAAATAGGGAACCTAACAAAGCTTAAGCATGATCAGCTTGAAACGTTTCGATAAGATTTCATAAATTTCAAGATCAAAAGTCGAAAGCCAAAGTCAACCACATCGGATTTCGTATATCGTTCTTCGCTTTAACTAGGTGATTATATACTAAAAACTATGTCTTCCTCTAGAGAGCAGGTTTTCCCCACACGTATGACGCTGGGGCTGATGAAAACCAAACTCAAAGGTGCAACCCAGGGACATTCACTGTTAAAAAGGAAATCCGAGGCTCTAACAAAACGGTTTCGCGATATTACGAAACGGATTGATGACGCCAAACAAAAAATGGGACGTGTGATGCAAACTGCAGCTTTTTCTCTTGCAGAAGTGAGTTACGCTACCGGTGAAAATATTGGCTACCAGGTGCAGGAAAACGTTTCAAATGCTAGATTTAAGGTCAGGGCTCGTCAGGAGAACGTTAGCGGTGTTTACTTACCGCAGTTCGAGTGCTTTATCGAGTCGGAAATCAACGACTTTAAATTGACTGGTCTTGGTCGGGGAGGCCAGCAGGTGCAAAGAGCTAAGGAGATTTACTCCAAAGCCGTGGAGACATTAGTGGAATTGGCATCGTTACAAACAGCGTTTGTTATCTTGGACGAGGTCATCAAAGTTACCAACCGAAGAGTCAATGCCATTGAGCACGTCATTATCCCGCGGACCGAAAACACCATTGCGTACATCAACAGCGAACTCGACGAATTGGATAGGGAAGAGTTTTATAGATTAAAGAAAGTTCAGGAAAAGAAGCAGCAACAAACTGCTGAGCTAGATGCCGAATTGAAACGGAGTAGAGAATCCGCTGCCGAAAGGAGTGCTCAAGAAGGCTCAAACGTCAAAGGGTCTACCATGAAAAATGATAATGCATCTGCCGCCAACAAGGATTCACAAGATACACCCGATGTTCTTGCTGAGCAAGAAGATGACGTGATATTCTGAAAAAGACTCTTTCCATAAACGGAATTAAATAATGTCTCTAAACATAGTAATTTAACAGAATAGACATAATCCCAAAGATCGAAATTAATAATTTAGTCTAATAAATAAGGAATTGGGCGTTAAGGGTGTTCAGGTATTTAAAGTGTTTGAAGCCCGTCTACACCACGATATAGCACCCTAATGAAACTGGCTGCAATTCTATCCCTAGCTTTATGGGCTCGCCCACAATTTGGGTCCAAAGCGCACAGAACTATACAGATATCTCAAAGCCAAACTTTGACAGTAACAGATAATGAGAAGGAGTTACTTAAACGTGAGGGGTTGAGATTCTTTGATATTACTAACTTCCCAAGTCTTTTCGGATGCAAGGATGATGCCGAGGTTCCAAAATACTCTTACCCCGTTGAACTTGTAAAAGGTGATAGAGTATCCCAGATCTTGAAAAGAAGCAGTATTGAAACTATGTACGATGACCTAGCTCTCTTTACGAGTTTTTTCACCCGCTACTACAAATCAGATTCAGGGTACGAGTCTGCTTCGTGGCTGTCTGACAAACTGCGAAACGTTACGAGCTCGATACGTAATCAGGTTTCTCTGTTCCATGTCGATCACCACGACTGGAAGCAATTCTCAATCATTGTCCAAATAAAGGGTGTTGGCACACCGGAGAATATCATAGTTTTTGGGTCGCACCAGGATTCAATGAATTTATTAATGCCATCGGTTCTGCCGGCTCCCGGTGCTGATGACAACGGCTCTGGTACGGTCACAAATATTGAAGCACTTAGACTTTACGCACAATATCTGAATGAAACTAAAGATTGGCCTCAAAACACAGTCGAATTTCATTTCTATTCAGCAGAAGAAGGTGGATTGCTCGGCTCGCTCGACATTTTCACCAGTTATGTTCAACAAAACAGGACTGTGGTGGCAATGCTTCAACAGGACATGACAGGCTACGTGGCAGACCCAAGAAATGAGCATGTGGGTGTGATAACTGATTACACAAGCCCTTCTTTGACGGATTTTATCAAGTTGGTAATCAAAACGTATTTAGAAATTCCCTTTATCGAGACTGAATGTGGGTACGCCTGTAGTGATCATAGCAGTGCTATGAGAAATGGATTTCCAGCTGCTTTCGTTATTGAAAGCGAATTTTCGAAGACAAACAGGTATATCCATACCACGATGGATACATTAGATCGACTAAGCACCAGGCACATGGCTGAACACGTAAAGCTGATAATTGGGGCAATTGCCGAATTAAGCAACTGGGATTTCAAACTACAGGATAAAGAACAATAGAATAGTAGGTTTCATCATTACGATACGTTATTTACAAGGGTGATTTTATAAAACATGATTTTAAGTTATCCTGCTAGTAGGGCGCCATATCGAGGCGAATATACTATTTTCATTGTCTCAACGCCTTACCAGATTTACCCCGAGGTCTGTCTTTGACCTTCATTCTATTTTGGTGCTTGCCTCTCCTGGTCTTGTAACCTTTTGCCAGTTGACCCCATGGAGAGACGGACAGCTTTTTGGACTTTGATTTACCTCTACCACCACCATGAGGATGGTCACATTTATTCATAGCAACACCTCTCACCGTTGGCCTAATGCCTCTCCATCTGGATCTACCGGCTTTACCTAAAGAAAGGTTTTGGTGATCGATGTTAGAAACAACACCCAAAGTGGCACATGCGTCTAGCGCTACATAACGCTGCTCTCCACTTTGAAGACGAATAATTGCTTTCCTCTTATCTGGCAACTTGACAAGAACCCGTGCGTAAGTTCCGGCGGCACGGCAGAACTTACCAGGTCCTACGGGCGTAACGCCCACATTATGGATGATAGCACCAACAGGAATCATAGATATCGGAAGACAGTTTCCCCTTTGCGCGGTGCGCACACTTAAGATAGCAGGGTCGATTTTACCACCCATTTCCTGTAGTAAGTTATCGGGAACACCTTTTCTGTAGGACTCCACGGTATCACCAGCTCGTAGGCCATCACACGCCAGTATATAGCTGAGTTCCCCAGTTTCGGAATGCTTCAATAAAGCAATATGAGCGGTTCTGCCAGGATCGTATTCGATTCTTTGCACAGTTTGTTCACCAGGGGTAAAACGTGTGAAGTCGACTAATCGAATTCTACGCTTGTGTCCACCGCCGCGATGACGCACTGTTATTCTACCCGTGTGATTCCTGCCACCGTTTGAACGTTTAGCCACTGTTAACAACCGCACGGGCCGTCCATTGTGCAGGTAAGGGTAGATCGGAGCTCTGTACCATCTCAGACCTGGAGAAACCGGCTTCAATTTCTTCAATTTTGTGATTTCTTTCGACAGCTTCCGTCTTCTTTTAATCAAAGCATCCTGTTTCTCCAGAGTTACAAGGTCAGCATCATTTGGTATAATTTTGAGTATTTGTGCCGTTACTGCTTTTGACTCTGTATCAGTCCCCATTTGCATGAGGGGTATGCGAGTATTGAACAGCCTGACATGGTGAAACCCAGACAAAACCGGGAATCGCCTTGCTGATGATCCCAGGTTTCTGAAAAGGTTCATGAGGGTGATGGTAGCTACCGCCTTTGCAGAAGAGCTTTTGACGTGGCGCCAGCTAGTTAGAAAGCCTGAATTTGATTTTCAAAATTTTCTGAGATTGTTCGTTGACAGAGATTTCAATGTGAGCTCAGTTGGCAGTGCAACACATATATTGTCACTGGCATTGCACCTGATATACGTACATTACGTGCTCCTATTGCCGGAGATACCGAGCATTAGTCAATAGCGCCTAGCTGCATAACAAGAGATGATTGCATCAGTGACAAGATAGTACAAAGTGATAATACCAATTTAAAGGTGATATGCTGACGGACTCTCATTCGTGCTCGGGAACACAGAGAATATTTGTCGGAATCCTACACGGATATTGATGTAGTGCGAATTAAATGACCACTACGACAGAATGTACAAAGTGATAAATTAGACATCAGACTCTCAGATAGACCAACAGAATACTGAGGTCGGAACCCTGAGCTTAAACAGTAGCTATGCAAACCATGTTTCATATTACTGGACCCAAGAACGTAGACTGGGTGCAATTAGTTATCTGGTCTAAAACATTTTTCGAAATCAGAACTCATTACCCCAAATAATTGTATAAATACCGATGGTTTACTCCAAGTGTCAAGATCCCACTCTCTACATCTGGAAAAACCACAGAAGGATTTAAATCACCGGGTTCACCACAAGTAATAGTATATTAAGTAACACAACATGCCTATTGACGATATTACTGATAACCTCACCGAACTCACATTGGGTGATAGTATTGAGGCGAGTCTGAATCAGCAATGGAAAGGTTGCTGATGTTCTTGTTTAATTCTTCCATAACTAGGTTGATTGAAGTTGTTCGTAGATGAAGGTTATAAATATCTCTCCGTGATTATTTCGGCTATATAGGTGATCCATATATCGAAACAGTTTGTCTGTATTTAAACAAATTTTGAATTGAGCGTAAAACTTCTCACTCAATACTCAGGAACGATCGTATGATAAATCAGGTGATCCGAGATGGTCATCATCTGAGGTATCACACCATTTTGTCGTATCGTCCGATTCTTCGTGAGCTCTTTTAGGGCTTCACGTAGAATCTTTCATCGACCGTCTATGTTTTACTGACATCACTTTGTAGTGCAACTTGTCGCTATTAACCGTCACTCACTAATTCTGATATTTCTGTTACAGATGGGTCCATTACCAATTAAAAATCTGTTGCAGCTGCCTTCTTCGAAACCTTGACAGCCTACACTTTGTATTATGACAACCAGTTGCAAGCACTTTCGCCTCCATACTCTCCATTTACTTTCATAGAATTACTGTAGTAAGATCAAAAATAAGTTTCAACAGGTCTCCCTTTAACTCGTTTAGCAACTGACGTTGTGGAAAGTTACGTATCACGACATTATACTCCACTAAAGCCTGTCACGCAATTGAATGTTGGCTTGCCACCACCATCCCACTTTACCAGAAACTCGGTTAACGCCGTGTCCTTACGGTCACGCGACACAACTTTGCCTATCTAATATCAATTATTGTATATACCCGGGCCCGCAGTTCGCCGAAAAGCGGAAGAAGATGGGCCCTAGCTCATTTTTCGGTCGGCTCCGAACTTGAAACTTGTTATCAGTGAGGAACGGGGAAGCCTCAAATCTGAGTACCATGGTAACCGACGCAGAAGCCTGGACCAGTCCAGAACTACTCGCAGATTGCTAGGATAAGCAAATCAGACGAATTAAGCAAATTGAGAAATACAATAGCTGATGCAGTACGCTGATTTGAAGAAAACGATATGAAATTTATTGAGCTGCAGAGGACTTCGCCGGAGAATTGGCGACTGTTTGGACAGATAACACTGGGTCCTAGTTAACTGACAATCAGAATGCATTTTCATAATAATGCGGCAAGGCACAGCTATTTGCTGATAACGCAGTGATTAAATGAAAAAGGAAAGAAGGAAAAGAAAGACATGAGCTCATCGAGCAAAGTAAAGGGGGTCAGAACCTTGTATTTATTGGGCTGAACAACGGTTAATTACCCCATCATCTCATCATATTTGTAATGTTCTCCATTTAAGCTTTAGAAGTTGTTTCAGTAATAAAGCACTCAGTTCCCTTTCAGCGCATTAGAGGCAATTCTGAAAGTCAATCACTTCTCGCGATGTCTAGTCAGGAAAAACATCTTGACAAGGAGAATATTATAACTTCCAATTCTGACAATGAATCCAGCCGTGTCAGTGGTCAGGTTAGTCAGGAGCCGCTGTGGAGGCGTGTTTTAACCGCTTTGGAGGTCCACAAGTCCGCGCACAATGAAAGTGTTAAAGAAACTTTCCTATACAACCATGACTTGAAACCTGTCGAGTCCGAAAGACGCGTGTGGTCATGGTTCAACTTTGTATATTTCTGGATTGCGGATTGCTTCAACATCAACACTTGGCAAGTTGCAGCCACTGGTCTTCAACTGGGCCTCAGCTGGTGGGAAACGTGGCTTACGGTGTGGATTGGTTATACTTTGGTAGCTGTATTTGTCGTGAGTGTTGCCAGAATCGGTTCTGTGTACCATATTTCCTTTCCGGTTACCGCCAGAGCGTCGTTCGGAATTTTTTTTTCGCTATGGCCTGTTTTGAATCGTGTGGTTATGGCCATCGTGTGGTATTCTGTGCAAACGTGGATTGCCATGTCTCCTGTGTCCATGATGCTAAAATGCATCTTCGGATATGACCTCCCAAACCGCATTGCAGATCATATTAACAGCCCAAACACCACCACTTATGAGTTCATGTGTTTTTTCATTTTCTGGGTTTGTCAACTGCCATTCGTCTATGTCCATCCCCACCAAATTCGCCATTTATTCACAGTCAAGGCTGCTTTGGTTCCATTTGCTGCTTTTGGTTTTTTGATTTGGGCGTTGAAAAAATCCCACGGTCATATCGCTTTAGACTCTCTTGTGGAGGCACCACCTTTGACTTCCAGTGAACGCGGCTGGGCCTGGGTGCAGGCCATCTTGGCGTGTATCGGAAATTTTGCCACTTTGATCGTAAATGCGCCGGATTTTTCTCGTTTCTCTAAGACTAAAATGTCTGCCACCTACTCACAGGCCATCTCGATCCCATTCTTCTTCTCGATCACTTCATTAATCGGTATCATCGTCACTGCAGCAGCCTACAAAGTGTACCAAGTAAACTACTGGTCGCCTCTAGATGTGTTAGACAGGTTTTTGGGCGATGGATTCACCAAGGGTGAACGTGCAGGCGTCTTTCTAATTTCGTTGATTTTCGCCATTGCTCAACTGGGAACCAATATTAGTGCAAACTCTTTGTCTGCCGGTACAGACATGACTGCTCTTCTACCCAAGTACATTAACATTAGACGAGGTGGTTTTATTTGCGCCGTCCTCGCCCTGTGTATTACTCCTTGGAACTTAATGTCAAGCTCTAGCAAGTTTACCATGGCCTTAAGTGCTTATGCCATCTTCCTAAGTTGTATTGCTGGTGTCATGATCGCCGATTATTACGTGATAAGAAGAGGCAAACTTGATTTACAACATTTGTACTGTGCCGACAAAGATCTCTCCATGTACATGTACGGTAACAGGTTCGGTATTAATTGGAGGGCTCTAGTTGCTTATTTGGCGGGTATTGTTCCTAATATGCCAGGATTTGTTGGTACCGTTGGAGACAATGTCCACGTTCCCATTGGTGCCACTAGACTATATTACCTAAACTATCTGATCGGCTTCTTCATTTCCTTTTTACTTTATGTGGCTCTATGTTACTTCTTCCCCGTGCCGGGCGCTCCTGTTTCCAATATTCTGCAGAAGAGCGAATGGATGGAGTCCTACCCTGATGTGGAATTTTTCCGTGAGGAGAGAGAAACTTTTTATAATGACAACGGTTTGTACGCCGTTTCGTCCAGGATTGGTGAAGGCGAAGATGATCCTGCCATTGCGTTCACCGTCCGTAGCCGTGTCACCAGTCAGGGTGACAAACAATAGTCTTTTTTCTACTACGTCTATATACTTCAAATCATGTTCTAATGTTTATCAGAAGGCTGTTAATATCGTTCTTGAAGAAACGTTCGTGACAATCAGCGGTAATCAGATGTAACTTTTATAGTGGCGCCCAGCTTCAAATATACACGTTTGATGTGATAAATATAAGCCCTAAAAAGTTGTACACATCCTTCGCCAAATTTTTCAGTGACTATATAAGAAGAGAGAGAATATCGAAGTTCGACTTCAGTCCAGCAATTTTGAAGAAATCCATATACCAAATAGACTTTAAGGATAAAAGCCGATGACTTGGAATGCCTGAAGGCTTTCCAGGGTACGGGAATTTGGAGGACAGGTGTCCTCCGTAGAAGAGATCGCCCCAGAGTGTGGGAAAAATAGGTTTCCTGTAGATGAGATTAGACAATTCTCAAGAACCAGCGATGTCACATTGCAGCTGTTTTCTATACATTTGGATAGCCTGCCATTATGATGATATGTTGTCGCCCCAAGCGGATTTCGAAATTATGAACGATTCGACCATATTAGCCAAACACAATAGATTTCTGATCAATGGCCTATGCTATACAACTCAGCGGTTCATATCCCAATTTGATGCGGTTTTCATCTTCTATTTCAATACCCACCTACCTTCCATTCAAAACAACACAGCTGTTGCGTAGCACATACATGCGAAATCTTGTTATTTATTACACTAATGCACGTAGAGGTGATCAAATCGGGCCACTTTGTGATGATCAAAACTCGAGATTCCATGCTAATCATGATTTTCGCAGGACTTGTCCTGCGAAAGGATTAGAAATCGATAAATTGCTGAAAGTTGTCTCCGACCAGAATCCTATCTGGATAAAGTTTGTGTTAGAAGACACCTGTTCTACAGTGAATGGCGCGGATTTCATTCATTGCTTGTCAAAAGTAAACATTCATATCTTCTCTGGCTCAGTTGAAGTTCGTTTCAGCATTTTTCGATCTGTGGATGATATCATCATATATGCGTAGTAGTTCAATTTCGTGAATAGTTTTTTCGCTGTCAATATCGAAGTAGGTAACGTCAATAACAGAAACAGACTTTCTACTTGTACAGAGGGAGGAGCAGCAATGGACACAACACAACTTTCAGAGTTACAGTTACTGCTCCCCTTGCCACAGCGTTGCATTCTACTAATAATCGCCGGGCTCTGGCTATGGTTCTGGCAAATATACATCCTCTTTAGAGTTTTCCATATTGATATTTCGCAGTTGATTCTTTCCCATGATCCTTCAGAGTTCACGCCTCGCTCATCTGCGGCCAAGCTACTTGAATCTACCCGTTATGTGGTGAAACGAATTACCAAGGTCATCGTTCCCTGGCACATAGTAACCTGTTTTCTTCTTAATCAATGCAAGGCGGATCCAAAGTACGCTCCACCAACTTGGATTGTATGCCTTTTAAACATCCAGCCAATGTGCCAATTTATCACTATTTTTACTATGCTATTCATGTACTCTCCGATGGTACTACGCTGCTTCAAAAACATTATTTCGTTTGGAAATATTGAGCCAAAACCTTTGCGAAATAACTACATTTTGATAACAGACTCATTAACCTCCTATGGTAAACCACTGATTGATTTTGGACTCTATTTCTGCCACTTACTCCTCGATCCTTTGAGCGAAAGATGCATTGTGGATCGCAGTTCTCTCGGAATGGCCATCAATCTGGATCTCATAATTGGTATCTCGCCAGTGATGCTACGTTTCCTACAGTGTATGCGGGAATGGAAAAGAGCGAACTCTACAGGTCAGGCTCACAGTGCGATCTTCAATGCTATCAAGTACTCGCTATATTTACCAGTTCTTATATGTACCGTCTACTCGCGAGCATATCCTAGTGAAAAACCTGCTAACTCGATTTATTGGTTTATGCTTTTGAGTTCAACTTACAGCTTTTGGTGGGATCTGACAATGGATTGGAATATGGAAATATTCAATTTCAGTTCCAGCTGTATGGATAATAACGAACTCATCAGAACGCGTACAATGTACCCCAAATCTGTCTACTATTTAGCCATGTGCGTGGACTTCGTCCTTAGATTTGCATGGCTTTGGGAATTGATAAGCGGTGGGAGTATTTTCGAAGGCGAGGCCAATATTTTATTTTTGCAAGTCGTGGAGCTTGTCAGAAGATGGGTCTGGATATCTATCAAACTAGAAGCCGAAGCTACCGCCCTTGATTCCTCCGAAAAAGTACAGGATTGAACTTCGATCTGCAAGTGTGGACCCAGCGCCTCGGATAATTATGGGGTTACGTGTCCGATCCACAAATGTCCTTTATCTTATAATATACAGATTGCTAATTTCCCCACAGACCTCGCACCGACAAGCTAATATTATAGAGAAATTCCTACCTCCTGCGTTTGTTATTATTTGCCTTCTTTTGGTTCTGTCTTCTCTCCGACTTGGTCAAATACCTAAACTTCTTCTTCTTTTTGGGTTTGTCGTCCATTCCCAAAAATTTGGCGTATTTGGCGGCCCGCTCGATGCTTTCATCCAGTACTTTAGCAGAGCTCTCTAATTTGACATTATTTACAGAAGCCAGATATGCAAAATTTTCGTTGGGCTCTAGGGGCTCGATATCAACCTGTGTATCATCCTCATAGAATTCTTGTGTTCTTTTCAGAATAGGCTTCACACTCTCGTTTGTATTTGTTTGACCTTCGTTATCAGAAAATCCATCCCACGATTTATCGGCATCCGAAGCCACCTCTGCCTCCTCCCCTAAATCTTTCCCTTGCTCCTCTTCCTGTCGTTCTTCGTCTGATCCGATGTAATCACCTACTTCCTTCATGGTCTCTTTGAATTTTCGCATTTGTTCCTCTGCATCTTTTTGACGCTGCTCCCGGAGCTTCCTACGCTCCTCAACTTTCATTTGGCGTGCCTGCTCTTTATTGAACTCCTGGGCCTTTTTCTGTCTCTCTAGCTTTCGCTTATGGAACCCAGTCAAGTAGTTCAGCCTTGAATCTTTATCAAAATTTACCTCATCTGCACCGTATTTCTTCGCCTGTTTTGCAACATAGCCTTTCCCCTGGGTAAGAATTTGCCGGTTAGTATGAGGAGCCATTTCAGAAGCTTTAAGACTAGTTGTTGGGTCCAATTTTTTATTGATGATCTTACGAGATGAGTGTTGATAAAATTTTTTGGGATACTATCAAACACTGTTTTCAGTGGACTGACCAACAGAAGAAGGTAAAGACTAAACGTCAATTATATCTCTTAGATACCTTTGGATCTATGCCGGGCTCCAAGAAATCTTCTCAACAGAATGAGGTGGCACAATTCGTTTCACAAATTCCACCTGTGACTCGTACTGTGCTCTTAGGCATAATTGTGATGTATACGATTCTAAGAGCACAGATAGTATCCCATTACTGGTTCTATTTTTCAGCTTATCATACTTTCATGAAGTTGCAACTTTGGCGAATTTTTACAGGCCCGCTTATCCTGATGAAGGGCAAAATGGGGATGCTTTTAACTATGTTCGAATTCTACACACACTCGTCGCATTTAGAAACCTATCACTTCCATGGTAAAGACCATGCGGAGTATGTTTATTTGCTCTGTCTCTTACTAACGGGGATTGTATCAGCGGTGACAGTGCTTCGGATTGAATGCCCCCTGAGTCTCATTGACGGGTTGATGGCAGCGCTAACTTGCCTGTGGAGCATCAAAAACTGGAACACCTCTTTAATGTTTTACGGGCTATTTCCGATCAAGGGCAAATACAACCCTCTGCTACAGCTCTTTCTTTCATATCTCTTCGACGACGAACTGCACACTTTTCCACTCATAGTTGTGGGTTTTACCGTTGGCTACATATACAACTGCTTCGACACGAGGTCACTGGGTCCCTTGTATGGGTATATTCAGGGCAAACCAATGGGTTATGGGCTTGTGAACGACCGTCATTTTCGCGCCCCGAGGTGGTTTACAACTACCTGGAGCTACATGGTCACTAACCAACGGCGCACCGTAAACGTGGTTCTCAAGAACACTAAGAATTATCAAGGTCAAGGCCGCAAACTGGGGAGTAGAACAGGCCAACATGAGGTTGATACCACCGATATGGTCAATTCCAGATTAGCTCGAGTCGCTAATGGCACTACGGGGAGCTCTGACAATGCTTCGAAAGCAAATTTCAGGGGTAAAGGTCAACGAGTCGGCACCAAATGACTTTGCTGCTCCCATCTCAAACGCCAGCGAAGCTTGTGGTCTTTATTGGTGCGTTGAATAATAAGGATTTACTGGTGACGCCAATAGTTCAACCGATGGAAAACTTTCTTCAGCTATGGTTCAAAACCCTCAAATCCTGCCACCACTAAAATTTAAATTTAACCGATGCAAAAGGAAAGGGCCTTTAGAAAGGCTAAATGCTTTTAGAACCATACAATGCAGAATGGCAGGGCCGGATAGCATTCACGCTTCTAAAAATTATGCAATTCTAACAATAAAAACTTCCTAATAAGTTGGCAGGAGGTCGTGCATCTGAGAATGTGTTCCCTGATATGCCACTTTACAAAGACTCTTCTCGAGAGGTATCTTCTCTTGCTTCCATTTCTCAACTGTTAGAGCCTAATGAACTTATTTGTATATCACATGTAACGGATGTGACGCCTTCGTTGGAGTTTCAAATGAAATGATACATGATCACATTTAAAAGTCATGCATTTCGACTTGATTTTGAATGATGCGCTCTTAACATCCACATAACGTATATATAAAGGAGGGCTCGGTAATTGAGATGTCGCGGTAACTCTATCCAAAATTAACCGTTTCTGTTACGAACAAGCAGCTTTCGTAAAAGCTTGAATACTTTTTGCTGTTGCACAGTAAGGACTTCAGCGCTTGCGGTAGGTGAACAACTATTTAATGCGAGACGTAGTCAAGTTTACAAAACGAATGGCTTCAACTTTGCAAAAGTTTCCTTTCGAAACCCGAAATGGCGAACACTACTGCGCGTATCACCCAAACGCCTTTTATCAACGAAAAAGAAGCGGTTATCAAGGGGTTACTTTTGAAAGTCAATCCAAATTGCCACCATTACCCGTTCCCGAACTCGACGAAACACTACGGAAATATATCGAAAGCATAAAGCCTTACTGCCAAACCCGCCAGCAATTAGAAGAACAGAAGAGACTATGCACTGACTTTGAGGAAAGGGAAGGGCAAGATTTGCAGAAACGTTTAAAAAAGTTTGCCGATGGATCTAGGAACTGGCTCTCGCAGTTCTGGGATAATCAGGCATACCTCGAGTACAACGATCCAGTCGTTCCCTATGTGTCATATTTTTACGTCCACAAACCGCTGCCTAATTCTCACGCTGCAATCCAGGCTGATCCTTTAATTAAAGCAACCGCCATCATTATGTCAGTGTTGAGATTTCTAGAAGCCATTAAGGATGAAGCCTTACCTTCAGATAAGGTCAAAAATGAACCCTTTTGCATGAACAGTTTTCAGTTGATGTTTAATAACGCCCGAGTACCCCGAGAGGGAAGGGATTCAAACATCTTTTACTCTCTGTACGAACATGACTTTATTACAGTGGCCCTAAGGGGCAATTTTTATACTGTGCATACGCATACAGACAATGGTGAAATTCTGGATCCGGCTACGATCTGGCAACAGCTCTACGAAATCACAAACTATTACGGTGGGAGTATCCGAGAAAACATAAGCTCAGGAATTGGTACGTTGACCTCGTTACCTCGGAATGAATGGTGTGAGTCTTATGCTCAACTAGAATCAAATCCGGTTTCAAAACAGTCTCTCGATGCAATTCATCAGTCATCGTTCATGATCTGTCTAGATTTGGATTCCAGTCCTGTTACTTTGGAAGAAAAGTCCCGCTATGCTTGGTATGGAGACGGAATCAATAGGTTTTACGACAAGCCGTTGCAATTTTTCGTGGCTAAAAATGGTGCTTCCGCATTCCTCGCAGAACATTCTAAAATGGATGGAACCCCCACGCTGTTCTTAAACGATTTTGTTTGCCAGCAGATACACAATATGGATGTGGGCAATCTTCTCAATCAGTTGAAACAGAAGCCATCACCTCAAGTCTACGTGCCGCAGCACCTCCCATTTTTGATAACTCCTACGGTCAAAAGCCAAATCAAACTAGCGCGTTCCAAGTTTTTGGCTGTCACTGCTGAACATGATTTGAAGGTTTGGCACTACAACAAGTTTGGCAAGACTATGATCAAGGGATTTGGCTTTTCTCCTGATGCATTTATCCAACAAGTAATTCAACTTGGGGTTTATAAGTACCTGGGTAATCAGTTACCGACGTATGAGGCTGCATCTACAAGACGTTTCTTCAAAGGTCGTACGGAGACAGGCCGTTCAGTCAGCGTGGAATCTGCGAAATTTATAGCCGATTGGGAGGACTCAAAGGTATCGGATCAGGAGAAGATTGCTAGTCTGCGTGCATCTGCCATTGCACATTCAACCTATTTGAGGGTTGCATCCGCTGGTCATGGGGTTGATCGTCATTTTTTCGGTTTGAGGAATATGCTTCATCCTGGTGAGGTTCTACCGGAGCTGCTTCAGAATCCGTTGTTCAAATATTCGTCGACGTGGCTGATTTCGACAAGTCAGCTGTCGTCTGAGTATTTTGAGGGCTACGGGTGGTCTCAAGTAAACGACAACGGCTTTGGGTTGGCTTACATGCTCAATAATGATTGGCTTCACATCAACATTGTCAATAAGCCAACGGCGAGCGGTTTGAGTGCTTCAAGGCTGCACTATTACTTGTCTCAGGCAGCTGACGAAATCTATTCGCTACTGTCAAAAGAACAGAACTTACGGGCCAAGATGTAGGAGTCTTAGAATGTAATTGCTATTAAAATATTTTACGACACTTGACTGGATCCCTCTAAGAAAATGAAATACTAATTCTATATGCAAAAATAAAAATGATTTCGCCCAGGATCGAACTGGGGACGTTCTGCGTGTTAAGCAGATGCCATAACCGACTAGACCACGAAACCAATCACGCAAGTGTTAATTGCATTTACAGTACAATAATAAGGTACAAAGTCATGATCTCTTATTTTTAAAAGAAAATGAGCCAATCTTAATTAACATTAATAGACTTATGAATTTGAGTCGGACAACTCCCTTCATATTGTAGCTATCTGACTCCCTCCCAATTCGTTCATATGCCATTTGTAGAGGAAGTGAACCTCAAAACACACGGCCCGGATGTTTACTTCACTAGTGTGAACTCTGCTGGGCCTTCCGGTCGTAACAGAATAACTAAGACTACGACTGCCTCCGGCGTGAGAAACAACAAGCGAGTAAACTACTCGCTTTCCGACCTGGAGGCGAAAATATACACCCAAAAAAATGGCAAAGAAGGAGAATCTCAAAACTCCAGTTTCATCACAACCACCAACAGTGCCTTGCAACGATATACTCCGCAAGAATTATTAAAATCACGCAGGCGGTTCATGGAGCTCGATACAGAAAACGTACAGGATGTCAGGGACATTCCATATCTAATGAGTAGCATGACCGGTATTAGTAAAGATCGGATTGACTCCAATAGTGGAGGGGAATCTGGTGGCGGTTCCACATCAAATGTTAACAGGTCTGGCAGAAACAAATTCGAGCTTCCCAAAAATATTGAGCTCATGTACAGATCCACTAAGCCTCCTGTAGCCAAAAAGAAGAACACGAACAGAATTGTGGCTCTGAAGAAGACTTTGGCATCGCGTAGGTCGCTGACCAGCTTCATCGATGCCCTCGATCAAGTCAACCGAAGCATTGTTTTTCACAATGTCTACAATAAGAAGTTTTTCAAAGTCCTCCCGGTGATCACTACCTGTTCCATATGCGGTGGCTATAATAGCATTTCCGGTTGTGTTAACTGTGGAAATAAAATTTGCAGTTTGCGATGCTACAATCTTCATAGTGATACCAGATGCATGAACTGACGGTGCATCCATGGTTTTGAAAGCTTATACTTTAAGAAGTGGGCAGCAGCTGTCTCTCGTTTTCAACACACAATCACCTTGTACGTAATTGGTTTCACCTGTCTTAAATTTCTCGATGAGTGAGATGAGATGAGAGTGACATAATGGGGTTTAAAGGTTGAAGGACTTGTGCAGACATCACAAGGACCAATCAGGATAGGATATCTAGCAACCAATTGGCTTGTCATGAAGTCTGAGCAGGATAGTGAAAATGGCTCGCTGGACCAAGAAAGCCACGCTGATGTAGACGTTGGTGTGATCATTAAAAATGAAGTCTACCCTTATATCGAGAAAAATCCATTAGATGTGATATCTCTCACAGGATTTGCCCTGGGAGGAACCGTGGGGATGGCTTTGGGACTGTTGCCCTATACATATTTCAAGAACATCAACTTGTATTTTGCTGCAGTTTCTACCTTCCATTTCCTGGAGTTTTACGTCACGGCCAAATACAACCCTGGGAAAGTAACTTCAGATTCGTACCTGTTCAAGAACGGCAGTTCATACTTATTTTCGCATATTTTCGCGGTACTTGAGGCTCTCATTGACTGCACTTTCTTCCCCCGCTGGAAATCAAGCTTTTATTCAAGTACTAATGTCGTCGTCTCTTTATTAGGCTTAGTGCTCATATTTGTTGGCCAATACGTGAGAACTAATGCAATGATTACGGCAGGAAAATCGTTTTCACATCATGTAAAGACTCATAAAAACCTAGATCACTCCTTGGTGACAAACGGTATTTACTCCAGATTCCGTCACCCAAGTTATTTTGGATACTTTTGGTGGGCGCTCGGAACCCAATTATTCCTTCTTAATCCATTATCTTTTGTCATGTTCACCGCCGTTCTCTGGAGGTTTTTTCGCGATCGCATACATTTCGAAGAAAAATACCTAGTGAAGTTCTTTGGCCAGGAATATCTTAAATACGCTAGTGAAGTTGGTGTCGGAATACCTTTCATTTAGCTGGATGATGTGAACACAAAAACTTGATTCAGCTAGTAAATTCAGATAATACGGATAAATTTCCTTCTGGTAATTCAATAACTATCATTAATATTACAAGCCTAAATAATTATTCGTCTGAAGTCAAGTCAATGAAATCCAGTTCATTAGCCTCAGAACCATGCAAAATCGGTGGAGAAGATACAGGAGTAATTGACTCGTCCGCAAGCGGCTTTTGCTTACTTTTATTGGCATAGCCATACGCCTCTTTGGCGATGCCATTATTTATTGAATCCTTGTTTATCGAATCACTTGATACTTGGCGCTTCTGCGGTAGCACATTAGTGTATGTCTTTTTGGGTATGAACGGGGACACAATAGGCTTCCTCTGGCGTGATGGCAGTACTCCGGTCGGTGGAGGGGGAGCTGTACTTTTATTGAGGGAAAGTGGAACGGGTGGTAGAGGCGGTGCACCTGGCGTTCCGGAGGGTGCTCGGAAATCAATAGATGCTGGTGCAGAGGAACGAAATGTTTGTACTGTACTTGAATTCAGTATTGCTGGTGAGCTAAAGTGTTTACCCCGTTGCGTCGAATACTGCTCCCCAAGAAAACCACTGTGATGATGATTGCTATCTATCACATTTTCGTCATTATCTAATGGGGTCTCGTGAGAACTTGAGGCATGCTGCTGCTGTGGTACAATAGCGCTTGTCCCCATACCCACCCCTAGAAGGTTATGGTTTTCACTTTGATCATGATCCATTGGCGGGAGCTGAAGTTCTCGGAAATTGGTAGGCCTGTACAAAGCGGAAGCGCTAGGCCCATTTGAATGTGCGGCTTGGTTGTTACTTAGGTGAGGCAAATTATCAGCGTGACCATTTTCAACGTGAGAAGATCCGTTAAGCAAATCTAGACTCAATTCTCTTTCTCGCAATCGTGGGACGGACGGTGCACTATTTGGTGGACTGGGTGATGTATTAGGGTCGCTTCGAGTGTCACCATCATTATTGTCATCATCATCTTGGGCGCTATCATTAATATTTTTCAAGGGTGTTCTGCCCAGAATGTTCGGTACTGGAAGTTGTCGACGGATAAAGCAGACACTATTCGGCGAATTGTGTTCCCCTGGCGATTGAGCCGTACAAATGAGGGGATGACCCGCGGAAGGAGTGGAATCTGTACGTCTAGGATCCAAACTCCGTACCGAATCTGGGTTAGAGTCCATGTAACTGCCATAGATGTTACCCAAAGTACTATCTCGCCGGGGCGAAGTATTGGCCTCCTCCGTAGCCTTACGGTGTTCAGCAGTGACCTGTGGAACGACAGTGGTGGAAGCAGATTGAGAGAAGGTCTCTGAATTTTTGGGCTGGCCTCTATCAGATATCTCTACACTTTCATCTTCACTATCCAAAGATATAACTACAGGATCTGATTGTTGAGGCCTAGTACGCCCTCCAGCCTTTGGCGCACTTTCGTCTTCCTCATATTGGTCACCAAGAGGGCCCAAAGTCTGCCCATTTTCAGACTTGACATGAACTTTGCTTTGCTCACGCGGTACCGGTGTTTCGTCCTCGAAAATAGGTTTCCAAGAGCCGTCTCTTGAAATCTCTACCTGTTCAACCTCGTCATTGCATTCCTTAATGATGTCCTGCACAAATTCACATAAAGCGAGATCTTCAACCTTGACCGTCTTCTGACATACTGGGCAATGCCATGTTGGTATCTGTTGTTGGGATTCAATAAACCATAAGGCATCAAAACATTGTAAATGCCGGCAATGTACAGATTTTGACGGATATCGCATACGGCAATAAGAAATGGGACATTGAAGAGTCATGACGGTGGATGTCGTTACCAAATCTTCATCTTCATCCTCACTCAAGGATTCTTTTAAGTATTGTAAAGTTGCCGGCTTCACGATTTTGGGGTGCCGAAGCACTCCTTCCAAAATTTCTTGCGGTGGGATCACTTCCACAATGTAACAATACACTAGATAATCCTCTTTTGTGAACGCGTAAGTGAGCTGTAGATGGTTTTGTATAGATCCAGGCTTAAGGTAGGGTGATAAGTCTGCAGGTTTTGCGGTACCGACCTTATTTTTTAGTCCCCTCACATTATCCTTTACGGCTTCATTGTTTAGTCTTATATCATTGGGATGTGGAAATTGGATAGGAACATCGCCTCGGCTTTCAATCAATGGATTAAGGACTCCACAGAACAAATATAACTTAAATTGAGGGCCCGTTTGTAAAAGGAACTGTTCTTCTTTGCTTAAGCTGAAATGGTATGAACAGACCCCTCTTCCACTGTTTTTCGGAGCAAATTTCGGAGAGCCATTAAGTAGCCGCTTGAGCCTAAAGAAAGGTGATTCTCCAAATTGAAGCGCAACACGGGTCTTCGGAACTCGCGGTGCAACTGTACTCTGTGTGTTATTAGTGTTTGCCTCCAGCGTACTTGGGGATTGGCGCCCTGTAGCCACTGGGTGTTGTTGAAAGACGCCAGACTTGAGTCCCTGCCATACGGTCTCATACGTCGGAAGAGCGTCATTTTGGCGTGCCTTGTCCATAAGCAGTAAAATTGTCTTGGGGCGCCATGGGTCAATAGCACCAACTCTACAAGAGTTCCTTAAATAAGCTCGCAGGCGATCTTGAAGATCTGCCTTTCTTCCGCTCAAGGTCAGCCCAATAGAACGGGACACGGATTTCAACTCTGTTACTTTCAAGCGTTCCATTTCTTGTATGCAAAAGTCAATTTCATGATGCAGTCCAGCCGATGAGAAAACCATCTCCGGAATGCTCCCAGAAACAGTGATGCTTTCTAATGACAAATGGGGCTAGAAAACTCTGGTGTAAACGAGTTGCGTTGACTTGGAAGTTGTATATATTGTGGATATCATCACCTTGATGAGCTTAATCAATCGAAAAAGGCGATTATCATATGGCACGGTGACAATAAGCAATAAGCACCAACCGCACTGCTAAGTAATCCTAGGAATAAGCGGACAAAAAATAGATCTTTTTGATCTTTTATGGCCTCTGTACATTCTTAATATATACAAGGATATCTTTATCCCTTTTCTTAATGGGTTGAAAGGGTTCCAGCTTTTCATTGCATCTCTAAGTGCCAAGCATCCAAGGATAGGTTTGCATAGGTTGCTGAAGCTGAAATTGAATATACTGACGATACTTAGTGAGCTGCAGAATTTTAGGATGCTGAACTGATATTTGAGATATGTCCTGAAGTCAATGTACTTCTAAAAGTTTAAAGGCTTTACACTTTGTCTTAGGACTCTATATCCAGAAATTGTTAAAATACTGTCTTCTAGAATTTATAAAAGAGACTTGGCTCAGCACCCCTGTAGTGAAGCTTTGAATTCCCACCACACACCTCACATACGTAACAGTCAGGCTCTTTATTGATGTGAACGTATGTATCACTTTGAATTATCCTGCCGCAGATTTTTGTACCATCAAATACGATGTTTGAACACCCAAGAGCTAGACGCGAGATCTCTGCAACAAAGCTTTTCACCTTAGAGCTAGTATCATAGGAGCTAAGACGTTGAATTTGATAGGAAACGCAAGGAACAATCGTTCAAATATGTCTAACTCTAACCTTTATAGATGCGTAATAAAGAAGGCTGTCAAGACTACTTCCAGGATCAAAAAGTCTTAAATATAACTAGTAAAAAAGGCAGCTTTACGATGTTACCAGCAGTCTATATTTCTGGACTGTCGAAACATTCCTTCCTGCACCTTTCATCAGGTGGCTAGTTTCAATATATTCATTCGTACCTAGCACGCGCGTCGTCGAACTGAAAAATTTGGGAACTTGATAGTCATCGACTAGCAAAAAACGTTGACATAAACGCCGTCATAGCCTTCAAAGTGGCAGCATGGGCCCCAGGATCGTGGTATTAATATCGGGATCAGGATCAAACCTGCAGGCTTTGATTGATGCCAAATCTAGAAACGTACTTCCGGTGGATATCGTAAGCGTGATATCATCGAGTAAGAAGGCTTATGGCCTGGAAAGAGCAGCTCGGAACGGGATACCGACTAAAATACACTCTCTATTCACGTATACCAAAGGGCTGGATAGAGAAGATAAAAGCGCGAGAGCCTTAGCAAGACAGAAATATGAAATTGAACTGGCATCAGTAATTATTCAAGATAAACCCGATCTAATAGTGTGCGCTGGGTGGCTCCTGATACTTGGCCCAAATTTCTTGGGAGAAATTGGTCAGATTCCAATCATCAATTTACACCCTGCTTTACCTGGTGCTTTCGATGGTACCACGCATGCAATTGAAATGGCCTGGAAGAAGTGTCAGGACGATCAAAATCCATTAACGGCCGGGTGTATGGTTCACTACGTAATCCAAGAAGTTGATCGCGGGGAGCCAGTAATAATCAAGGAACTCGAACTTGTCCCTGGTCAGGAAACTTTAGAGGAATATGAGCAAAGAGTGCACGCTCAGGAACATTTAGCCATTGTAGAGGCCGTTCAAAAGATATTCGGTGTCAAAATCTGAGGCGATTATCCATCACCCTCTACTCTTTTCCATCAAATTTCAGCAGTTTTTTCTCAATGCACAAAGTGTAAAATAATATATTATTTAGTTCAAGCCTCTAGCTCGATATCGACCACCTCTTCTTCGACCTGACAGATATCAAGTACCCGTTCGCTTAAGACGGCAGTGGTACCACGGGCAAATTTGTAACTTCTTTGCTTTGCCTCTCTTTCGTTTGGTCTTCTATAGTTTCTTAAGAACTCGGCGTCCTTACCAATTTCCATGACACATAAATCGACGTTGGAGCCGGATCCCAGGTCGTTCCATATACCTGCCTCGATGGCATCCGAAGCCAAAGCCATGGCCTCTCCTCTTGTAAGATCCTGTTTCCAGTGGGATTCTAAAACTGCCATTGCTGCCAGAGATCCTGAACCTAAACTTTGATAGAAGCCAACGTCAGTTGAACCATGTGCGTGTATAGAAAACAAATGTGCGCCTGTGGGATCGACGCCTGCTACAATTAAGTACGCCCCGACATGGCCCTGATACTTGAAAAGGTGTTGTTTTAGCATTTGTAGAGCTGACACTACACGCGGTTCTCGTGAAGCGTACTGCGAGTGCAGTTCTAAATTGGATCCAATGAGTCTCGTAACTTCTTCAGTGTCAGCTGCGGTACCAGCACCTGCACACCAGATCCTAGGAGCCATTCTATGGAGCTTTGCACAATTTTTGTTAGCCACAATTGGTCCCTGTGTAGATCTGGTATCGGCAGCAATTAAAACACCCCCATTGAATTTGACTCCTACGATTGTAGTACCAGTAGAAGTAGCACGGGGCACCGTATTGGAGCGCTCCGCAAGATACTGATTTCTCTGATAATTATCAAAAGAGAGACCTGTCATTATGGTGTATCCCCCTTTTTTAAGACAGATAGCTTCGAACCTAGATATTAGAGAGTGGCAAATTTGACCCAAAATTGGCCCAAATTTCCTAGATTTCCTAAACATGAGATGTTCGTATATAGAGATGTTAATTTCGGTGACAACTGAAACCTTCTTTGTCTCATGAAAGAATTCGAAGAATGATTTCCAGTAGTACTTAAAAATTGAACAACGTGCTTGAGTATGGTGTCCTTAGTAGCCATGAAGTTCTTATTAAACTCTTCGCACTTGCAGGTCTCTAAGCTGCCGAGACAGGACTAAATAGTCCTCAAATTGGGAGCAAGTTTTGGAGGTAAAATCCACGCGGGCTTCCATGACTTGAGTATCGGAGAACTTCTGCATTTTTATGGTGATGCATGGTGAGAAATGTGCATTGGACTACGTTGATATAAGGCCAGATTGTAGAGGTTACGAAAATTAAACTGAGAATGTAGATGTTCTTGTAGTACTGCATATATATTGAACACTCTTAGCTGATTCGCGACCCACGTTGAAGATTTACGAGCTTTCCTTACCAGTGGCTTGCTTAATTCGTTTCCTGAGGTCGTGCATGTCTTTCTTGGCTTCCAAAGAGGGCTTTGCCATCAGCAACTTTAAGCAAGACATGGTTCTTACCAAAGCTAGGTTTTCAAAAAATTTATTTCGTTTCTCAGGTCTTACCGTTGCTTAAAGGTGTCTTTGCCAGTTTCAATGATACTGTTGCCAGAGTTGTACCTGGCAACAATACACGGTGCTGGATCACAACATAAATTCATCGTGTTGCTCGTCTGTGATCCTTTAACTCCGTGGAGAATACAGAGGTAATACTCCCAGTGCGTTGGTTGAACCGAAGTCTTGAATCGTTTTCAATTTTGTCGGGTAAGTAATTGACCAATCTCATGTTGCGTGGAACAAAGACGCATCAGAAGTAGTTTCTGTTGCTTTGATTCCAAATTGCTTAGTTTTAGTGAAGCAAAGCGAGGTTTTCCCAGTGAAGATACAGTGATGAGGTGACTTCGTTATGCAAATATAGCGCATGGTTTACCTACTGTATAATTGAAGTGTCGAATCGAAGTCATACACACGCGTGTTACCAGCAATAGCTGTTTTTGTGACATAGCCGCCAATTTGACGCTAGTAAACAACGATGAGATAAGCTAACCACTAACAAAAAAGACTCTTAGGAATCATTGATCCTGAAATTTACTAGCTGAAGAATTAAATGTTGATAGCGCCAGGATTATAGTTTGATATTTGATATTTGATATTGCCAGGTTGCATGTCGGAATCTTGGAAGTTCGAAATCACAGCGCGAATCACTTGGTAATATGACAATTTTGTACAAGATGACCTTTTGAGAAAACGGTAATTAAGTAAGAGCATTGAACTTGCTAGCACTGCAGAGTTGCTAACCACCGCTTTAGTAGTAGAAACATCTTGTAGCGCGGAAAGTTTTAACTTATCTACGAGGGCAACTCCAATGCCGCTAGCAGCATCCTTCTCAAGTAAATTGTTAAAGCACTACCACGTGATTTAAAGTAGTATTCGAAGATCTGCTTCCATTTCTATTGAGATATTGTTTATAATTCTTTTGTAGGACTAAATAAATTGTGTCTTACCTTTTTCCTAAGCAACCGACCTGCACAGCTGGTAAATGACTCAGGACATTTCCTTAGTCGAACCAGCTAGAGTGCGTACCTTGTTGGTTCCAATCGGCCAATGGACGCATTCTACTTTTATCGAAAAGGTAGGTGCCTTTCAAGAGCGCTTTGAAGCACGTCTGGTTGACATAACACCCTTAGAAGACCCAACCTTTAACCCCCAGGGCTTCCCACAAGGTAGGTTGCTATTTGATTTTCATACAAGCTTGCTAAATGAGGAGCAAGCGCTTTTTTTGCACGACTTTGAACTATACAGAAAGACATTCGTGGTGGTTGGGTTGGTTAAACAAGAACCAGAAGAACCGCAAAGTGTACTTGAAACTATAAAAAGGAAATATCCAGACTTAATTTCTCATAATCTTTTGTATTTCGATGGGATTCAGTCCGCACAGGTAAAAAATACCTACTATGCCTCTACCTCAAGCCTCGAGACTATTTTGTGTGACATTGGTAGGAATTTTTTAGAAGCATTAGGGCACTACTATGCCTCGTATAAGCATGTTACGCTGCGATCGCCTGGAGCCATAGGTGGCACTTCTATTTCGAAAACCTCACTAATGCGACAGTCTCCGCTAACAATCACATCTCCGACCTCCACAAGAATTATATCAAACCCAATAGATTCAACAGTGAACTCCACAATCAAGCGCAGTTCATCTTTAAAGTCTTTGGGTCTCAACACAACTTCTTCGGATCAGCATAGAGCCAAAGCTCGTCAAAGCAAAATTTTGGGGAATTTCAAATTATTAGCGGGTAGATATGTGGATGCCCTGAATAGTTTTGCAGATGCTGCAATTACATTGCACAAGTATTATGACTACATCTGGCTTGGTAGTGCTTTGGAAGGTCTAGCAATTTCGATGGTACTTCTAACCTACCTGCGAGTGCCTTTTCAGGTTCCGGCAATTATCTCAGTTGTTTGCCCCGTGAAGGACTTCGAAAATCCCCCTGCTGGCCCTAACTCGGGAAGAAACAGTTTCTCTCCGGCTACCATACAGTCCCCCAGAAACTCGGTCAATTCTATATCGTCGAAAATCAATATTATAGACTCCCAAAATGTGGCTATACCCCTTTTGGTAAAATCTATCAGTGAGAGGGTTCTACATTATTACGAGATGAGCTTATTTCACAACACCGAGTATGCTCCCCAAATTGTGTATTGCGAGCATATTCTGCGAGTAGCTCGCTTCATGTCATACTGCCATTCACATAACGAATTCGAAAGAGACTTGCTGAAATATACTGATACCAGGGAATCTTCAAAATTATCAGACCTTAATTTGACTACAATGGGTTCCCTCAAGGAGTTCTTCACCAAGTGGGAAATATGCCAATTTGCTAATAAGTTATTTGATCTCCAACTAAAAGAAATGGATATGGTATCACAAATAAGAGTTTACACATCTTTAGCTCTCATCTACCGAGATTTGGGATTCAAAAGGAAGCATGCTTTCATTTCTCGAATTTTGTTGGTAAGTTTATTGCAGCGGAATGTCTCTGATGATGTCCTCTGCTCTCTGGATAAATCTCAATACGATACACTTTCCACACTATTTGACGAATATGGCATAGATCGGAAACCAGACTTATGGGTGGAGGATGCCGCCAACTGCACCTGGGTAACGCTTCAGAAAAACATACTTATGCTGGCAATTAATATGTCCACTAAATGGAGAGACAATCGAAAGGTTAGCGACTTTTCATTAATGCTGTTACAAAAGTACTCTCATGCTCTCACACAAAATGAACAAAAAGGCATTCTCCAAAATAATATCTTAAGTTTTGCTGACGGCAAGGACAGCATTTACTGGGATCCATTTTTATTGAGAAAACTCCAGATCATACAACTAGAGAATCAACGGGAGATCCCACAAGAAAGATTTATTAGAGAAGAAAAACCCGAAGAAATTCCACAGGGACATTTTGGAGTATTCAATCCGTTCAAAAAAAGTGGAATCCACGACGTGACGGAAATAACGAAACCCTGTGATGTCATTACGAGCTTTTTGTTAGGGGAGACTGCGGAACTTGTATTAGGGTTTCAAAACCCATTCAAATTTGATTTGGAGATAACACAGCTTTTATTTGAAGCTATTGATGAAGAATATGTGGGATTCTTGACTAACAGCGTCAGTCGAGAGCTCCCGTTTACAGTTAAAGCCAGTTCTTTGGTTTCTATCCATTTACCTATTACTTTCAAGAAAGAAACTAAGAACAGCCATGAAATAAGAAGTCTCAAAGTCGGAGTATTTGGACTGAAACCCATATCCTTCAACATTGTAACAGCAGAGAGACATCAAAATGAGCCCGGATCTGATACCAAAAGAGCAGAGCTGGGAAATTTCAAATTTCAAGTAATAACCGAACAGCCTCAAATTGAGTTTGTGAGTAGCACCATGAATGAAAATTCTCGAATGATGCTTGATGGTACTAAGGATGCTTTCAAAATTTTACTAAGGAACCAGTCTTTAAGTCGGCCTGCGAACTATCTTGAGTTCGCTCATACTACTAACGTGGAGTCTGACCTGAGTTCAGATTATTGGAAAAAACTGGCACCTGACGATCTGTATGATGTAGAGACGCAGTTAGAATGGATCCAAAAGAAGTGCCTTACAATCAAAAACATTCCAAAAGAAATACCTGCTAATAGTACTGTGGAACTCACCGTGGAGATCGATGTTTCACGAGCCTCATTCCAGCTCGAAAGCTTTGAAATATCACTAGTATATGGCTACAAACCCAAGGAAAACATCCACTCGGTATACACAAAAACTCTTGTCATTCCTTTTAATATCTCATTGAGGAGGAGTTTAGAGGTGCCATGTCTCGATGTGGTGCCCGTAACGGAAGAGCTACTTAAATGCAAAAATTCGATTTTGCGCGTCACAAATGCGGACGCTTGTATGCTCAAGGCGAAGGAAATTGTGCTATTATTGATAGATATCCACAATTCTTGGGATGAGAATGCCAGTGTTTGCATTAAGTTCGACAAATATTCCAGCAAACCGGAAATGCTTCAATCCCATAGCACTAAAAGGTTTGTCATCCCAATTGAAAAATGCCATCCATCCGTTAACTGGGGATCAAGAGAGATTCCTAAGTTAGTGAGCGGGCGCCAGTTCGTAAGTAGCGGGATGACACGAGAACAGGTCTTCGCGATGCGGCGCAAATTCTGGTGTCGTGAGATGCTAATACAATCGTTATATTGTGAATGGACGCTCCACGATGTGCACAGTACACATGGTATTATTCATTTTCGCCAATTTCTCGACAAAATTGACACTCGAACTGTCGATGTACTGTGCCAACAGCGTGATGTGCCATACAACGTGTCGCTTTCTTCTTCGAAGAGCTCATTATTGCTCGGTGAGGTTTTGAGGCTGAATGCGAAGGTATCAGTCAACAGTAATCATCCTGCACATAAGGAAGGTCTGGTTCAACTAGAGTTTTTGATCTACAATCGTCGCACTGGACTGGCCCTCCCAAAATCAAACACAAGGCTTCTTTACAACGGCCGTCTGTCGTCTCAGGTAAGCCCAACTAGTGAATTTCCAGTAAGTCTGGACATTATGCCAATTGACACAGGTGAATACGAAGTCGGATGCTGCGTTAATTCATCTTTCTTCAACGATCAACCTGTTTATTTTCGTGTGGAACGAGTTTGAATTTAAGCTTTAATTTGGAAGTTTTAGAATACTACAATTTCTAAAATTTTGATTGAAAACATGTTTTCAATTCAAGTTTGCACATCGCAGGCATATATAACAACGGTCCAGATCTTAAAGAGCTGACTAAACTCGTACAATGGGTAAAGGTGCGGCCAAATACGGGTTTCAAAGTGGTTTTTTACCCACGGCCCGTTCAATTTTGAAAAGCCCCACGGTGAAGCAAACCGACGTATGGGAAAAACTGAAAAGTTCAAAACCAAAAGGTCCAGAAGGTGTTGGTTATGCTGATAACATTGCACATCCCAGAGGGTCGCACAGATTACCTCCTGTGACCCAATTTATAGACGTAGAAGAACTGATTACGAACACAGTTCCTGCTCCACAGCACGCAAAAACCCCAAAAACCGCGCAGCAGGAAGAAAAGCTCCATAAAGCTGAAACGCGAAGAGCGTACCTTTCAGATGCTTTCAGGAAGGAGGAACAGCGGGTGCTGAGGCAAGCAGAACTTTTGAAAGAGAAAGAAAAGCGTTTGGCCGAAGACAGACAGATAGAATTAGCTGCGTTGAATGAAACTCGTTCTAGTGACTTGACGATTCCAACAATGAAACAACTTTTGAGAGGTCCTCTCATGCGACAAAGAAGTGATGAGGAAAAAGAAATTTTACAACTGAAACGCCAACAAAACCGGGACATCTTACAGCTAAAATCCAAAAAGCGAAAACTTGAGAACTTACTGAAGCTATATCATGTTACAGATGAGTTCATTGTTTCAGAAAGGCAGTTGACCAAAAAAATCGATGAAGTTTTCGCTAATGAGTCATCAGAAGCGCTGAGGACTAAACTCAGCGTTGGGACCGCTAGACCAAGGACCAGAAATGAAAAAGAACTTGGCGACGCTTTATTCGGATCTCTAGGGGGTGGCAACTTCGTGGGTCTACCTACCATTGAAGACTATGTCTCTGGGGAAATGAAAGCTTTTGCTAAAGAGATAGACGTACAAAATGAAGCTTTAAGGAAACAAAGAAAGCAAAATATGGAGACCATCTTGGACCAATGACCTGAACTCATCGCCGCCAAGATCTGTATATAGAAAGCAATCAGCTTTTCAAGCATTTAAACCAGTAAAATTTTTATGGAGGATCAAAAATACCCATACGTGTGTACGACTGTCGAATGTCGGAACAACCTTTGCAGGATATGTTAGTTCAATCGATGAGTTGCTAGTCCTTTGATAATGAATCTGATAGTTTCTTCTAGCAGCACAGGCCAAGCTCAAGCATTATACAGCTATTTCTGCACCCATTTTCAATCTAATCGGATACTGGCGTTATAAGGGTAATATTGTCACCCTTGAGTAAAATTCTCCCTAGTCTTACGGCCTTTTCAGGTAGCTCGGACCCAGTTTTGGCATCAATTGGGATCTCTAGTGCATCGTCTATTACCACATTCATGAACTCGTCGAATCCGCTAATTTTGCCTCGTATTCTCATTTGAACTTGCTCAAAAAGCCAGAAGTTTACTACAGTTTGCTGCTGCAGGAAGTTGAATATACAGTTAATAGGCGGTACAGTAACTTGTGTGGAATTTGACGACATTTGTTCTCGTAAGAATCTGTATGAACTTTCAGTGTGCTGAACGTTAAACTAAACTGTATCGTGCCTGTTTCGATAATTAGCTTGGTTCTAGTTAGATTGGAAACCCCCAGATGTTAAAAGCTGTCGATGAGGAAAGATCGGCAAAATAAGTACTTCAGTAATTTCATATATAGATATATTCCATCAAATGAGTAGCACTACACACGAATCCTAAAACAAAAGATCATTGCGCTTTCGAAGTCAAGTACAACCTATAGATGGGGCTCTTTCAAAAGCTTTTAATCTTGCAGTTACTAACATCAGTCTCTAGTTGTGAAATCATAAATAATATTACCATTGTACTTAAAAGGGCGATTGATATTTCCTTCTGCTATGTACCAACGTAGAACTTTAGGTTAATTAAGAAGAAAGCGAGCTAAATACATAAAACTTAGCTAAGGAAATAACGGATGCGCTAATCTGAGCCACAATTCAGAGGGCTGAAGTGGTCTCTGAAAGGAGATCTTTCGTAGTGGAATAAGCCCAGGACCTAAATGCTTGCCTGAGCATAAAAAAAAAACAAACTCGGAGATGGTTTCAATCTGAGCTAGCCCGTATTATATATAATGAACCGAGTCCTGAGGTAGATAGTAGCGAAGTTCTCCAGCTGTAACATGAACTGGTTGTTAAGACTACTATATAACAATTACGTGTCAAATGATTTAAGAACTAAATATTGATTCTTCATTCTAAGTAGTCTAGCGGACCCAATGCAGATTCTAAGGCTAAGTAACCAAGTTCATGGCCACCTATCCTTCATGTCAGATAGCCTTGAAAGTCTACAATCTGCCCTACAATGTATAACATCCCAATCTGACCGTGCAATGAAGAGGCAAGCACTTGACTTCCTGGAAGAATTTCAGAAGTCATCGGAAGCATGGAGCATATGCCACATTGTACTATCCTCACAGGAAGGTCACTACGGTTTAGAACTGCAAATATTCGCAGCACAAACACTCAGAAATAAAGTAACGTACGATTTGGCACAACTGGAAGGTCAACTAGCCGATTTCAAGACAACGCTTTTAGAGCTCATCTCTAAGCACTCGCAAAAGTTAATAATCACCCAACTGTGCGTTGCTTTAGCAAGGCTTGCGATCCAGTACTTAGAATGGAGGTCTCCTATTGCTGAAATCATCAAAAACCTAAATCAGTATCCTGATAAATTACTCGAGTTTTTGAAGATCCTGCCAGAGGAGACATTGGATATTAGGTCCACACCACTTAGTGAGGACGAATTTCAATCTAGAACGCATGAGCTTATTGATCAAATCGCAGCGGATGTTATGAAATTTCTAGTCAACCTTATTGATACTTCAGAGTCATCTATGTCCGGAATCACAGTGTCGCAATTGCTGAACTGCGTTAACTCCTGGGCTTACGAATTACCAATAAGCCAGTTGATCACCATCAACAGTCTCATGTCACTAATATTCCATGTTCTGAATAGAGGTCTGGAAGAAGATACGGAGGCTTTTGATGTTGCAGTCGAGTGTCTCTGCACTATTTTAAAAGAGACACGAGACGTTGCAGATGAGACTGTCATAACTGCCATTTATGAGCAGCTTATGACCCTACAAGCAAATATCTTGCCTATTAACCGCATTTCCGACTTTGAAGAATGTGCCGAAACTATGGATGGGCTAACAAGACTTTTCGTAGAAGCAGGTGAAGCATGGTGCGTGTTCATAGCCAAGAAGCCGGCACTTTTTAAACCATTGGTATCCTCACTGTTGCTACTCACTTGTAAAAACACAGATTTGGACGTCGTCAAATATACATTTCCCTTTTGGTTTAACCTCAAACAAATGCTCGTCTTACCACGATTTAAAGAACAACGCATGGCTTACCAAGATATTTTTGAGGAGCTGATTGATGGCATAATAGCGCATTTATACTATCCTGAAGGAAGCTTTTCTAGTAAAGAAGAACAGGACAAGTTTAAAGAGTTTCGTTATGATATGGGCGGGGTTCTAAAAGATTGCACAGCAGTAGTAGGGTCGTCTAAAGCGCTGAGTCGTCCTTACGATAAAATTGCAAGCGCGTTGAATAAACCAGAGCCACTGACCCATTGGCAAGAACTGGAAGCGCCCCTCTTCTCTCTAAGAACCATGGCACAGGAAATTTCTAAGAGCGAAGCAGTCATGCTGCCACAACTATTCCAGATTCTTTGCAGTTTACCTGAGCATCCAAAAATAAGGTACGCCACGACCTTGGTTATGGGGAGGTATACTGAATGGACCGCAAAACATCCAGAATTTCTTGAAATGGAACTTAATTATATTTTCAGCGGTTTCCAACATGCTAATGGTGACGTTGACATCCTTACTGCTTCTTCTCATGCTCTCATGTACTTTTGCCAGGATTGTAGTTCCTTGTTAAGCGATTACGTTGAACAATTGATAGAATTCTTCTGGAAAATCGAGCCGATGGTTGAGTCAGAATCTTTATTTGAGGTATGTCAAGGTTTGAGTTGCGTGATAGACCGCCAATCTAATGATATGGTAGGCCCTTCGCTTGAGCTTTTTTTGAAGCCACATCTGCACAACTTTTCCCAGGCTATCGAACAGTGGAAACTGAATTCTACAAACAATGTGGCAGCGGCAAAAATTTGCGACACAATTGATCTGATATTTGCAGTCTTTGAAGAACTGAAACCGCGATACGAAAGCCCTGATCTCGGGGAAGAACCAGTTGTGCCTTACGTTTGTACGATTTGGGAAACTCTACGCATGCTTTTGGTCGATGCAAGGGCGATGAACAACCCAGAAATTTCCGAAATCGCAATGAAATGGGTGCGCAAGGTATTTTTAAACTTTCATGTTTTTGTTGCTTCAATTTTGCCCTCTGTAGCAAATTTTCTTGCCGATGGCTATGCAGCTACTGGGCTTGGAATTTATTTGTGGTGTTCAGGCACCATTATCGCTGTGTTTGGGGATGATGAGTCATTTCCCATTGATTTGCAGATTAAGGAGGCTGTTTGGCAATTCACATGCACACAGTGTCTTACATTTATGAACACCTTCAATGATGCCAGCCATGTCACCATTGGGCAATACCAGGACTCTGTCCAAGACTTTTTCATGATGATGACGGATGTTGTCATGTTCTTCCCGGACAGATTCCTTCAGTCAAGCATCCTGTTAGGACCGGTATTTTCCATGGGTCTGGATTGCCTTTTGAAAGTACCTAATTATGATGCCTACATTACAATAATACGTTTTCTTGATGACGTTTTATCTTGGGGACTTGAGACACCACCAATTTCTACCGCTGCTTTGGATATTGTTCCTGATGCATGGAGGCAAATGGTTTTGAGAGAAATAGTTCATGCGCGAGGATCACAGTTGGTGCGCTCGATCATCTTAGGACTTGTTACGAGCTTCAACAGTGATTCTCATCCAGATGCGATAGGTTGTCTGATGAAGTGCCTAAAACTTTGCTTGCATCAGTCGGGTGGTAACCCTGCGGTGGCGTTAGACTGGCTAAATGGTGCTATGGATGTCATAGGTAAGGTTACTGATCAGGAAAGATCAAATCTCCTGACAACCGTTGGCAATGCACTGCCTCAAAAGGACATGAGAAGAGTTAGAAACAGTCTTAAAGACTTTGTTAGTTGGTACCGTAGGAAAAATGTATCTCCGCGGATGTACAAATAAGCTGCGTCCAGGTTTAAAAATCAAACATTAATGGTTAATGAACATCTCGACGCAGGTCGAGGTAATTTAGCAAATGGCGGCGCTGGAGTGTTCTAATCTCATACACACTAACATATCTTAGAGACGAGATTGCATGTAGCCTCAAGTATCTTGTTTCTGGATATTAGTTAAAAGATTATAACTGCAATTAAAATATATTTGAACTAGTGAGTCTAAAACTCAAATTATGTCAATGTGAATTAAACATTTTGATGACTTAATTTCTTCAAGACATCAGGGTACGCCCTAAATATTTCATCAAATCTCTGTGGGTAAGACACTCTGAAAACCTCTGGATCATTACCTAGTGCTACGAAGAACGTAGCTGTGCCCGACCTTATAGTTTCATTTGCAATGTTACAGATTTGCAGGGCGATGACAAACGAAAAAGCCATGAGTGGAACGTTGAATCCACCACTCGAATTATAGCTGGGGGTAGTAAATCTCAGGTACAAGTAGGCAAATAGAGCGGCCATATAGCTGGCAACCAAACAGAAAAATCCTAATGCGATATTGATCAAATTATCGTTAATCAGAGCGTCCATACCTTTTTCTCTTAGCATATACCACGTTTCCTTTGCAGCTCTAAGATAAGGCTTCCCATATAAGGCGATGAAACAATAAGCGTAATGGTTGAAATAACTAGCCAGCCACTCCAAAAACCCAATAACCCAATCAATCACAAGAAAAATAATTTGAGTCCATTGGCTGTCACCAATATTTGTGATTTGACCATTTCTCAACATTTGAAAGACCTGCCTTGTAGTTTCTATCAATGCTACGATGAGAGACCCAAAGCAAATCGAACCAAACGATACAGTGAGTGCTCTTTTGAGAGAACCCAACCCTGGCCACCGAGGCATTCCTTGGTCAGATTTGGACAGGTAATACCAACATCCGTAGATACCAGATACGGTACAGTGAATAACGTTTCTAATCACCTCGGAAATGTAGTAACCACAAAAGAACACAAAGACTAGGATACCGATGAGTTTCGAATTTGAGCAAGATCCACCACCAGTTGAACATCCAGAATTGCCGTTTTTGGGGTCGTATTTGATGTAAGTGGCCACAATGACGGCAGAAAACAGAAGCGCAAATGCACTAGCTATAAGCGAGCCCAACAAGGAGATCAAATATGTTTGCGGATGTGCTTTCATCACGTCAACGACAGTTTTGAGAATTGCAACGCTCAAAGGAATTCTAGACCGCATTCCCCAGTAGCACCAGGCCGTGATAAGTGTGAACACCAAGAAGACGATACCAGCAGACCAGTATCTCATAGCCAAATATGCGATCGCAGTACCCAATCCAGAGATGATGTTAAAAATCATGCCGCAGTAGATGAACCATTTGGGAGATGCACGCATCAAAAAAAGGCCTAACATCGAGAATACCAAGGCGATGACGCACGAAAAGACCAGTAAAATGGCTGAGTTTGTATTCATTGTCCCCGTATTTTGGCCATTGTAAATGCCAGACCCTGTAGCCGAATACGTTTTTGCCCACGACCTCAAGGTGATACCGGAAATTGCCACAAATCCACACACTGTTGCGAGGAAGAAGATGGTGAAAGGCCAGTCATTGAGCCTGAATTTGTTGTTATTTTCCGTGGGAAAGCTCTCTTCATACGAGCCAATTGGAGCGCCTTCTGATTTGGAGTTTAGGTTGTAGTATTGGTCCTGTCTGAAATGATAATCCTGTTGCTGTCCTTCGTTAGATCCATTCTGTTGCTGCTGCTGTTGCGGTTGCTGATCAGAACCTGGTCCATGGGCGTTATTAGGAGCATAAGAAGGAGGTGGTTGAGCCGGTCTTTCGGACTTTTCAGACATCTCTTACAGAACACGTTCGATATGAAACCGCCTTGAGACCTTGCGAGTTTGGCTAATTGGAATCCAAAGAAAAAAGTGTCGAAGCTTCTGACGACTTATCTTGAACGCCTCAAGAATATACTTTTCTATTTAGTGAGATATATATATATACTCTTATGTACAAGTGAGGGGAAGGGAAGAGAAGAGTTAGTACTACTGCCCTAATTATTTGCTACCCTACTTATTGCTACCCTAGTTATTTCTATGCATGTTTTGCTTTCACAATCCGATGACATGAATTTATACCATTACCCGGACATTGCCATAACTGAGGTGATTGAGCTCGAAGAAGTGTTGATGGAGAAGGTAGTTAAAAGTGAATGAGGTCGGCTTCCAATGTCAAATTGGGGGATCCGATGCCTTTTAGGGATAATTACTTTCTTATAGTTTGAAATTCTTCGCTTAAATCTAGAGAAACTGTGATGAATTATCAAGCTTATGGATACGTCAGCTTTAGCATTTAATATTGAGGAGCAGCAGTAGTTTTGGAAACACTATCCCTAGGTCAGTGACGAAAGCAGTTGTTTAGTATTGAAGCGAGTCTGAGCCAGTGATGGAAGGGTTGCTGATATTCTTGTTTAATTCTTCCATAAAATAATTGATTAAAGTTATTCGTAGATAAAGATTGTAAATATTTCTCCGTTGTTATTTCAACTATGTAGGTGATCCATATATCGAAACAGTTTGTCCATATTTATACAAATTTCGAGTTGAGAATAAACCTTTTCACTCAATAGTCTCAAGTGGTCGTACGATTCGTCGCACGATACATCGGGTGATTCCTAGATGGTTATTGTCTGAGCTATCACGCCATTTTTTCGCATTGTCCGATTCTTCGTACGCTCTTTAGGGCTTCACATCACCCATGTTTTCCTGACATCACTTTATACTATAACGTCGCCATTCTTTAGCACGTGGTCACTCGTTGTATAATGCAATTGGCACTATCCAGCAGTAACTCACTGGTTCTGACACATAAGCACAGTATAGACAGGACTATTGTTTGTCTTCAGACAGGGTGACGCGGCTAGGAACGGTGAACGCAAAGGCAGGCTCATCTTCATCTTCGCCAAGCCTGGAGGAAACAGCGATTAAACCGTTGTCATTATAAAAAGTTTTTCTGTCCTCGAGGAAAAATTCCACATCAGGATAGGACTCCATCCATTCGCTCTTCTGCAGAATATTGGAAACAGGAGCGCCCGGCACGGGGAAGAAGTAACATAGAGCCACATAAAGTAAAAAGGAAATGAAGAAGCCGATCAGATAGTTTAGGTAATATAGTCTAGTGGCACCAATGGGAACGTGGACATTGTCTCCAACGGTACCAACAAATCCTGGCATATTAGGAACAATACCCGCCAAATAAGCGACTAGGGCCCTCCAATTAATACCGAACCTGTTACCGTACATGTAGATGGAAATATCTTTGTCGGCACAGTACAAATGTTGCAAATCGAGCTTACCTCTTCTTACCACGTAATAATCGGCGATCATGATACCAGCAATACAACTTAGGAAAATGGCATAAGCACTTAAGGCCATGGTGAATTTGCTAGAGCTTGACATCAAGTTCCAGGGAGTGATACATAGAGCGAGGGCTGCGCAAATAAACCCACCTCGTCTAATGTTAATGTACTTGGGTAGAAGAGCAGTCATGTCTGTACCGGCAGACAAAGAGTTTGCACTAATATTGGTACCCAGTTGAGCGATGGTGAAAATCAACGAAATTAGAAAGACGCCTGCACGTTCACCCTTGGTGAATCCATCGCCCAAAAACCTGTCTAACACATCTAGAGGCGACCAGTAGTTTACTTGGTACACTTTGTAGGCTGCTGCAGTGACGAGGATACCGATTAATGAAGTGATCGAGAAGATGAATGGGATAGAGATGGCCTGTGAGTAGGTGGCAGACATTTTAGTCTTAGAGAAACGAGAAAAATCCGGCGCATTGACGATCAAAGTGGCAAATTTTCCGATACATGCCAAGATGGACCGCATCCAGGCCCAGCCGCGCTCGCCGGAAGTCAAAGGAGGGCCCTTCACAAGAGAGTCTAAAGCGATATGACCGTCGGATTTCTTCAACGCCCAAATCAAAAACCCAAAAGCAGCAAATGGAGCCAAAGCGGCCTTGACTGTGAATAAATGGCGAATTTGGTGGGGATGGACATAGACGAATGGCAGTTGACAAACCCAGAAAACGAAAAAACACATGAACTCATAAGTGGTGGTGTTTGGGCTGTTAATATGATCTGCAATGCGGTTTGGGAGGTCATACCCGAAAATGCATTTTAGCATCAAGGACACAGGAGACATGGCAACCCACGTTTGCACGGAATACCACACGATGGCCATTACCACACGATTCAAAACAGGCCATAGCGAAAAAAAAATTCCGAACGACGCTCTGGCGGTAACTGGGAAGGAAATATGGTACATCGAACCAATTCTGGCAACACTGACGACAAATAGAGCCACCAAAGTATAACCAATCCACACCGTAAGCCACGTTTCCCACCAGCTGAGGCCCAGTTGAAGACCAGTGGCTGCAACTTGCCAAGTGTTGATGTTGAAACCGTCTGAAATCCAGAGATTTACAAAGTTGAACCACGACCACACACGACGTTCGGACTCAACGGGTTTCATGTCGCAGCTGTATAGGAAAGTATCTTTAATACTTTCGTTGTGCGCGGACTTGTGGACCTCCAAGACGGTTAAAATACGCTTCCACAGCGTCTCCTGACCTGCCTGGCCACTGGCAAGGCTGGATTCATTGTCAGAATTGGAAGTTATAATATTCTCCTTGTCAAGATGTTTTTCCTGACTAGACATCGCGAGAAGTGATTGACTTTCAGAATTGCCTCTAATGCGCCTAAAGAGAACTGAGTGCTTTATTACTGATACAACTTCGAAAGCTTAAATAGAGGACATTACAATTATAACGAAAGGATGCGGTGCTCAACGGTTGTTTAACCCAATAAATACGTGGTTCTGATACTCTTGAATTTGCTCGAAGAGCTCATTTCTTTTTCCCTTTCTCCTTTGTCCGCAGCGCTATCAGTAAACAGCTGTGCTTTCTATCATTATCCTGAAAATGCGTTCTGATTATCAGCTAACGAGGGTCCAAAAGTCGCGAATAGCCGTGCCTTCGATCATCATCCTGCAAATGCACTCTGATTATCAGCTAACAAGTGTCCAAAAGTCGCGGATAGCTGTGCCTTCTATCGTTATCCTGAAAAAAAATGCGCTCTGATTATCAGCTAACGAGGGTCCAAAAAAAGTCGCAAATTGCTGTGCCTTCCATCGTCATCTGCGCTCTGATTATCAGCTAACGAGGGTCCAAAAAAAGTCGCAAATTGCTGTGCCTTCCATCGTCATCTGCGCTCTGATTATCAGCTAACGAGGGTCCAAAAGTCGATGACTCTCAGCAAAGTCCTCTGCCACTTAATAAATTTCTTATCATTCTTTGTGTTCTTCAAGTCACTGCACTGCGTCATCTATTGTACTTATGAATTCGTCAATTTGTCTGATTTGTATCTAGCAATACGCGAGTCGTTTCTAACTGATCAAAGCTTCTGCGTTCAGCACTGATAACAGATTTCAAGTTCGAAGCTGACCAAAAAATAATCTGGGACGCTACCTTGTTACCTTTTTGGGCGGCCTGTGATGGCTAGGTAGATACGACGACAATTGATATGATACGCTATAATAGGGTCACGCGACCTTAAGAGAACGGCATTAATTTAGATTTCTGGTGATGGGATGGTGCTGGCAGGCCAACATCCAGTAGCCTGACAGGCTTTAGTGCAGTATAATGTCATGAGGTGTAAGGTTTCCACAACGTCAATTGCTAAACGAGTTAAAGGGAGACCTGTTGAAACTTATTTTTGATCTTACTACAGTAATTCTATGAAAGTAAGTGGAGAGTATGGAGACGAAAGTGCTTGCAACTGGGAGATGTAATACAAAGTGTATGCGGTTATGGCTTTGACTTTCGCGATATTGCAAATTTGCTGTGTCGTAGAGATACAGAAGGTGTCTGGAACAGAGTTTTAATTGGTAATGAATCTATACATGTACCAGAAACTGTCAGGGCTAGTGAGTGGGCAACAAGTTGCATAACAAGAGATTTTCCGGCTGCAATGACATAATTGTACAAAGTGATAATATTCATGGACTCAGAAGTAAACACGATAGCTGTCGATATTTGGCCATGACAGGTTAGGATAAAGTGAAAAAGCTAGATAGAAGACTCTCAGATACATAACAAGAATGCTGAAATCTCAATGCTGATATTAACGCGGCCTATGGTCTTCCCGTTTCATATCACAGCACCCGAAAAAGGAGGCTGGTGCAGTCATCAATCTGGTCTAGAAGATTTCTCGATATCAGAACTCGTAACTCAAATAATTGTAAGAATACAAATGGGTTTATTCCCTATGTTGATATTCTGCTCTTCACATATAGAAAAACCAAGGAGCGATTTACTTCACCGAGTTCACAAGAAGTTATAACCTATTTATTGAGGCGAGTCTGAATCAGCAATGGAAAGCTTGCTGATGTTCTTGTTTAATTCTTCCATGATTAGGTTGATTGAAGTTGTTCGTAGATGAAGGTTATAAATATCTCTCCGTGATTATTTCAGCTATATAGGTGGTCCATATATCTAAACAGTTTGTCGGTATTTATACAAATTTTGGATTCAGCGTAAAACTTTTCACTCAATACTCAGGAACGATCGTATGATAAATCGGGTGATCCCAGATGGTCATCATCCGAGGTATCACACCATTTTGTCGTATCGTCCGATTCTTCGTGAGCTCTTTTAGGGCTTCATGTAGAATCTTTCATCGACCGTCCATGTTTTACTGACATCACTTTGTACCATAATGTCGCGGTTCTCCAGCATGTGCTCGCTCGTTGTATAATGCAATTGGCACTATCCAGCAGTAACTCGCTAGTTCTGACATTAAACATATTACTGGGCGCTCAGGGTCAGGCGCTTTAGGGTTCGCATTATATTACCTTGTATAAAAGCTTCGCGAATTCCATTTTAGAAGCTTAAGCTCTTCCAAATCAAGAAGATAATGTGATATACAGGTTCTTCAAATCAAAGAAAGGAACAACATGTATTCGTCTTCGCATCCTTGTTAAATAGCGGTGTTCTTCAAAGTACGGTATCCAAAAAAATAAAATCACTTTAAGGATATCGCGTCATAGTAGCACTGGCCATGTGCTGTGCACCAAAAGGCTTATCTACAAATCGAGAATTGTATTACACGATATGACAGAAGGTAGATCTTGCCGAGTACTTCAATCAGCTGGTATACCGTACTACTATGCCTTCAAGATACAGGGTTGAATACCAACTAAAATCTCACCGTAAAGATGAGCTGATTGAGTGGATAAAGGGTTTATTGGCAGTGCCATTCGTACTGCATTCTGCATCAGACTATAAAAAAAGTAGGTTGTTGATACGCCAGCGATATGCAGAGGTCTTCAAGGCCGTTGAAGAACTTATTGATGAGCAAGTTGAAGTTCGGAAACAAGTACAAGTCCAAGATGTCGCCTTTCATCGTCAAAGAACGAGGCTCGTTCAGCTTGTCCCCACAGTGGGTGCTTTTTTCACCAGACTCCCGTTGGAACAAGCGTTTTACCTCGAGGATAAAAAAAGAGCCATCTCGGCTAGGACAATGGTAGCCCCAAGTTTCAATGATATCCGTCATATTTTGAATTCGGCTCAAATTTTAGAGATGCGTCAATTTCATAACGTTAAACTCGTAACTTTCGATGGGGATGTTACGCTTTATGAAGACGGTGGATCACTTACTGATTATAGTAAGGTAGTTCCTTACTTATTGGACCTGTTGAGGGAAGGAATTTTTGTTGGAATTGTTACGGCAGCGGGTTATGACGAAGCTCAAAAATACATGGAACGGCTATTTGGTTTCATGAGCGCCTTGAAAGCTGACGACAGTATAAGTGACGAATTGAAGGAAAATGTAGCAGTTTTGGGAGGTGAATCTAATTATCTCTTCAGGTACGATGCGAATCAACATAAACTGGTTGCAATTCCACCTGAGAAGTGGATACGTCCACCTATGCAAGAGTGGAGTGAGTCGGACATGACCGAAACACTTGATTTGGCCGAATCTTTGCTTCGAGACTTCAGGACCAATTTAAACCTGCCTGAAGAGTCTACTATTATTCGCAAACCGAGGGCCGTGGGGATTGTTCCTGGAAATCGGTGGAATCCAGAAACTAAGCGGACCATACGTGTCAAAATGGATCGTGAACAGCTTGAAGAAATGGTGCTCACCCTGCAGCATCGTATCGAGAATTTTGCACCTGCCCGTCGGATCCAGTTCAGCTGTTTTGACGGCGGTAGTGACGTGTGGTGTGATATAGGTGGCAAGGACCTTGGTGTTGCCGCTTTACAATACTACTTCTGCCCCATAAACCCAATCAAGCCGCATCAAACGGTACATATTGGTGATCAGTTTGCCCCAATGGGCTCGGCCAATGATTTTAAGGCCCGTCTATCGGGAAGCACTTTGTGGATCTCATCGCCCCAAGAAACTGTAGAGGTTCTACGGTGCTTAACAAAAGGATTTGATCACTACAAATAGCCACTCAATTTGTCGTCCTTCACTTCCCTTGCAATTGACAGTATCTAGCGGCTAAAGTCAAAGTAATTGATCACTATACACGACCAATCTTCGTTTGAGGGACACTGGTTATGTAATCAAACTATCTAACATTCATTTTGACCCATCTTCCTCATCTCATCTCTCTTAATCTCAAAATATCATAACGCTTTCACTCACGAACACAAAGAGGTTAAACTTCAAAGCGTACTTAAAATTCTAGGCCAAGTGCATCATTGAAAATGCTTCAGCTAATTACAACTCCTGCTATGTATGTTGTTATCTGAGTTTTGTGGGCGTAGGCGCTCCCTTTTTAGATATCCCGTGAACTAACAAAATCTATCTTTTCGATTTATGCGCAGACTTCTCATTTCGACGATTATCCCACTCCAGTTCACCATAGAGTATTTAAACTTGAGTGGTGGCGGCCCTGAACCTACCTCTTTAAGTCTGCTGCTACTAAAATTCTGGTGTTTGCACGCAATGACCCGGGCTATACCCAACCCCCTAGTTTATATATTTCAATCACTACCCCTGTCGAACGTCGCCGAACTAGGGGCGTGGTTGGTTTTGACCAGGGAACTTGTGAGTCGGTTTAGCAGGTTGGAGGCATCCAGAGGACATAGGGTCGGTTCTAACGCAAAGCCTCCGAATGAAGAGAAAACAGGATGGCTCAACTACTTCCAATCGATTTCTAACCCGCCTCCGACAGATCGTTATGTCTTCGGACAGCTAACATTTTTTAGTCTCCGAATTATGGAAAAATGGCCTCTAGACTTGCAAATCTTGGACACAAGTTTCCGTACGGTGATAGCCTGGATTTCGCAAATTCGATCCAAGAATCAAGTTAAGTCTCCAGAAGCAACGAATTGGACGTGGAGTTGCCAGTGGTTTGCAGGACAAGCTACCCAAAGGTCTAAAAAGGATGAGGAGTACGATTTATTGGAGGATGTCATTCAGGACATTAAAAGGTCGTAGTCAACACTAATATTGACAAATCAGAACATTTCAACGCTCGTCAAAATATTCACAGACTTTTTGGCTTCATTCTTCGGTTTTAGGTTTATATTATATACAGGTGTAACCGGTTCGTTATTAAATAAAATGCAAATGCATTTACTTTAGGTGTGGTCAAAATTAACTGGGGTGACTCGTTTTGTTCACCAAGGCGTCTACTTTCAATATTTTTTCCGTTTGCAATATCTTCAGTTTGGCCCTTGTATTCTGATTCATGACTCTCCTTTTCAGAAGTTTAGGGACGAAAGGTTGAGCGCCAGGTTGATATGGCCCTAAAGCGCCCTCGAACGCCGTACCAGGTTTAAATTTATCCGACCCAATCCGTGTCTGCTCTTCGCGGTATTTATTCAGGTCCTTCACTAGAGAGGCACCCCATGCATCCTTTTCTTCTGGCTCTTCAGGCCAGATGAAAGGCTCAGCCATATCTATTGTCATTTTCTTAATCTGAGGTGACCTATAACGAGGCATAACTTGGTTCACACGTGTATACTTACCGTGCAGTAGCTGCGTGGTAATATTCAGAGCTCTAAGACCGTATATGCTGTACAAATAGTCTCGAAGGTCAAGCTTGTTAAACGATTTGGGTACTATGAATTTTGCTTGATATGGTGTGTGCTTTGCATTGGGTCTCAGCAAAATCACCCTTGCCTTGGGAAAATAATGCTGCGTTCCACCTACCTTGAAGTGTGGTCTGCCTTGTGCTATAGCTTCCCTGGACCAATTCAGAATCTTGTCGCTCACTCTGACTGGAAGACGTTGTTCTTCCAAGTTAGATCTTTCCAAAGCAGCTGTAGCAAGAGTTCTCATAGACTGATCATTCCGCAAAAACCCGGGGATCTCAGCTATACACCTGTTCATTAACCTAGGCATTCTAAACAAGAGCTGGATGCGTTTGTTCTCTTTAAACCTAATATCGTGTAAAATCCTATTTCAGAAAAGTTTTCAGACTACAAATAGACAATACATATAAGTACCACGTGATTTATCATGCTTCAGCATCTCGCTAAAGGAAGCATCCAGCTTTTACACAAGGGCTTGTCCTTGCACATCCGGGACGTATTCATAAGATCAAATGTGGTTATAATTAAATTTCCTCAGCTCACCACTGTACTACGCACAGTTTTAATATCCATAAAAATGTTGTTTCACCAGTGATGGAGCCCGGAATATTATACTGTCGAAAAATTGTAATTGATGCCATTACGAAATTTATTGGGATAAATTTTACCTGGAGTTTTGTTTTAACCCATAGAGAGCAGCGACAAAATGACATCCTCATCGAACTCACATTAGGCGATAGAGAACCAGAATGCCAATCATATAAATATATATTAAACAATGCAGAAGTGCTTTTGGTAGGTTTTTAGGTTTTTCGCCCTTAATCCTGGGATCTTGAAATTCTTGATCCTCCTCCTAAGCAAACCGTTGGCACTTGACAAGGACCATCGTAATCACTTTTTTGGCGGCTGAAAAAGGCGAGAAATGTTTCAAAATCGAAGACGTTCTGCAGTCCTTCTTACCTTAGATATATCCACATACAGCTGAGCAAGCCTTTGGATAATCTCAAGGATGTACACCGGCAAAACGATTCTATGTTCAATCATTATTTCATTGATGGTTCCAAAACTGTAAGCGCTGATAACATTTTCTAGCTCTACAGTTACCCGCTCATTAACTCTTCCTATAGTTAAAAAATTTTACAAGTGGCAAAGATGAATATTTACAGCGTTTAAGTTTAATCCATAACAAGTGTTGAAAGAGGTGGAAAATTGGTGGTTCCCAGTTCTTTGTTAATTTCAGAGACTGTCGTAATTCAATTGTGGTACTTCCCGAAGGAAATTTGGCTTTCAGAACATGTCCGAGGAGTTCTATGAAGAAGATCCCTACGCTTACGAAGATGATGAGTCTTCGATCACAGCGGAAGACTCTTGGACCGTGATTTCGGCATTTTTCCGGGAGAAAGGTCTGGTATCGCAGCAGCTGGACTCGTTTAACCAGTTCATCAACTATACCATCCAAGATTCAATCATGGAAGACTCCACACTAATTTTAGAGCAGTTGGCTCAACACACGACAGAAACAGATAACGTCAGTAGAAAATATGAGATTAGTTTTGGTAAAATCTACCTGGCCAAGCCTTCAATGACGGAGTCTGATGGTGTGTCGCATGCGATGTATCCACAAGAAGCTAGGTTACGGAACCTGACGTATGCCTCTGGGCTTTTCGTCGAGATCCGTAAGCGGACCTATGAAGCAGTAGATGTCCCAGGTAGAGATCTGAAGTACCAGGTGATTGATGAAGAAAGCGAGATGTCAGATGATAGCAAGATATTCATTGGCCGTGTGCCTATCATGCTGCGGTCCAAGTACTGTCTGTTGGACGAGCTTACGGAAAGTGATCTTTACAAACTTAAGGAATGCCCATTTGACATGGGAGGTTATTTCATTATTAATGGGTCGGAAAAAGTTCTTATTGCTCAAGAGCGGTCGGCAGGAAATATTGTTCAGGTATTCAAAAAATCTGCACCTTCTCCGATCTCTCACATTGCAGAGATTAGATCTGCATTGGAGAAAGGTTCTCGTTTTATCAGTACTCTACAAGTTAAACTGTACGGTCGTGAAGGGAATACCAATCGTACTATTAAGGCTACTCTTCCATATATCAAGCAGGATATTCCAATCGTTATTATTTTCAGAGCTCTCGGCATCATACCAGATGGTGAGATCTTGGAACATATTTGCTACGACGTCAATGATTGGCAAATGCTGGAACTGCTAAAACCCTGTGTCGAGGAGGGTTTTGTTATCCAAGACAGAGAAACGGCATTGGACTTTATTGGACGCCGTGGTACTGCCTTGGGTATCAAGAAGGAAAAAAGAATTCAGTACGCAAAGGATATTTTGCAAAAGGAGTTTTTGCCTCATATCACGCAAATGGAAGGGTTTGAAAGTAGAAAAGCTTTTTTCTTGGGATACATGATCAACAGGTTACTCTTGTGTGCTCTTGATCGTAAAGATCAAGATGATCGTGACCATTTTGGTAAGAAAAGATTAGATTTGGCCGGTCCATTGCTAGCACAGCTTTTCAAAACTTTATTCCGGAAATTGACTAGAGATATTCTGAGATTTATGCAAAGATCTGTTGAAGAAGCTAAGGACTTCAATCTGAAACTGGCAGTCAAAGCAACCACTATCACTGCTGGCCTTAAGTATGCTTTGGCCACTGGTAACTGGGGTGAACAGAAGAAAGCCATGACATCAAGAGCAGGTGTTTCTCAAGTCTTGAACAGATACACGTATTCCTCTACATTGTCGCACCTGAGAAGAACCAATACACCAATCGGGCGTGATGGTAAATTAGCCAAACCTCGTCAACTACATAACACACACTGGGGGTTGGTGTGTCCTGCAGAGACTCCAGAAGGTCAAGCGTGTGGGTTAGTCAAGAATCTATCATTAATGTCATGCATATCCGTTGGTACAGATGCCGTTCCAATTATCACATTTTTGAATGAATGGGGTATGGAGCCATTGGAAGATTATGTTCCACATCAGTCGCCTGACGCTACTAGAGTTTTTGTGAACGGTGTATGGCATGGTATTCATAGAAACCCTGCTAAACTTGTCGATACGATCAGAAAGCTAAGAAGAAAGGGTGATGTCACTTCTGAAGTATCCATTGTCAGAGATATTCGTGAAAAGGAGTTGAAGATATTCACAGACGCTGGTAGAGTATACAGGCCATTGTTTATTGTAGATGAAAACGAAGAAACGGGGACAAAGGAATTAAAACTAAAGAAAGGGCACATCAGAAAATTAATGATGACTGAATACCAAGACATTGAAGGTGGGTTTGAAGAAGAAGACATCAACTATACTTGGAGCTCACTTCTCAATGAAGGTTTGGTAGAATATATTGACGCTGAGGAAGAAGAAACTATTTTGATCGCTATGCAGCATGAAGATCTTGATCCATCCATTGGGGCAGTTGATCCAGAAGAGGAACTTGATCCTGCCAAACGTATCAAAGCCATTCACCATTCCAACACCTTTACGCATTGCGAAATTCATCCTTCGATGATTCTTGGTGTTGCTGCATCCATCATTCCGTTCCCAGATCATAACCAGTCCCCTCGTAACACTTACCAGTCAGCAATGGGTAAGCAGGCGATGGGTGTCTTTCTCACAAATTACAGTGTTCGTATGGATACTATGGCTAACATCTTATATTATCCTCAAAAACCATTAGGAACCACACGTTCCATGGAATATCTGAAGTTCAGAGAGCTTCCAGCTGGCCAGAATGCTATTGTAGCAATAGCATGCTATTCTGGTTATAATCAAGAAGATTCCATGATTATGAATCAATCATCTATCGACACCGGTCTATTCAGATCGTTGTTTTTCAGGTCATATATGGATCAAGAAAAGCGTATCGGTATGTCTATTACAGAGTCTTTCGAGAAACCTCAACGAACCAACACACTGCGTATGAAACACGGCACGTACGACAAACTAGATGATGATGGCTTGATAGCGCCAGGTGTGAGAGTTTCTGGTGACGATATGATTATAGGCAAAACGACTCCTATTCCCCCAGATGCTGAGGAATTAGGTCAAAGAACAGCATTCCACTCTAAACGTGATGCTTCAACACCTTTAAGAAGTACCGAAAATGGTATTGTTGATCAAGTCTTGATCACAACGAACCAAGAAGGTTTAAAATTTGTTAAAGTTAGAGTAAGAACCACAAAAGTGCCGCAAATCGGTGATAAATTTGCATCTCGTCATGGTCAAAAGGGTACAATCGGTATTACTTACCGTAGAGAGGATATGCCCTTCACCTCGGAGGGCGTTGTTCCTGATTTGATCATTAACCCACATGCCATCCCCTCACGTATGACGGTTGCCCACTTGATTGAATGTCTGCTAAGCAAAGTCGCAGCCTTGTCAGGTAACGAAGGTGACGCATCCCCTTTCACGGATATCACAGTTGATGGGATTTCCAGACTCTTGCGTGAACACGGATACCAGTCTCGTGGGTTTGAAGTCATGTACAATGGTCATACGGGAAAGAAGTTAATGGCCCAAATTTTCTTTGGTCCAACTTATTACCAACGCCTGAGACATATGGTGGACGACAAGATCCACGCAAGAGCGCGTGGTCCAGTTCAGGTATTAACGAGACAACCTGTGGAAGGTAGATCTAGGGATGGTGGATTAAGGTTCGGTGAAATGGAGCGTGATTGTATGATTGCCCATGGCGCCGCCGCCTTCTTGAAAGAAAGGTTGATGGAGGCCTCTGATGCTTTCAGAGTCCATATTTGCGGTATTTGTGGATTAATGACAGTGATTGCGAAATTGAAGCATAATCAATTCGAGTGCAGGGGTTGCAAGAACAAGATTGACATTTATCAGATTCACATTCCTTACGCAGCCAAACTGTTGTTCCAAGAATTGATGGCAATGAACATCGCACCTCGTCTGTACACGGACAGGTCTAGAGATTTTTAAAGTTGTTAAAAATCCATAAAAAGCCATATTAAAAAAACTACTATGAGAAAGTAAAAGGAAGTCTTGTATTATAATAATTTGTTCCTAGAAGGTTTTACAGTTATATAGATAATCGTGGCAAGAGGAACAGGTGAGTTAAAGATACCTACATTACCAACCATGTGGATGTGATGGCAAAGTAATGGGTCAGTTTGAGATATATCGATAATTCCTTACTTCAGTTCTCTCTTTCGCCTTGATTACGCACGCTATGTACAAGTCAAACTATGTACGTAATGACACCATACCCAACTAGATCTGTTCTCTAGCTCCTCATTTTTGATGCCTTCTAAATTTATTATGATTCCAATCTCTTCAGTTTCTTTGCAATCTTAGACTGTTGATCCACGAAAGCAGTGATGTTAGGAGCATACGGATGCTTGCTGCCGTCAAACACCTTGAGCCGCTCAAGTCTGGGCTTCCGGAGCTTGTTTTTAGGCAGCATACCGCTGACAGCCTTCCTGAGTATTTCGCCATGGCCTTTGTTTTCTATCATTTTCCGCATCGTTATAAGTTTCAGATGACCTGGTTTCTGCGAGTGAGACCAATACTGTTTCTGGTCAAATTTTTGGCCTGAAACTCGCAAGTGCTGGCAATTTGTAACCACGATGTAATCACCACAGTCTTGAGATGGATGATACACCGGTTTATGTTTTCCGATTAACGTGAGAGCGATAGAGCTGGCCAATCGCCCAAGAGTTCTTTTATCCTGTGCTACGTCAATGTGGTGCCAAAGTCGTGCAAACGCTAGTCCTGTATGCCCCAGCTTCTGTGACATGCCTTCTAGAGTACGAGATCTAAATGGTGAAGTCGATAGCGAATATTTTGACAGTCATTTAACGTTGATGTAATTAAACTTTTCAATGCGCTCTAAAAAATTTTGAACGAAAATTGAACGTAAAATAAGTAAATACAACCAAATACAACTAAATTCTTGCAAGATATTCACTCATCGTTGAGTACAAATACTGCTACTTCAGTTCAAGTCTGGAAGTGTTTGGAGAATCTAGAACTCTACGATTGGAAACATGTTCTTCTTTAAGGATCTTTCTCTGAATATTACTCTTCATCCGTCGTTCTTTGGACCTCAAATGAAGCAGTACCTGCGTACCAAACTTTTGCAAGAGGTAGAGGGAACGTGTACGGGTAAATTCGGCTACATTTTGTGCGTTTTAGATTGCGATAATGTGGAAATTGAGAGGGGTAGAATTTTGCCAGGAGATGGCTCGGCAGAGTTTACGGTCAAATATAGGGCCGTGGTGTGGAAACCATTTAAGGGGGAAGTTGTAGATGGAGTTGTTTCAAGCTGTACTAATTTGGGGTTTGAGGTAGATGTGGGACCGTTATCGGTGTTTGTCTCACCTTTTCTAATGCCAGAGGACCTAGCATATAATAGCGGCTCAAACCCTCCATCTTACCAGAGCTCGGAACAAATCATTACAAAAGGTTCAAGGGTAAGATTGAAGATTGTTGGTGCTAGAAGCGAAGTGAACTCAATCTATGCTATTGGCAGCATTAAAGAGGACTACCTGGGCGTCATATGAGGGAGAACATGGCCTTAGTAAACTTTACACTATGGAAGTAGTTTTGACCAGCTTCCCATACAAATCCACCAGTATTCAGAGAGAGAGGGGGGCGTGTTGACGCTAGCATCAGTGAGCAATTCCGGCATTTATCATTATTATCATCATCGCCATTAAAAAGTTGGTTTATTGCCAAAAATCTACGTGTATATTATTAACCTTGTACTAAACAGGATGTGGAAGCTATCCTTAGTGCTTACGAACTAGGAGGATTCAGAAGATGTCTCATCGATCAACTAACTGACAGAAACCATTAATTATAATAGAAAAATAAAAATAAAAGCGACAAAAGGAAAGCTTCGTAACGCGAGGTACTTAAAACTGTTTTTGGATATGCATGCTTCTTCTCATACTAAAATGGCCACCTACATCTTTTTCGTCGCATCCCTCTTTCCACTGACCCTCGTACAATCCACTCATAATTGCATCAGCAGCAATCTTGGATTTTACGAGGTAATAAGCACCCTGTAATTTGATTACACAGTTGTGCCAAGGTGTGGGTATATGCAAGAGGTCTTCACAAGATGGCTCCTCTTGTGCCTCCAGAGATTTGACAATCTTGCATTGGTGGCTGGAAATGATTTTCACTCCAAATTTGGGGCCAGAATTAGTGTGTGCATGGATCGAAAATCGCATATGGTGAGGGAATAGTAGCTCCACTAGATTGGAATACGCATCATTTCGTTTAATCATTTCGAAGGCTACTTTTGAAACAATTTTCTTAAAGCTTTTTCTGGAAAACGTCTTGAAATGGGCCAAGTGGGAAAGGTCATCCATCATGAATTTTGAAAATCCTCTAAATAAGTGTAATCGTGAGTGACCTGGTATCAATATCTGCTGTCTCAACCTTCCGTCATCAGTGTCGAACCCCTTCATCAAGATTTGCCTCGAGAGCTCGGATACCCCGCAAATTTTTGATCCAGTATAATGAGGCACGTCAACCTCACGAACCATGTTTTCGTCGAAATACATCATATTTTCACTGGTGAAAAACAATTCTTTTAAGCCAACAAATCCAATGGCATCGACCTCTGATATTGCTATCTTTTGGTAAAGCTCGTGGAGTTTCGCAGTATAATTATCGACAACATCATCATCCACACCAATACAGTCGCTAAAGACATGCCCGTCGCTTACAATCCAAATTTTCATACCAGGTGGGTAGAAGCTTTGGACTTCTTTAGTTGCAGCGACCAATCGTCTCAAAGCAAGTTCCTCGCCTTTGTCGGGCACTGCACCATGAACTTTGTTGACGTTCGATGATTTACAAGGAAACGCTGGTAAAATACACTCAATTTTCAAATAGCGGTGGGTGAAATATTTGACTCTTTCTAAGAAGTGGTCATGGCCACATATCTCCCATTGATCATTTGAGGTCGTATTTTTCAAGTTGTCTGCGAAATATTTTGCGACAAGTTCATCATAGGGCTTTTCGTTAGCGATGCGAGGTATTTCGTTCAGCTCCATCCGGGTTTGTTCAAGTATATGGGCTACCAACCAGTCATTAAACTCATTGTCATCTTCAATGGTAGTTATTATACCACGAATTTGATTTTCACCCTTACGTTGGAACTCTGAAACCTTTATGGACACACCAGTAATATTAATGAATTTACTTGCTGTTTCGCCGCTAATGATTCGCTCTGTGACCCCAAAATTTCCAACTTCCTGGGCTTTTGCTTCCCTCAAGTTACCAATAAACTCACTCCATTTTTGAGAGAACCCGGTATCGTTTTTGTCCTTAATGTCGTGAAGTTTATAAGAGCAGGGGTCTCTGGTATAAAGGCAGAGTACCTTGCTATATGTCGAGAGGTCTTTGGTTCCGTGCGGAATGGTGACATCACCACACAACGTTTCTTCGACTGATTTGAACATCACAGAAGGAGAGTACTGCTGTAGTGGAACCCAAACCGGAAGGTCTTGCTACGAAGTGCTCGCCAAGCAGGAGCTCTTTAAATAAGTTTGGCTGAAGCCAATCTAGGTTTCACTGTCAAGGTGCAAAACATCTTCATCTGCCCGAGTAATCATCCACTTAAGACGAAGAAAAGAAATTACTGCAATGCTACTGCTACGACGTACATCAAGTTTAGGTGCCACATAAAAAGAGTTGAGCGCATCGGATATTCACTACTGCCACTAACAAGCCGACGGACTTGTCATAGTGGGTTCAACAGGAGCTACACCATTACATGCTTGAGAGTCATATAGCGTTGCAAACGGATGTGGGACCATGTGCATAAAATTGGATCTGCACCAGTTATAACGACCAAGCTATTTTTGAACCTAACCACGTCTGGAAGACCTGAGTTGAGCTCATGCATTAGGCGTGCCATGTTACTTACTTACAGCCTTTAGTCTCTACAAGAGAGGAAAAAAGAACTGATAAGGTGAAACTTATCTAGGAATGTCCAAGCTATGCAAGTAGGTCACGAATAAGGAGCGACAGACTTTGTGTCGTAATAAGGGCGGTGAAACTTTGTTCCACAGCTACGTAATTCTACCTGGGTCATTGACGTGTCATATTCAACAAAGCACTGCATATTTGCGCTTTCTCTAGAATTTTCAGGATAATCATTTTGGATACATAAGTTTCGACTATCTCCATAGCGCCAGGGTCAGGATATGTACTTGACCCATTGGAGGTTATGCGTGCTTGCATGCTCGGAGGCAGAGGTATAAATATGGCCCCCCTACCCCGTTTCTTTCATAGGGCAATTTAGCAGGGAAGGGCAAAATTCTTTTTGATATGGGACTATATGCTCTCTGTTTTGTTATAGGCATCATCCTTTTTGCGTTGGTACAAATCGTTATACCACCATGGAATTTCCCGAGGAACATTCCTACTATTCCATTCTACGTTACCTTATTGCCGACACTATGGGACCTTGATCAAGAGGACATTTTCAAAACTTATCTTTGTGAACCGTTAAAAAAATATGGTGCAGTTAAACTTTATTTTGGTTCGCGCTGGAATATTGTGGTGTCGCGGCCTGAGCTACTTGCTCAAATCTTCAAAGATGAAGATACTTTTGCTAAAAGCGGGAATCACGTAAAAATTCCTTATGGCGTTGTATCTGCATACACAGGTGAGAACGTTATATCTGCTCACGGAGCAATCTGGAAGTCATTTCGTCGGTCAATAACGCCTGGACTTCAAATTTTTAATGAGATGCCGATGATAAAAAATGCGGGAATCTTTTGTACACTCATCCACGAGCAATTAGCCCTTTGTGAAACTCTAAGCATTGTTGATACTATAGCTTCCTCTACAAGCAACAAAGAACTTTTCAGGTCACCGCTCCTTCGAGGTGGTGCGGTTTCAATGCCGGAGCTTATCCAAAGGTTAAGTCTGGCAAATATCTCTGAAGTTGCGCTAGGGCTTGATATTGGAACCCTTACAACAGAGAAGTCTGAGCTTCACATTAAGCTCAAAAATGTCAAGAGGAACATCTTCAAGTCACTGTACCTAAATTTCCCCATGCTCGACCTCTTGCCAATCCCTTCGCGACAGCGTGCTAGAGAGTATGTAAAAGACTTTAGGAAATGCTTGATTGACACTGTGAAAAGCAACCTAGTCCACAATTATACTTTCGAGCAGACCAAATTTGCCTCATCAGACTTGATTCGAAGTTTTAATCGCGGTGAAATTTCTGAAAAGCAACTGATTGACAATCTGGTGATCATTGTGGTTGCTGGTCATGAAAACCCTCAACTTCTACTCACAACATGTTTCTATATGTTTGCCAAACACGTGAAATGGCAACACCTGGTTCGCACAGAAATACAAGGTTGCGACGTGAAGAGACTTGATCAATTGCCGCTCTTGAACAGCTTTATTTTTGAGTGCATTCGACTTTATCCACCACTTTCCCAAATTATTAACCGCTGCACAACTAAGAAGTGCGTACTAGGAAAAAATGTAGTCATACCTAAGAACGTATATGTGGGGTATAACGTCCTTTCAACTGGTAGGTACAACGCAGCTTGGGGTAGTACTGCTGATAAATTCTTTCCAGAACGTTGGGGAAGTAATATTCACGACATCCTCAGTGAGTGGAGACATAGAAAGAACACATGCGCTATGAGTGCATTTCATGGTGGTCGTCGCGCCTGTTTAGGAGAAAAACTTGCGTTGATTGAAGTGCGTATCACAATGGCCACTGTTCTCAAAAGGTTTGAATGGGTATTAGCGCCGGACTGGGCGGATAAAGTCACGCCTGCGGGACCCCTCTGCCCAGCAGGCTTGAAGATCAGTTTTTCGGAATTGCCTCCGAGTGAGTAAAAAGAGTATCAGCATAGAAACGATTGTTTAAGAATATGTATTAAATCGTGGAATTTCGTGAGGCCAAAGTTAGTGCAACGTCAACTTGGTCCCAGAAATAGTGCATGTTAAGATCAAACCCAACAATTGTGCCATGGCTGCTGTTCTCCGGATACTCCTTTAGGACCCTAGTTTGGCCCACATCAGGATTATCTTCACCTTCTACAGCCCGTAATTCAAGCCGCTTGTATCCAAACGTTATCGTTCCAGGTTTTTCAAATTTATAAAACTCCAAGAGCGGCATCAACGTCAAAGGGTCATGGACTGGAGGGCCTATTTCAAAGCCTTGAGCACCCTTATAGCTGTGTCCGAAAAAGATGAAGAGCTCGTAGAAAAGTTTTCTCAAGTTTGAGGTTCCATCAGATAATACTCTAAGCTCTACATCTTCAGTTGCGATGGCTTTGTGAGTAAGGTCTAAGGGCACAAGTATACACTTCGAGCTCATTACCGGGTCTTGAAAAATAGAATTGGCGGCTTGGGGGTCAATCCAAATGTTGAACTCTGCAGTTTCGTTTTTATTTCTGTTACCTTCATTAATACCACCACCCATTACGCTAACGAATTTGACCTTTGACTTCAAATGCGGTTTCTCCCTGAGCAAAGTTGCTACAGATGTGAGAGAGCCTGTGGATACAAGTGATATCGTACCAGGATGTGCTTCTATAACCTTGGCCATTGCCTCCAAATAACCTTGATCTGTATTTAACTTAGCTTTTGGCAGAGGCAACAGCGTTGTCCCATCCAAGCCGGATTGGCCGTGAATATCTGGAGCATAAATAGCTTTACGAACCCAAGGTTCCTGAGCACCAGCATAAACAGGTACTTGATTATGCTTGCCCATAGCTGTGATCAATGACAGAGCATTGTAGGCAGTCTTATCTGGAGAAGCATTCCCATACGATGCACTTATACCTAGAAGTTTGAATTGTGGAAGGAAACATGAGAGTAAGATTGCAACGGCATCATCATGGCCGGGATCACAATCAAGCCAGATAGGAATCTGCTGAATTGGAGGAAGATTGGTATCTAAGGTCATAGTCTGGAAGGATGGTCAATTCCAAATGTTTGAAGATTGTGAAATAATGGGATATATGTTAGATAGGTTTGGGACCAGATTTATGTCTATTTCAACGGTCGTGCATTTTATCTCGAAAACCTAGTTAGTCATTCAAAAAGATCTGCTCGAGATGTTTCCAAGAAGAAAGCACGGCAAAAATGAAGGACAAGATAAGTTTTGCGCTGTAAGAAGTGTGAAATGTATTAGAACTACCATGTGGCATTTTTCATCGTCCAGTTGCATGACTGTAAGGTCCAAAGACTGTTTAAACGCGATTAGAGAATATCGGAAGGCATGACATAATAGTACAAAGTGAATTTTAGAATAAAAGGTTGGTACCGCAGCCGGACAAAACCTATAGCTTAGTAGCCAGTAATGCCATTGGCCATTGGAGTCTCTGTCGCCTAATGTGAGTTCCGTGGCTACATAATTGTGTCTGATACACTCGGTGTTAATTAGTTATCTTTGTCGAAACTACCGAACTATGTTTTAATAGTGTCAATTGCTTAACACAACAAGATCCGAATGGGCAACTACAGCTGTGACAGAATAGTACAAAGTGATATCAGTTAAACATGATCGGTAGAACGTGGATACCATTCAGTCACGTCAAGAGAAGTATCAGACGATGATCCGAAGTGGTCTGAAAATTCACTGATGACTCACCAGAAAGTGGTCTGATGCATCAAACGATGTCTCGTACGATTATTCTAGAAGGCTGTAAAACTTTTTACACTCAGTCCGATATTTTATATAAATACCAGCAAGTTGTTCCACTAGATGGATCAACTCTATAGCTGAAATAGACACGGAGAGATAAGTAAAATCCCATACTCTAATACAAATCAATATAACCGGACCATGAACGACTTGAGTGAACAATTTAGCAAGCTAAACACGTTAGACGCAGAGACGCCTCAATAGTTTCGCATTCTGATCTCGTTGTATTACGCAATTGACACTATCAAAAAATAGCTCGGTAGTTTCGACAAGCTTCGTATCACGACAAAACTACAAGACCCGCGTAGGATTCTGACACAACCTGTCTGATATACTAGTACATTTATTATCCCTGTGAATTAGCCGAGAAGCCTAATCACAGCACGCCCGACTGGTTTGCGGACTTTCCCTCCCATGGCCTCTTACATTTTTCTGCCAGGCGCTTAGGACTTGCACTATTATCATCTTGTACTATTCTGACACGTGGCCGTGTGACTTAAACCATCATTGATGTCGCATTATTTACAATTGGAAGTTACCGAATACACATCACCTTCGACTACTTACCTCTCTCACCTAAGGGACTGTGGCAATCCTGAGTACCTCAGCTGATTATGTGGCATAACGACATAGACTAATAACTCTGAGCCTAGGAGGCAAGAATGTAGCATGAACTATCAGAGTTCGTTCTAAAATGTCTACTGAGCCTTAAACAGCTTTATGAACCCACAAATTGGAATTTGTATCGTAAGCATTTCATAATGTCTGGCTGAAGCTGTAATTATAAGGATATCACAAGACAAGTCACAATTTTGTATATAAGACCTAAATTAAAAGCAAATTCCTCAGAGAGAAATCCACAATTTCAGAAAACAAAATAATGTCACATACTCTTGTTTTATCCCTACACTCTCTCTGCTCCTGCCTCAGATCATATGACATAGCCTTAATACTTAATTACATCACTAAGTTTTTTACTTGCAAGGTATTGACTCAATAAACTCAAATGGATGATTAATTCAATAGAGGATGACTTTTATTCCTTCTTCATAAATACCGGAAGAGTTTGCCTGTCTGCGAATCGCTAGAATATACATAATAAAATAGTCTTCACCCGCAGTTAAATTTACAATTCACCAACTTGTCGACCAACCACAACTAGCCACAGCGGATACAAAAGAAGCAGAGAAGAAAAGGGCAATAGACTCGACAAAAATTAAGACATGCAGGAGACTGTTTACAAAACATTTTAAGCGAAAGCCTCTCTGCAAAATGTCCATGCAGTCATCTCCTTCGGTCCTCAAAGAGGCTGCTGCTGCTTCTCCTCCTCGGAAAGATAACAACACCATTGACGTTCCTGACGGAGGCTACGGCTGGTTCGTCGTGGTAGCGTATTTCTGCTACAACTTCTCCCAATGGGGCGCCAATGCCGGCTACGCCGTCTACCTCTCCAACTATCTCGAGACGAACCGGTTCCCCGACGCAACCAGCGTCGACTACGCTGCTATCGGTGGCCTAGCCTTTGGCGCAGGCCTCTTTTTTGGCCCGGTCATCACCTGGCTCGTCTACCGCACCAGTGCTCAGCTCGTCATATTCATCGGCCTAGTGCTGCAGTGCGCCTCGTTACTGTTGGCTGCTTTTTCCGTAAAATTGTGGCAGCTCTACCTCACTCAAGGTGTTATGATCTCTTTCGGACTTGCTTCCATATGTATTCCAAGCATCGCGCTTTTACCACAATGGTTTCGCCGCAAACGTAATATCGCCATGGGCTTAGGTGCCTCGGGCTCCGGTATGGGCGGTGTCATCTTCAACCTTGGTATGGAAAAAATCATGAACGAAAAATCCGTCAAATGGGCCCTTATCACTCAATGCATTATCTGTACCTCTCTCAATGTGGTCGCTTTGGCTCTCACCAGAACCCGCGTTCGGGAAATCCGTGCCAACAGCCCTCCCGCACCCAAATTCCGTATTTTCGACAAAGAAGTCCTCTTAAGCACCGGTTACTCGCTCATTGCATTCTACGTCTCTACTACAATGCTAGGATATGTGGTTCTACTGTACTCCCTGTCTGCATTTGCCGTTTCACTAGGTTACTCCGAGCACCAGGGCTCCATTGTTTCCTCAATGGTCAGCGTCGGAGCCTTTTTCGGAAGGCCTGTCATGGGTTTTCTGGCGGACATTTATGGACCCGTCACTGTCAGCATCTTTGCGCATTTAATGGTGGCCATCTTCTCTTTGGCCATGTGGATCCCATGCCAAAATCTTGCTACCGCGCTAGTCTTTTCGCTCTTCGTCGGTCTTTTGATGGGAACCATTTGGTCAGTTATATCGCCGATCGTCGCCCGAGTAGTTGGTTTACCGAAGATGGGCGTTTGTCTCGGCATGATTTGGATTTATCTCAGCGCCTGTGGTATCACTGCCCCAATCATAGGGTTGGAACTGCGAGTTACCAACGCTAGTTCCGGAAACGACTATTACAAGACTGCTATTTTCGCAGGTATGATGTATTTTAGTTCTGCTCTCACACTTTGGCTCCTCAGGGGCTTTTTGGTAGCCAGAGACAAAATTGCAATCGAAGCTCAAACCGGGTTTGACGATGGTGAACTGCATCTCAAAATAACAGCCCGCCAATGGGCTCTGGGTCTCTTCAAAGCTTCTTCAACTGGTAGAAACATCTAAGTTAAATATGGCTAGTTATTCTGTGGTCGACAAAACAGACGGAGTTACTCCGCGCGTCATTTATCATACGAGTGCAGTCTAGTTAATTTATTTAATTCTCTGGAGCTCCTAAGGCAAAAAAACATCGTTGCCCTGTTCTATAGCCATCCTTGTATGGCTTACTATGTCTGTGGATTCCCAAGGATAAGCGTACCAATAGTCAGGAACTTGTCTGGCCGAAATGTAGCGAAGCTCGTCGTCGAGCAATTCCGCTGGCAGATCTGCTTTCTTTGGCTTCAACTTATCGTGCAACACGAATATCCCGAACTTGGTCTTCATTTCAGGTTGCTTCTGTAAGTCAATCCCTTTGGTCTTGGCTTGTTCAGCAGCATCTTTTTCCAATTCGCTTAGTGCGTAGTGCAACGTGGTACGAGTATCGTCCACTTCATCCACGATTAAAACATTTTTACCCACCAAGTCAAGCTTGCATTGCTCGTAGTCGATCCATTGTGTTCTGTTTACCGTAACGCCGGGCTTTTCCTCCACAGAACCTATTGACTTTAAATCTTCATAGAGCGATAAGATAATGGCAAAAATTCTAACCGTTGGAACATTCGGTTCCTTCAAAAACGTACGCAGGATCCTTGCTGGAATAAATCCACCACCACCAATGGCAATGATTAAATCAGGCTTGAATTTCTTGATCTTCACAGCTGCTTCTTGGCAAAGTTGATGAACATTGTTGTAGCTGATGTACTGTTTGTCCGAACTCATGGCAACAGAACTGTCGAAATTGATAGCTTGGATTTGTAGGCTAGTCAGTTATATTAAAGCCAAGGTCAGAGTATATCTGAGTGCCAGTCGAGCTTTGGGAGTTCCTCGATGATTTTATATTCGATTTCGTTTTTTATATATTTATTTTCGAAGCATTGAAAGGGTATGGAGATCCGTCCGGAAATGCCGGCAGAGGTAACCGAATTGAAAGAACACAGATTTATGGACATCCTTCTTCTTTATCAATGGTATTTATTTTACAAACGTCTTGTAAACCCCTCCTCATCTCGGTAGACATGCTAATATGCGATAGTGACCTTTTTTTTATTACTCGACCTCAACATCACTGTAACCTTCCTCTACATCAGGCTTTAATTCCAGGTCGTTCTGAAATTCTTGTTCTTCAGATTCTACTTTGGAATTTCTACCTGCCGCTTCTTCGCTTTCATTTTCGCCTTTACTAACGTCGTCATCTTCGTCATCGTCGTCTTCGTAGTCTAATTCCCCATCTTCTATCAAGCCTGCATCGTCCAATTCTTCGTTGTATTCCACCTCCTCTTCATCGTCACCATCTTCCATGCCTCGGCTGTCATCACCAACAAGCGCTTCTTCACTGGATATAGCATTTCTGGCACGGTACGCGCCCAGCTGGTTCAGAGAAAATTCAACGCGAGTATCCAGGGCTTGCAGACGAGGTAAAAGCTCAGCTCTCCTACGTAGGGTGGAATGCAAAGATGCTAAACTGGCCGTCAAGTTAGGCAAACGCGCCAAGTATCCGCCATGAACGATCAGGCACCATTTTACCCACACGTTCAAAGGCCCCTGCCTGTTACTCTGTCTAGCCATGCGTTCGGCCAGCCTCTCTAATAACAGAACCGCAAGAGCAGGTTGTAACCGTCCAATAGTCCCCTTAATCACTTTTTCGTCACTGTTGTTGAGAACCGTTTCTAGCAGCGAATGATCGTGAGATTGTAAAGCCTGTGACAGAACCACTGTAAGTGTGCCCGTGGTAGCGCGCTTTTTGGATTTTTTCGATCCTGAATGTTCACCTCCAATGGAAGACAACGTCATTTTGTCCGCTAATGATTCATCTAGGTTTACACCACTCCTCTCTAATTCTGAAATAGCCTCTTTGACGTGCTTAAAATTGTCACCGGACGTAACCGTTATATTGCCTTCAACGTAAGGCTTAGATGCTGCTACATCTTCTCCATGCAGTGAGCGGTGCGCATACTTAGAATTCGAGATGGGACGTGACTTTCTTATTACATGAGTGGGAGGCAGCTGACGCCATTGTGATTGATCGAAATATGGAATCGTAGCATTCTCGAGCCATGTGAGATTAATGGTTTCTGCACTAATGGAGATATTTATCATTTCCACCTTCTCATCAGTATCCATTCTTTGAACTTTCAAATGGTGTGCCGATTGCTTTGAGACAATTTTCCGTCTCTTATTACTGGTAGTTACCAGAGGGTCAGGAAAAATTTCGACAGTACCATCTTCCAAGGCCACCGCAACTACCAAATCGTGGAAGTGCGAAACTTGTAAGACATTTGCTTGTGAGACCAAAACTGCACTAGGACCGCCTGTTGTAACGTCGTAAATATTCGAAAATCTGTCATTAGTGGCGCTCGTTAGGAAGGTACCGGAGTTTAACATAGTCAAGGCTGTGACGGGTGAGATGTGGCCAGGGAATGACCTCACTATTTTCTGAGTCCTTACGTTCACCAATGAAACCGAATGGGACGCCAACAGAATATGATCGGCGTCGACAATGCACAGTTTACGCAAGTTCTCACAGCCTTCAACTTTAAATTTGGTTTCTAAGGCAAAATCTGTCAGTCTAAAGCTGTAGATGGTATCGCTACGATCACAACACCAAGCAATGTTGCCTTGGGCTCGGAAGTCGTGAATCGCATGAACAGTACCAGTAGAAAGTTTGTATACGATTTGGTTAGCCGCAGGTGCATATAGCCAGATCTCGCCCGAATTAAGACCCAATGCAACTAGCTGGGAGTCGTTGGATGATATAGTGACCCATTCTAGGCATGTAACGCGGATATTTGGGTCCTCAATATACAGGAAATTTTCGTTAGCCAAACCATTCGCTTTCGATACATTTGTCGGCTCTACAGAGACACGCTGCTTCTCCAATGCAACAGTTATGTATGCTAAGAACTGTCCAGTCGTATCATAACGAGATAGAACCACTGGGGACCCTGGCATCGTAACTCTTTGATCTATTTACTTAAAATCAAAAGCTCATCGCATTACTTTGCTCATAAACGCCTGTAAAATTTTCCCCGCCCAGGACGTTACAGAGAAATTGGATTTCGAAGTTCCGTAAAGAGTGATTGCTTGCAAGCTTGGAGCGTAGTGCCGAAATGTGACGAGATCTTGTCGCCGGTGTCTGTCTTTATGGGACTTCTTACTATTACCAAACCTGAACTTTTTGGGCATAGTCAAGTGGGTGTAATAATTGCAATTCCTGGACCCGCTCTTGGTTGAGCTGTCATTTAAGTTATTGGCATTACCTTCAACAAAAATAACAAGAGAATTCGTTCATGACAAATATTCACCTGTATAGATTTCTAACGTCTTTTCTAGCTACAAGATATATCTTGCCCGTAAAACGAAGAGCTCACTGCTTTGACGATACCGCTTAGCATTTTGTTATTGTGGTCATGTGACCGTCACTATGGATGAGCATCGTGAATCCCAACAATTATTGATTAATTTAGAGCGACTAGCAGTTTCGGCGGATGTTAGATATTTTCATAACACGCTCCTTGGGTGCTCAGTTGCTAAAATCACCTTTTAGACAATTGTTGTTCTACTTATCACTTCTAACGCATTGGCATCTCATACAGAGTCATTAGAACCGAAATAAGAGTGCAGTACTTAGGAGATTAACAAGCTTCTGGTAAGGAGCTTGGCTAGAGAGCAATGTGAGTCGACAGGATCTTCGAGGTGAAGAAAGGTACCTTTCTACCCAGCATTGGAGGTATTCTTAAAATGAGATTTGAAAGCGAAGTTTAAAGCAAAACATTTGTAAAAACAGGTACAGCACCAACAATTGATCTAATTATTTTCAGTCCGTGCGAATTAAGGGCATTATACTGTTTTGCAAGGCCCGCTGACTTGCATGCTAAGAACCAAGATATTTAGTTTACTCGCTCCCGCAAAAGCTCCTGATAATGGGACATCAGCCCAATACAGTCCTTCATGAAGCCGCTCACCAAGCTTCTTGCCGTTTGACTGAGCGCTTGATCTCTTCGCCATGACCGTTTGAACATAAAGAACTCACAAACATTGTTATAAGAGTACAAATGTATTCACAAGATGTTCAGTTTTTTCTGACTTGGTCAAAAACATATATAAAGGCGTTGGTATACCAGTACGGTCGCGGTGCGTAGAATAACATTTGCCTATTATATTGTCATAAATGGTGTTTAGAAAGCTTCGATGGACTGGGACCCAAACTTAAGACACTACTACCAGCTTAAAGTAAAAACGTGATATTCGAGTTGCCTTCCATCGTCAAAAACTAATCACCACAGCAGTCATAAATCATGGGCGAGCAGGAAGATATATCATTGCCAAAAGCGACCGTACAAAAAATTATTTCAGAAGTTCTCGAAAGCGACCTGACATTCAGTAAAGAAGCTAGGGAGATCATAATAGAGTCCGGGATCGAATTTATCATGATTCTGTCCTCAATGGCGTCGGAAATGGCCGATAAAGAGGCCAAAAAGACTATAGCTCCAGACCACGTGATCAAAGCTCTGGAGGAATTGGAGTTCCACGAATTCATTCCATATCTGGAGCAGATTCTAGTCGAGCACAAGGAGACCCAACGCATCAAGGAACGTCGAGATGCAAAATTCAAGAAATCTGGACTGTCTGAAGAGGAGCTACTTCGACAACAAGAAGAACTGTTTCGTCAGTCAAGATCACGTTTCCAGCAGACGTCGTCAACTACCGGCGTTGATGGAGAACTTGGAGTCTCAGAAGACGCCGTCAGCGAGTTATCTCCCTCGAACTCAGTAAAGGCCGAGGAATAACATCGCGAACGAAAAGAAATAGTCTGTGCGAAACTAAAAAGTAAGATTATTAGTTCAAAAGGTCGGATGTATCATTTATTATTTGTATGATATTGGGTGGGTAATAAAGTTTACAGCAGCTGGATCGTAACAGCTTAACATCACGTTCACTGAAGTTCGATTGTTCTTGTTTTTTTCCGTATGGTAAGTCAGAAAATGACCATCTCTTTTGCATGCTTAAAAACACTTTCAGTTTTGTCCTACGAACTCTAAAATAGTTTTCAATGTATCCACCTTGTCCTCCGACAGGGATTCCATAATCTGCTGATATAGCCCCGGATTAGTGCCCTGTAGTTGGGAGAAGAGTGTATGTACTTGCTGAAAGCAGTTGATGTCATCCAAACACGATTCCTTGAAGTCATCTTCCATTTCGTCAAAGAATTCAGTGCCGTCATCTTGGAATGCACTATCACCAAGTTCACCGCTTGACATGGCATCCCTTTTTCTGATGGCCTCGGGTAGCGAAGCTGTCAGGGTTATGAGTTTGCTTGACAGTTGCGCTATGAAGCCGCTTAGGCAACTGGGTAATACCGGCAGACCAAATAGCGAGATGATCGCAACCAATTGAAGTTTAATAGTTAGTACACTGTTGAATTTGCAAGAAAACCATTTGCGGAGCATTTCAAGCGTGACTCCCTTCTCTTCGCATATTTGTAGAGTCTCCAAAGGCCTGGTAAATAGACCCGCTAAGAAAACCTTCACGTAAGTGGAATCTTCTACTTCCAGATCTTCATTATCATCGTTCGCTAGCTTTAAAACTTTGTGAAATAGCGGATTTTCTTTCATTGACAACACGTAGTATAGTAAGACGTCGAGGGAGCTTTCAACATCAAAATCCACACCGCTATCCATTGCGTGTGAAAGAACTTCAATGAATGGAGGGATGTATGTCTGATCTGCTGGGAAACCGTAAGTTACAATCGTTTCGAAAAAAACCTGAAAACTTTCGAAATATTCCAAGGCATAAGTCTGACAGGAATCTAGCACATCATGCAGCATCTCCCAAACCTCTGGTGTGAATCTGTCAAACATGGCTTTTGAAGATAAGGCTAGGGAGTCCATTAAGTCAACGGCCTCACTCAAAAACGTTATTTGGGCGTTTACTATAATAAATTTCACGACCGGTAAAAATTTGTCAATCAGTGAGACTTTATTCATAGACATTACCATGGTAGTCATAGTCTGCAACAACGCACTAGCTTGAATTTCTTGATCCTGATCTGCTGTGGAATAGCTACCACCCGCATTCTCCACAATGTATTGTCCAAGAGTTACGAATTGTTCGGCTAAGCTAGCGGCTAAGTCTTCAGCGAAGGGTGTAAGTTCATCGGCAAATCGCTCCACAAAAGATTCCATTACCTCCGAGAGAATGTCAATTTCAAATTCTTTAGACAACTTCAGAAGCTTTTCCATAATACCTGGAACTTGGGAAGAAATATGTGGATGAATATTAGGGTTGGAAACAACTAATGTTTTCAATGCATCTGCTGCCTCTACCTGTATGGGCAATTGATCCGAGTTCAGGAAGTTAACATAAACAGCCTCGTACACTTGAGAGAGAACATTCATATTCGAAAAATGTTGTTGATGAATAGCAATGGTTTCGAGGGCCCTAGCTATTAGGAAGGGAAATTTGTCTTGCTTTAATAAAGGAGTAATGAAATGTTCAAATATGTTTTCCAGCTCGTTCTGGACTGGAGAATCCTTCTCTGCTAGAAAACTGCACAATGAACTCAGTAACCTCAAAGCTCCTTCCTCCTGGTAAGCACTTGTCAGATCACCTCTTGAAACAAAGTCGTTGAAGACTTTATTTATCAGAGGCAAAATTTTACTGACTTCTTCAAACCTTCTATGCCCAACAACAAATATGAAATCTGTAGAAGCCACATCGGCAGTAGTACCCTCCTTGTTGACATCGAAGTAACGTCTTGTATATTCTTCGGGATCATCTTCAAAAAGGGTGACGCTCTCTTCATTCGCTGACAGACATGGGAATATCACAAAGGTGATGATTGACTCCAAGTGAGGCTTGATCATGGACCAAAGGGAATCAGTGGTCATGCATTTTTCGAGGAATTCGATCATATAGTAAAGTGAAGCATCGCTAAGCCACAGGGATCCGGAGCCCCACGTTTCTATGATTTTGAAATACTGTGTTAAGATTGCGGGCACGACTTGATCGAAGACGTATGTCACATAATCTTGCGTAATGGTTTTGGTAGATCTGCTGTACTTGATCAAGAATCTAGAAAGATTGCCAAAAGCCCATTTGTTGCATTTGACCCTCTTGTCGAGGGACCTGTCGGCGGCATCCAGATTTAATACCTCTTGAGGCAATGGCTTGGAACATAAGAAGAGATGCAGTTGAATCCATGACTGCAGCTTTTCGACATTATTGAAGTAGCGTGGAAAATTATTCAGGCACGAATACTTGAAGCATTTTAGGATCAAATAGAGCAGCTCGTTAGACTTGTAGTCAGTTTCGTTGACAAGTTGTGAGGCAATGGCCTCTACGGACGGAAATACCATCTCTATCACGCCATCAATGTATTGTCTGTTTTCTGGCATGTCCCACCGATGCTTGATGCAGACTTCGAAGAGCAAAAGGAGGCCTGGGTACACAAACTCTGGTTTATTACTGGACAGAAGCTCTTGGATTGCGCCGCTCAAGTCCCATTTGTCACTGTTGTCAAGAATTCCTCGAATAGATTCGGTCAAATATGGCCTGATTTGCATATTTTCTGCATTTGAGATTAACCTTTGAACCAAAGAGTCCTTGATAGCGCTCTGCTCCTCGAAGACGATAGCATCGTCACGTTTACTCGTCCAGCAGCGCTGTATTTTGTTCTTCATATATATTGCGCAAGAAATACGCACATTTAAGGGAATTGCTGAATCTGTTGCTGCATTCAACAGAAAAGAAGTGAATCCTGGTTCTTTCTGCATGCTGTATAATTCTTGTTCGGCTTGTTTGATAACTATAGCATCTGCCGCCATCGTACGGCTAAATGCTTCTAGAGTTGCATTTTGATCGAGCATCCTTGCCCTTTGAACTGCTTTGAATCCACTCAAATGAGACGATGCACTTCTCCCAAGCCTAGGTCAATATTTCACCTAAATGAAATGTCCTTTAGATGACCAAAAAAAGTACTAAAGGCGGTCCAAAAAATTTTCAAAAGCTCATCTCATCGTTGTATGTGATGAATGCTTTGTTTTGATCTAAGAAGCAGGTACACTAAGATAGATACATATCGGTTCTAATAGGGATTAAACTTATTATCTGAGCGTGTTCACATACCACATGTCTTTTAGATCTGTATCCATCCTTTTCTCGGTAGTTTTTACAGCATAAAAACGCTCTAGCCAGCCTTTATGAATATAAAAACTGTACAAATTTTAGGCTATCTTGCAGGCCTCTTTTTCGCTTTGGAACCGTCGTACATTCATCCGGATGAGCATTTTCAGAGTTTGGAGGTGTTGGCGCAAAGACTTTTAGGTACAGGTTCCACTATTGCTTGGGAATTTGAAACCGCAAACGCAGCTCGAAGTCTCGGACCTCTGTATCTTGTCTACGGCCCAGCTTTTTACCTATTCAAGAGATTTTATAACCAATCGTCAGCAACTGGTCTATTATATCTCGTACGGTTACAAAACTACTTGGTGTTCACTTGCATTTATAAACTGGCCGTGCAGTTTTTGCTCAGATCGAAATTGGATCGCGCTAAAGCTACTTTCTACATCTCGACTTCCTACATCACCTGGACGTATCAAACGCATTCATTTTCCAATTCTCTCGAGACCTGTGCTTTACTTGTAAATTTATCGCTCTTCCAGACGCTAATCCTAGATTCCAGAGTATCCAGTTACAATCACTACCGGACCTCGGCTGTTATTGGCTTCGTGACCGCGTTTGGAACCTTTAACAGGATCACTTTCCTGGGTTTCATCGCCCTACCATCCATCTTAACCTTTTACAAATTTTACAGGATGCATTTGCAGTCCCTTTTTGTTTGTGCAACTTCGTTTGCTATATCGTGCTGTGCTTTTATCTACGTTGATACCACACTGTACAAAACTGCTCACTGGTGCATTGCTCCATTTAACAATTTGAAGTACAATTTAATAAGCTCTAACTTAGCCCTCCATGGAGTTCATCCAAGATACACTCATCTCCTAATTAATGTACCCCAAATGCTAGGACCGCTTCTCATCTATTTCATTTCTAAAAAGCAGAAGATACACTTGCCAATGTTATCATGTATTTCAGGCCTCCTCTTCCTCTCGGCATTTCAGCACCAAGAACTGCGTTTTTTGGTTCCTTTAATGCCGTTGTTCTGTGCTTCCATCAATCTCTCCAACTTTGACACTGCTGTACCAACCAAATATATTACTCGTGTTTGGCTGGCTTTCAACATTTTGTTCGGTGTTATCATGGGCTCACTGCACCAAAGAGGCGTTATTACTGGTATTCAAGAAAGCACCAAAGGAGCTACCGAGGTAGGGGTTCATTTATGGTGGAAAACTTATTCTCCTCCGACGTGGCTATATTCTAACAAAAATCTCGTTGTATCAACAACCAATACGATTGATGGTGAAGAGCAAGTTACTAATCTGGATTTTGATATTACAAAAGATCACATTGTCGATCTCAAAGGTTGTGAGTATAAGCTCTTCGAATCTACGCTGCTTGGATTTTTAGAGTTCAACGCTAATATCCGTGTGTTTGCCCCAAAATCTACCGATGGGTTTATTACCACATTCAAAGAATCCTATCCGGACCTTCAAGTCCGTACTGTATGGAAAACTTACTTCAGCTTAGACTTAGATCACCTTGATTTTGCCGACATGTCAACTCTCAAACCAGGCTTATCAGTTCACGAAATCAAAATGTGAAACAGGAAACACTTGCTATATTCGTAATGCGTGAAATAATATACTGTACATAATATGAGCAAGCCTCTGCAGCTTAATGTATTTGCCCGTCTATTTATAGAATTCAAACTTGTCAACGTCATTACTTGACTTAACCTGGGCCGCATAGGCCTCCTCCAAGTCGCTTTGTAAAATAACATACCTGTTTTTCCTCACGGCACGGAGGCCAGCTTCTTGCATTATTGCAGCAATAAGTGCACCTGAGAGAGGATCATTCCTTATGATCAACGAGTCCAGATCAACCTCTGGTGCGAGGGCCATCTTTGCAGCTACCGTACCAAATATTAAACGACGTTCACGCCTATCCCTCAACGATGGAAATTCGATTTTTCTGTCCAACCTACCGGGTCTAAGCAGAGCGGGGTCTAAGGTGTCCGCTCTGTTTGTGGCCATGATTACTTTGACATTCACGCTCTGGTCGAACCCATCCATTTGTGTTAGGAGTTCGATCAAGATACGTTGCACTTCGCGATCAGAGCCAGTTTGAGCGTCGAAACGCTTTGTGGCGACAGAATCCACTTCATCAATAAAAATTATCGACGGCGCATTTTCTCTTGCCAGTCTGAAAACATCCCGAACCATTCTTGGACCCTCACCGAGATACTTATGAACAAATTCTGAACCATTTACCCTAATGAAAGCTGCATTTGTGCTGTTTGCTACTGCCTTCACCAACATAGTCTTACCTGTACCTGGGGGACCATACAGAAGTACACCTCTAGGTGGGTCGATACCGATTTGTTGGTATAGATCTGCTTGGACTAATGGCAACTCCACTGCTTCTTTAATTTCTTGCTTCTGCATATCTAAACCACCAACATCTGCGTAAGTAACGTCAGGTTTCTCGTCTGCTCCCATGATGGATATGCTGGAATCTGAGTCTGGGGGTAAAATGTCCACTAGGGCGTTGGAATGACGATGCAAAGCGACCGATGTAGATGGTTTGAGTAGTTCACGATCAAGTGTCGACAAAATCTTTACTACGTAGCTCATACCGGTCGTACTGGAGACAATACCTGTGTTTTCGTCTATAGGCTCCAAAAATTGACCAATGACTAAAGGCACCGACTGGATACGTTTTACTTCCTCTTGCGCCCTCAGAAGTTCCCTTTTCAAATGGCGCTGCTCATCCTTTATGTAATCCTCTTGTAAATTTAAAAGCTCAAACTCCTTCTCAAGCTTCTTGAGCCTTAAATAATGGTCTGAGCTTCCATTGGATATATTGTTGCTGTTACTGTTCAATTGTGCAACTAGTGAACCGTACGAACCACTTACAACTCCGTCGCTTGGCCCTGAAAAAGGAGTATTTAAGATTCCCAGTTCCTCCATGATCTTTCCAATCAAAATTGGATGCAAATGATAATTTACAGTGGTGTGATGGGATCTTGGTTCCTCTCAAACGTATTACTTTCTTCTTTAAAGGATCAAGCCAATTTTGCCACCGAATATTCATTCCTAAATACAATTGTTTGCCCATATCACTTCATACGCTAATTTATTACTAGCATAGAAGTGATGAATCCTATGGAACTGAATAGCACGCCAAATGCGTAAAGTTCAGCATTGGTTAATGTAGTGGTGGAGTAGAGCTGTTTCTTTGGAATTCGATATATTTTCTTGGCAAAATTATGGGTCCAAGATGACACGCTATTCAGAAAGTCCGCGATGGCACGACAGGACCTGTACCAGTAGCTTGCATTTTTATTGGGAGTAGCGAATTCTTCGGAGTAGGATTGATGTTGCTTTGGATTTTCAGGAATTGATGGCTGATTTTCTGTTGATATTGTGCTACGTGTGACGTTTTTGTCAAGACTAGTAGAAATATGATCTGACATTTCTGTCAGCCGACTGCTCTGAAAAGCCGCCTGTTCGTCAAGCGCCTGTCTCACCTTACTTTCAAAGTTTCCTACGAGTCTGCGACGCTTCCAGGGCTCTAACAAAAGCTGAAAGACCAAGAAGAGCAATATATTCATGCCCATAAGAATGAAAGTGCCCCAAGTGGATGTCCTCCGAATTTTGTCCGACCAAATCTGCTCTTCATGGTATCGTGTTAAGATGGCTCGGTACAAGCTATCAGAAAGCTCTTCTTCAAGAGCCTCCACTTGCTCCAATTGTTGTTTGGTATCGTTCTCGCGTTTCAGGTTAAGACTATCATCTTTGTACAAGAGTGTAAAATACTCGAGGTCTTTTGACGACCAGGAATTTTTACGTTGTAGTAGTTCATTTACTTCGCTTTGAGATTTCGCTCGAATTTCTATCGCAGCATTATACCGTGCTTTTGATTCTTTTACCTCTTGCTTCGTATCCCCCAGCTTTTTCTCCATGAGTTCGATGCTTTTGCGAAGTTTCTGAATGCTGGAATAACCAGTAACATCGTTCAAGGCTCTGGTGGCCGTGAATATTGTTTCCTGTAAGGAGTCGAAATAGAACTCAAGCCTCTTTGCCCATTGGGTTCTTGCTCGTTCGCGTTGCGAAGGGAGTCCCTCAATTCTGCCTTTTGTCACCATATCTGTATCAAAGCCTAATCGTTTATCCATCTCAGCTTGTTCTGCGGCTGCTAGCTTTTGGTTCGCCTCTTGGATTGCAAGTTTTGCCTTATCTGCATGCCTTTTTAGTTGAGCTGAGAACAGCTTGACTTGACCGGTAGAGTTGACCCATCGTTTTCGTATTGAAGATAGATACGGGTCGAACGGCTTGGACTTGGAAATTGCCTTCGAATCTTCTCTTCTGGGCTTCTCATTGATCTTGTTTGAAGTACCGTAAAAGCGAAATCCCACTACTACAGGTGATCTAAACCCACACCGTGCTATAGAACAGCGCTGTAAAAGCATTCCTTTGAGCAGCTTCCTCTACCTTCGGCTGTAGCATATTGGATGTAATCTCGATAACTCATTTCACGCTCAGTTTAAGAAAATATACAGATAGGTGTACTTCACCCGAGTTCAAAGCGTGGTTACATGGTGGGGTTCTCCGTTAGCTTAAAGACCCAAAAGCCTGGCGAGAAAAGAGGTAGCGCTGAGAAGAAGAAGAAGAGAGCCAATGTGTTCAACGAAACTGATTTGGGCGGACCGAAAAAGGCCAAGTTGCCATTAACGCATGTTGATGAATACAAGAAAACCGGGAAGCAAGGGCGTGTCATTAAGCCTGTAAGTACCGTAGGGGCATTGAAAAGACCCAGCGCTAGTGAGCCAGATCCTGAGACACGGTTGAAGTTTGGACTGAACGCTGGAAACAAGCAGCATACTGGATACACCGCCGTCAGGTACCTAGGGACAGAACCACAAGCTGCGGCGGGTCTGCCGGAAACTACAGAACAAGAAGAGTATGAGGAAGTTCCCATTGAAGAGTTTGGGGATGCTTTACTTAGAGGCATGGGATGGGATGGAAAAGATGCTAATGACAAGGCTTCTCACTCAAATGGTGTAGCCAAGCCCTACGAGGCATTTCACCCTTCCTTGTTGGGGCTTGGAGCAAAGCCTACGCAGAAAACAACTGATGAGAAGATAATAACGCCTCCTTTCTTGCCAGTACTGAAAGTGGATCGAAAAACTGGAAAACCGCTTTGACGTATCTAACATCCGTTCTTCAAATAGAACAAATTATCTAAAAGCTGAAAAGTCATTACATTCGTTACATGTTGAGCGTTTTTTGAGGTGTAAACATGTCTCAAACCATGGCACCAAGCCCCAAAATCATCAATTGGGAAGCTACTGTGGTTCCCCAAACTTTCACCCAGTCGCTTTTCTTCTTGTGTTCCCATTCCTCTACCATTCTCATCAAATCTACATGTATCTCCATGCTGAGAGTATCATAAATCCCTGTTTCTCCGAACAATGCTAATTCTTTCAGCTCGTCAATATTCTTGACGATTCTTGATCTTATGATTATCTCGTTATTGTTATGATTCGGGTGATCATGATATTTGATGATCTCTTGGCCTGGTCGGTCGGCATCTTCATAATACGGCCATTTGACGTTCGAGGGAATAACTGTTGTGTCTGGATAGGATCTATTTTTTTTTATGGAAACATTGGAAATATTATTCCATACCGAGTTTGAATTTTGGATTTTCATAAAGGAATGGAACAACCCGCGTTGCGTGTTCACGAATGCAATTAAAGGTCTTAACTCCTCCAGATTTGCAATCGCATCTCCATTGGCCAATTTAGGCTCTTTTGATGGATACCGAGCCATTAGGTCTTTAAATTTAAATTTGAAATCCATTACGATATACTTGTTTTCATCTTCAGAGCTGATTTCTTCGTCTTCAGATATTTCGGGCAACATTAGGTCCGCAATGATTTCTACTTGGCCATCCTCGATCCAGTTGAATGCATCGCTTTTGTCAAGTCCTAAATCCCTCACAGATATTTCGTCCAATCTCAGTCTGGTTATGCGCTTCCAGGGCGAGATGTCATGCTCAAAATCCTGTAAGTACGCCAATTTATGTTGCCGCTTGTGGATGCTGAATAGAGAATGGTTAACGGCGCCGGTCACAACATTAGCGTTGAAAAAATCTATTAGTATCCATTTAAATCTAAGTTGTGGCAGGTCCATGTTGTAAACTGAGATCCGATAATTCTGATTTAGACTTTTATCTTGGACATTGATGCGGGAATCACGGATTTTGAACCTTCCTAAATGATACCTTTGGTTTGAGAACCAAGATATTAATTTCTTCTCGTCTCTGCTGTCGGCTACTGTCAAGTCGCCCTTCATACCATACACTGATAGGTCATTTATGAGTCCTTGTCCTCGAAACCATTTCATGAATGAAAGTGTTATGTCAATTTGATTGAAATTGAGAACAAAGCTCAGCACACTACTGGGGTTTGGCTCAGAAGCATCGCTTATGACATTCTCATGTGTACTCCTCAGCTCGACTTGCCTAAAGCTGATGCAACCCCGTTTCCATTCAGGTATTAGTGCATCCTGAAAACAGACGTCTACTCCATCAATGTAATCATTGAGCAGACGGCCGACCACTTGGCCAACCATCTTTTTAGCAAACACGGTATTGAAAGTGAATAACACCAGAGATACAAACGTGGTAGTGCTTAAAACGATCCATACAATCTGCGATATGACCAGCCACGAGAATAGTGTGCTGAGTTCGTCAGTACTAAAAGGGCGGTTCCCCCGGATTAAAACCCATTTCGTTTTGATTTTGAATCGTTCATAAAAGTTCGTGGCCTCCGAAAGCAGCTTCTGCTTGCTGAGGCGCTGCTGGTTCTTTTGAAGTAGAATATTTTGTGTGTGCAAAAAGTCTGTACTCTTCGATAGTGAATCGAAGTGTTTTTGTTGGTTCCGTAGCACACGGTAATGGCTCAGATGCGCTTGCGTCGATCTTGTGACAACTCGATGAGGCACACTGTTCAATTTGTGTGGAATATAAAGTGATTTCTTTTCAACTAAAGGTGATAGTCTTAACCACTGTCGTAAGCCACATCTGAGCATAAGCGTTTCGGGACTAAGATCTGAATGAACTGCCTACTTTCAACGCTGTACCCCAGAGTTCACAAAGTCCATGAAGGATAATTCAATTTTCAATATTAAGCAAGTACTGCAAAAAACAAAACTAATGTGTCGAGTAGATAATCTACTTGTTTTTTTCTGACTAGAAGGCAGGATGTTAAAAAAACATTGGGGAGCCTCTCTTAATGAATATGGGTCCCTATCGCCTTTTACTTACCATTAAGTTTTATGTAAACCACTGTGGTAATTTAGATAGTTGAAAAACCTCTAGCGAGCTATGGGCATCTAGATCAACAGCGCAGCAGTATGATCTCTTTTGTAAGTTAAAGGTTGGGCAAGGTCAAGGTCTTCGTCTACATGATCGAAGAATTGAAACCGCTTTGCTGAAGTGAATCCATTTTGATTTGGTGATAGAACCATATTTTCATGCTCTATATGATCCAGTATATCAGCTCAAATGTTTGTTTCCGCAGCAAAAACATAGACTTCATTTGTTGTCGATTCGCAAATGATCGGTGAACCGCTGGGGAAAAGCTAGACTAAATCTTTTCATTAAAATTTGTATTACCAATCATCGAGGTAAAACTCCAAGAACATCTTCACCCAGATTCCAACAAATTCGGTGAGCGCCACCTATTCGGCTTTCCATTCGTTTATCTCCTCATATTAAGTTACCCGCCGAGTTCACGTGATTTGAAAAATTTTAGCAATGCAATGAGATGCGCTATAACGCGATGAGCAATAGATTATAGGTCTTCACAGCGGAAGATTCAGGACGACAAACTGAAATTGTAGGAATGGTGGCTCCAACCGCAGTAAAACATACTGAAAAAGATCTGGCGGCATCAGAAGCCCAAATATCTACGTCTTCGCGAGTTTTGGGCGGAAACTCGATTCACCAAGCAGTTGATGACGACGACGATGGTGTGCTGATAGATGACCAAAATATGGATCATTCGGAGCCCCAAGATAATCAAACCAGCGGCACGGACACCAAGTCATCCCAGGGCGTGGTTCTTGACGAACGGGGAAAGCCAAGGTTTGCATCTGCTGCTCAAGCTAGTGAGACGAAGGTGAAACTAGAATCCCGAAAAGTTCCGGTCCCGCCGCACCGGATGACTCCATTAAGAAATAACTGGACCAAGATATATCCTCCTTTGGTGGATCATTTGAAGCTCCAGGTACGTATGAATCTCAAATCCAAAACCGTGGAGCTCAGAACACACCCTAAACACACAACCGATCCTGGTGCACTACAAAAGGGCGCCGATTTTATCAAAGCATTTACTCTTGGTTTTGATCTCGACGATTCAATCGCATTGTTGAGGTTGGATGACCTCTATATCGAAACCTTTGAGATCAAGGATGTAAAAACTCTGAATGGTGACCATCTGTCCCGTGCTATCGGCAGAATTGCTGGTAAGGATGGTAAAACAAAATTCGCCATTGAGAATGCAACTCGAACTCGAATCGTGCTTGCAGATTCTAAAATTCATATATTGGGGGGGTTTACTCACATTCGCATGGCCCGTGAATCTGTCGTCAGTTTGATTCTCGGATCACCTCCTGGAAAGGTTTATGGTAACCTACGCACGGTCGCTTCGAGATTGAAGGAGCGCTACTAAGCAAGTCAAAGCAAGCATCACTTTAATAAATATGTATACTAACCATATATGGATATAATGTCAAATCTGGAGATAAAAATTGATCTGATCTCTTTGAACGAGTTTTTAAGTACAGACAGCTTTTGTCAACAGAGCAGTCATAATTGTCTTCTCTCTAAACATTTCTTAATGTGCTACCAAAATTATACCAAGCTTTAGGTTTGGAGGACTCTCAATTGAATGCCTGCAAAACCGCAGGATGACGTCATCAACCTCGAAGAAAACTGCGCTATTGGCTACTTTGTTGAATGGCACTCAAAGCCAAAAACCAGCAAGCACGGATAAAGTCAAACCCGAGGTTTGCGCAGACGATTTCCTAGACAGCATAGAGGATTCTACAATTATAGACTCTGATAACAATTGGATTACTGAGAACTCATCGCCCTTAAAAATAGACTGCAAAGAAAAACCGACTAATGTACAAAGCGTTGATGGAACCAGCGATTGTGAAATAGTCGAAGAATCTAATGGTCTTAAGGTGTCGTTGAAGGAAATTCTGACAGGTAAAGCTAAATCTGAGAAGAACAAAAAACCTGCCGTTGATGCAACATCTAATGATTTACAGGTGATACAAGCCAACGATCCGGAAAAGAACAAGCAGGCGCACGACCGAATTGTATCTGCACTAGGAAGTGCCAAGAAAACAGCGGTCAAAGATCTCTTTGGCGGCTCTCAAAAAAGAACTCGCGGTTTAAAAGAAAATGAATATGGCTTGAACGAGGAAGAGCAGAAACCACTAAAACGCATGCATGAAATGTCCAGACTTACGAAGCTGGAGGCGCCCCTTCCAGAGATCCAAAACGTCACAGGCACAGATGAAGAAATAAACTCCAGAACTTTAACTCTCCCGAAAAAATCGTGCCGTCCCCATCACGATGTCATGATAGATTTGAATCAGTACCGTTCTCTCGTCTCCCCCGAAAATGGATCTCGGCTCGACGTATGCCAGGTAACGCACACCAACGCGACTGCTAATGATTCGATTTGGACTAATGAGTTCGAGCCTAAAGATATTGATGATGTTATTTTGGAGGAGGAACTTAAATCCCAGGTTGACTCGTGGTTACGGAAAGCTTTCGAAAAACTACGAAGAAAGACGAATAGAATGAAGTTGCTGAAAAAAAAAGCAGATGTCGATGAGATGGATTGGTTTGTGGTAGATAACGACGTCGATGTTTCAAGTGATAAACTTGAAGATTTTGTTCCTCTTATGATCTTGTTTGGGGACGCGATAGGTAAAAGTACATTGTTAAAGACGATAGTGAACGATTTATCGGGGCAGATTTTTGAGATTAACAGCACGGGAAATAGGAGCAAGAAGGACTTTATCGACAGTGTGCTGAAATTTTCAACCTCCCACTACGTTAAGGATAAAGGCTCGAAAGGCATTATCTTCTTTGATGACGTAGATGTGCTTTTTCGAGAGCGCGACAAATTATTCTGGGTCACCGTGGAAAGACTGTTGATGACAACAAGGAGACCCGTGGTTCTTGTATGTCGTGACGTTAACTTTATCCCACTTAATCTTATTCAGATAGCAGATGAGGAGAATTCCCTATTTCATGCCCAAAAAGTTGACAAACGTAAGGCAGTACATCAGCTGGAGTACTTCCTAAAATGTAAAAATGTCAATACCCCTCCTGGGTACGTAGAGAAGCAGTTCAACGAAAGCAATGGTGATATAAGAAAATGTATGCTCGCGCTACAATGGCAAGCAGTGACTGGTCATTGTTTTTTCAGAGGCGAAGAAACTACAAATACCCATGCTCCGATTGAAGCAGATCTTCAAAAGATTGCTTTCAGATCAGATCTTCTCTCAAATGCAGATACGATATACAATGGAACTAAATGGAAATCCAACATCCATGAAGACAAGGATCGCACTTTAAATTATGCTATCCACACAAAAGAGTTTACAGCTCTCTCTGACCAGGAGAGACTTGCATTCGACTATATGGTCGACTATAAACTGCATTTATATGATCACATGAGGCGTCCGTTACTACCATTTGAAACAAACATGGCCGACTACCTTACCAGCAATATCTACAACCCTCATACCCATCAAGAGGCTAACCTAAATGATTTTGTGAACAGAACTACTCTGGAGATAGCGACTTATCTGAATAGTCGCATTCCAGACAAAATATCAATTAACAGTGAGCAATTCGCATCCGTTCGTATGACAAGGAACTCGAGAAAAGTCAAGGAAATATTAGATCGGTTTTCTAGTGAGACAGTGGAAGATTCTTCACCAATTGATGACGTTTTTACGTGCTTAATATCGGTCAGAACTAGGAGTCAAGTTAGCCAGGAAATAATCCCTTATGTGTGTGAAATCGCCAAACATGATAAAAACCTGAAAAGAAAAAATAAAAGGATATTCGAGGTGGCAATGCATGACGCCCAGCCTGGATCTGGTAAAGAAGTGGTGAAAATACTTCTACAAAACCATGCCTTCCATCCAATCTGGTTCAATGGTGAACCTGACTACGTCCTCAACGCATGGGGAAGTCCTATGAGTGGTGTTGAGCAAAATGACTAATGAACAATTTATAAATCTACATAATAGCGGGGCGTGAGCTGAGTCTTCCCCCTTTAAAATTTGTTAATGCACGATGTCTCATGTCAATCGTTTGTAGAGCCCGCCATGCCTCCTCCACGTGCTTTGGTTTTAGAGGATTTACTACGTTATCGGGACCGTCAAATAAACGTTTCTTGCGTTCTCTAGTAGTGTCTACAATAACATCAGGTTGTGCTTTTTGCGACTTATCCCTTTTGGTTTGCAAAAGCTCCTCTCGTTTCTTGAATTTGAGCGCGGTTTCTGTCAAAGCACAAACTATTTCGAAGGTGAGGAATCCGAGAATATCGATTACATCATCGTGTGGTTTACCCTCGGTAAGTTGTGTGATTCCGGACCAATCTTTAAACCTTTTACCTTTACGGAAGGTGAAGCTTGCCTGACGACAATCTGACCAGTGGACATATTCTTCTTTGGTCATATCCCTGGTTCTATCATCGGCCATTTTGAGCCGCTTGAGTGTGGCAACATTGGCCTCTCGTTCGTCCTCGTCTAGATCGTCTGCGTCCTCGTTCGTCTCTAAAGGTTGTTCGTTGAACATAAATTGCAACTCCCAAGGCAGCTTAATCTGGGATTTCTTAACTCGCATCATATTTCCACCATCTTTGTCACCTTTTTTGTCTTCCTCTTCCACTGCAGCATCAGCTCCATCTGTACCCCCTCCAGCGTTACCGCCAGCGGCAGCATTGGCGTCTTGGTCCTTCGCATTTTTACGAAGATCCTTCCATGACAAGTACGTTCGTAGTCTGTTGACCTTAGCTCTGTCATGACGAATCAAGAAGATCACATCCTCGGGCAAGATGCTTTTGCTTCCTCGGGAATGTGCAGTTTTTGTCGATTGCAGCAAGATTTCAATTACCTGGCCTCTCACAATATCCTCTATCAGACATGTAGTTTCTACCGGTGGGTCGCTGTTCTCGCCCGATACAAACATCATTTGCTGGATTTCAATCCGGTATTTGTATTTATCCATTGCGCAGCGAGTTTGCAGTATATACTTGTGTACAATTAGCAGGAATTTCTCTTATCCTATCAAAACCTTAGCAATGGATGGGACGTAAATTATAAGAGTATACCAACAGTAATACACTGCTGGTATCTATGCTGTGTAGAACCTACTTAGATTTAAAATATCAGGACTATACGTGCTGTTCTCCCAGTAGAAAAACGAGGTGGATTTAAGTAATACTACTTTTAGTCACCTGATATAAGTCCATGGGCTAACAATTCTTATGTTCTTAAACCAAGTAAGTAGTATGCATATAATATATGCCCTGAAAAGAAGTCTCAGTTCGCTCAATCTCTTATCACCTAGGTTCTAAGATGAAAGAGGTAGTAGTTGAAAATCCAGAATCAATGGTATTCGAACCTCCAGCTTGTTCTCAGGTCTTAGATTTGGACGGTTTTCTTTCAGCAGATGGTGATAATTCGGCTCTTTTGATACTCAACCAAAAAATAACGCTGGGCCGAGTATTTGAAGAACTATGGCCTAAGTACCATCTTCGCATCTGTGCAGATGGCGGTGCTAACCGACTATATGAGCACTTTGAAAATGACGATCAGCGGTCTAAATTTGTACCAAACTACATCGTAGGGGACTTGGACTCTATAAGACCTGAAGTGTTAATTTTTTACTTGCAAAAGAACGTTTTAGTTATCAAGCAATCCACGCAGTATGCTACAGACTTTACGAAGTGCTTGCGACTTATTTCACTGCATTTTTATCATTCCGAATTTCAGGATATGGTGAGGACAAAAGGCTTCGATCAAAATTACGGCATTGACGAATACCAGGGGCTCGAAACGCTATACGATGCGGAACGCTCAAGTTGGATCACGGGTAATATCAACTTGCTCGTACTCAATGCCATCGGTGGTCGATTTGATCAAACAGTGCACTCAATTACCAAACTGTACACTACCTTAAAAACTGACAACTACTACCGACTTTGGTATCTAACCACAACCGATCTCATCATGCTGATACCTCCAGGTGGTGCTCTGATCAGATACAACAAAGAATTCAGACAACAGTGTATCAAGAACTGTGGGCTTCTACCATTAGGGGGGGCCACAGTCATAAACTCTACGAAGGGTTTGAAATGGGATGTTTCAAATTGGCATACCAGTCTTTTAAGTGGTAAAGTGAGCAGTAGCAACAGATTTGTCGGGGAAACGTGCTGCTATTTCGATATCCTCGATCCACTTGTTCTTAGTATTGAACTAGGGCTTGATAAACTGCATAAATTTATATGATGACGGAAATAGAAGCTACAAACAATGACTATCTGGATGATTTCAGGCGATCCAAGAGAGTTTGAACAGTAGAGTCCTTGGGACTGAAACCCAGAAGATGCTGGCGAACAGGCTACCCAGTTCGTGTCAATTTTCATGGAAGGGCTCTCTTACTTAAAACATAAGACTTTCCTAACTGCCAATAATTATAGTAACGGCGCGCGAGTGGTTTAGTGGTAAAATCCAAGTTTCCCATACTTGGGCCCCGGGTTCGATTCCCGGCTCGCGCAATTTTTCGTCTAAAATTTTTAGACTTAAATACTGCTATAAGCAGGACAAAGCTCTCAAAAACCATTGCGATAGAATAACTAAGAGCACCACTAAGCACTTGTCTTGATTACTTATACGAATATGAATTGATTGAGCAGTGATATAAAACTGGTGCCTTATAATTGAGCAAATTGTTTGACCAAAGCATCGCCCAAGCGGCCGGGGGATTCAACGACAGCGACACCAGCATCCCTTAAAGCAGCTTTCTTCGATTCAGCGTCAGTACCGGACCCTTCGACAATAGCCCCAGAGTGGCCCATTCTAACACCCTTCATTTGACCGGCAACAGTACCAGCGATGAAAGATGCCACAGGCATTGGTGTGGAACGTTTCAAGTTGTACTCTTTTAGAAATTCAGCGGCTTCAATTTCTGCTTTACCACCAATTTCACCCAACATCACAATACCCTCCGTGGAAGGGTCGTTCATAAAGTATTTGAGTGCGTCGATGAAGTCAGTCCCTGGGAAAGCATCACCACCAATACCGATAACTAGGGATTGTCCCAGCCCCGTGATCGTAGTCTGTTGGACAGCTTCGTACGTCAAGGTACCTGACTTTGAGACAATACCAATTTTACCGGGCTTGAAAATCTTGGAAGGTTGAATACCGATACGGACACGGCCTTCAGGAGACATGATACCAGGGCAGTTTGGACCGACAAGTCTGGTCTTGTTTTGCGACTTCAACATTTCAGCAACGTACAGCATGTCGTGCTGTGGGATACCCTCGGTAATACACACGGCCAATGGGATTTCTGCCTCGACTGCCTCTTGAATGGCCTTTGCGGCAATTGGAGGAGGAACGAAAATACCAGAAGCAGTAGCACCTGTTTCCTTGACCGCTTCTGTCACAGAAGCGAAAACGGGCTGACCCAAATGCGTTTGTCCAGCCTTTTTAGGGTTCGTACCTCCAACAATGTTGGTTCCATAATCTTGGGACAATTTGGCGTGGAACGTAGCCTGCCTCCCTGTGAAACCCTGGATGATTACCTTGGTATCACTAGTCAACCGTAGGTTATTAATCGTTTGATCATAAGGTGTTGCTTCTCTCGAAAAAAACCTGTGACCGAGCTTGCCTCCGGCCTTTTTGTTAATCACAGATCTGAGCATCTTCGTCTAGTTCAGAGTTTATTGTGACTTGAAAAAGGAGAATCTTGGGGAAAGATGGAAAATTTTTTAAACAGTCTTCAAGACGCTTAAAACGGGCACTACTTATGGAATGAACTCAATTGAACCCTGAATAGCTTTTTTGGCACTTTCCAACCAGTTCTGATTCAGCTAAGAGATAGTTTAGAAGGCTTTTTTTCTGGTTAGCTTCGTCTCGAAATTGAAAAAAGTTCGCCTCTTATCGGTTTGTACGAAAGTGTCATGGTTTTACATATCAACAAACAGTGTTTTATCAATACTAAAATCATAAGCTTCTGGTAGTAATAATCACGACAATAAACTTTTATGAAACCTGCATCATTCCTGGTTCTTCATACCCATACTATTGCGAACATGAAACGAAATATAACATTGTGATTCCTCAAGAAGAACTGATGGGCTTCGGTTCCGACTTGTAAACCTGAACGTGGTGATTGGCGGGAAATTTGGTCATTAGATAATAAACTCTCTGCTGAAGTTCTTAATTACAGGTTGCATCGCAGTAATACAAAAAGTATTTGTGACATGTCTGTGCCTTGAAATAGCGTTCAAATTTTAGCTACATAGGTTAGCTAACTACAGCCTAGATTGGTTATCACCTAACCTCATCGAAATAAAGTGTGTGTATTGGTTCTTCTGAATGGTGACCGACGTCATGTATATTTTGTCGAAACTACCGAACTATGTTTTGACAGTGTCAATTGCTTAATACAACAAGATCCGAATGGGCCACTACAGCTGTGACAGAATAGTACAAAGTGATGTCAGTTAAACATGATCGGTAGAACGTGGATACCATTCAGTCACGTCAAGAGAAGTATCAGACGATAATCCGAAGTGGTCTGATAATTTACTGATGACTCACCAGAAAGTGGTCTGATGCATCAAACGATGTCTCGTACGATTATTCTAGAAGGCTGTAAACTTTTTACACTCAGTCCGATATTTTATATAAATACCAGCAAGTTGTTCCACTAGAAGGATCAACTCTATAGCTGAAATAGACACGGAGAGATAATTAAAATCCCATACTCTAATATAAATCAATATAACCGGACCATGAACGACTTGAGTGAACAATTTAGCAAGCTAAACACGTCAGACGCAGACACGCCTCAATGTATTTGATTAAAAAGATGAGATCGCTTTTTCGTCACCTGTCAGCGTCAATATCTATGAACCAAAAAATCAGGTCTACGATATTTCCTGACGTAAGATGCAGTCGTCTATCTTTAGTCTACTTTGCTGTTAATTTTCTCCAAGTCGGAACCTCAGGAAGCATGTAGCTGGTCTATTTCAATTTGAACCGCTTCCAAAACCGCCCATACGGCACCTGATATGTCAAGTTCTATATGTTACTTTACTGACATCGAAATAATCACAAGTATACCACAATTGCTTGGCACATACAACGTTCACTCTCTTAGCTTTGTTCAGCTTACGCTTGTAGTCGTTCACGATGATTTGTCGTTACTACTCAAAAAGTGGCAAAGATGGACCCGCTTTCAAACACTCGCATCCAGGACAAGTTACAATTGCTGATGGTGAAGAATAAGAAGAATAGTGCCCCCAATGAACCTTTAAAAAAGTCTTCTGTCGGCAATGGATCCGAAAATGCTAAACCACACATGTCGGAAACTTCTGAGTTGAAACCGTCATGGGATATGCGAGAGAAATTAGTGTTGGCGCTTTTCACAACTATGCCCGGACTTTGTATCTTAAAACTGTATTATGAGCTCTCCTGCGGATATGTCAATCTAAATCAATATAAGAAATGGCAGTGCGCGAAAGATCATCCGACACTGGACGAGTTTTACAAGGGAATGGTGAAGAAATGGACCGAATCATATACGTATGTGACTCTTTTGATGGATTTTTTGCAGCATAACGAGCAGCAACATTTAGACTATGCCAATTTCTCTGCGCCAACGCACAAGCTGTCTTTGGGTTTCTTATTGGATGAGAATACAGAGCTATTGATAGTTGATGAAGATTACAACCTATTGTTGGATTTCCTTTTGCATTGTCGACCAAGGATTGAACAATTACTTAACCAGCCACACCTGCCTTCCCTGATAATCAAAGCAGCTCGTACCAATAACCGATTATATCAACTGAGTGGACGATTTACATGGTACTCACTGGACCCTCAGGATTATAATGAAGCTCAGAACATCATTTACAAGTATTTGACCGTTTTGACCGACAAATTGACCGCTCAGCAGGATCTAATACCGCAGTTACAGCCCTTGTTCAATTCTATGAACTCGAATAAGGTTACTCATTTTTCTAAAGTGGATGATGATACTTTAGAAGTTTTCGATAGTGATTCCAATAGTGATTCGGATGAGTGGCCTCCCAAAAAAGGAAGTTCACAGGACTGCGTTTATTCATTTGATTTGAATGAGGACGGAACTTTCGAAACTCCAAATGTTTTTAGTCGAACACGTAAAAGACATCAAATCATTTACCATGTCCTGAGGCTTCACGAACAAAATTCATCTCCCCTTTTGAAATCCCAATATTACACTCTTTGCGCCTTAGTGGATCCTGTCACACAACCTATTCCCAATCATTCTCATATCATCTCTATTGACCTACTCTCAGATCTTTTTTTAGGTCTTATGAACACTGACATCAAGAACTTACCTTTGAACTGGCGTTTTCATATTTGCTTCAATCTCCAGAAAATAATTCAGGCTTCTTTGCCTCGGCTGAATTGCAATGATTTCCAAAGACTCAATTCTGTTAATAACAGCGATGATTCAGTTGATTGGCGACGAAATCTTCACAAATGGCTGCCACAGGGATTGAACACGCAGGATCTTGAATTGATTTACATGGTCGATATTTTGGCAATTTTTCTCCTTTACAAATTGTATCGCCACTTACCAATTCAGATGAATCCCTTTTTAGGTCCAATGATCTCTCTGTGGAAAAACCTTACATTTGTGGTTCTACTTGGCCTAGAAATTGATCGTTTTGAAGAAGAACAAGAAACGTTCAGTACTCCAGTTATAGTGCGAGCAACTATTCGGGGAGCATCGGCTCTAAGAAGCATCGTTGCTACGATCTTAAATGGACATGTCGACTATAAGTGCCACGACTTCAAACACGAACCAATTAACATATTCATGTCGCCACACGGTCGAAAACTCTGCCATGGTGCATTGTACACAGATGTACGATCACACGCCGCTGCGATGTTAGCATTAGGAGTTGAACTAGAGGATGTTACAAACCTTTTGAGCGACCTACAGCCTGGCGATAGGTTTGATGAGGATGTCAAATATATGTTTGATTATGAATACGACAATTATAATGAAGTGGATACTGAGGAACTAGACGAAGAGGAGCTTGAAGATGTTGAATCTCGTGAACGCATAAAAGAGATGAGAGCTTACTACAAAAGGTGTCACTGTCAATTTGATGATGACGAGCTGTTGCCAGCGGATGAAGACAACTGTGAATCTGACACTTTAAAAAGCCGAAGTTTCCGCGAAGCGCCTCCAGAGAGTAACGTAAAGCTTTCGGGTGGCAATAAGCCGGTAGCCCGAAGATCGAGGAGAGAAGGCGTTGATTTCGATTTCAATGGGCGCGATTGGAGGGACATTCCTCGCGGGGTAAACTTTTATTTCAACGGAGATTACCAATTTGAAAAGCAAATAAGCATCGACGCAATATACCCGCTCATGAAGTCTGCAGGGGAAAGAAAGCTAGCTTTTGAAGAAGGTAATAAGCTTTTGAGATTGGTGGCAAGTTGCGTAGCCCGAGAGCAAGAGCAATCTGTTCTCCAGTCTGTAGTTTCAACTCAGGAAGATCAAGATTTACACAGCCATTACACGCTGGTCGGCCATGGCAACTTGACAACAGATTACATTTATGAGCGTTGGTGTGAAGATTCGCTTTTTGAGCGAACATTGCAACATAATGAGGTTCTTGTTTGGCGGCTAGTGGACGAAATGTTGATGTGCAGCGGTTACCGCCGTGTACTCATTTGGTTTCTTACCCATCTGGAGATCAGTAGTTCCATGATAGAGTACATATACACCTTGGTTATGGGCGGGAGAGGCGAGATAGCGGCTACTAAGAACGACCGCATTAAATCTCAGGATGAAGCGCTTTATGACCAAGTAGCTTTCTCCAGGCAAGGCGCGCTGCAACTGTCGGATATCGAGGCCAAGATGCTTCTTCAAGAGTTTTTTACTAACGTAGCAATCTTTTTCTCAAAATATACTCGAGAGTGTGGGGAGCGCTCAGACGATGATGATACGGAAGGAGAAAATCGCGCTATACCTACGAGAGTTTTGGGTTTCATGAAGCTGGTGTGCTTAATGGTTAAGAGATTGGTGGCTGAAGGTAAGGTTGATTTTGGAGATCCCGATTACATCTTTGAGCTGCAGACCCTTTTGATAAACTGGATGTGCATTTTGCCGGATGCCCGCGAACTATTTTTTGAGCTCAGGTCGCGAGTCGATGAACAGACAACGAATACGAGCGGGCCCACTGACAACTCAAAACCAATGGAGATTTCACAGCGTTTCGCGAGAAACATGGTTACAGAGGAAGAGGACAATGTGCCTGAAAACGTAGCGAAGACTGCAATTTCCATTTACAACAAAAAGTTGATCTCCCTTCTTCCACCGGTAGCTGGCAGCGAAAACAGCGCCATCACTGCTCTCCGCAGCTTCATTAGCAAGCACTCGCTCACTATGAAGACTGCTGTGCTCGGTCGGCGCTTGATTTCAGGAGATGACGAGATCATGGGAATGTATATGTCTGACAGGGAGATGGACAATCGTCAATTCCTAGCCGAATTTGGCATTGATTACAATGACTTCGTGGATGGAGTTTATGACAACGATTTTGAATACAGATGATCTCGAGAAGAGATGTTCTGTGTTGATTAGTCTTGTTCACCTTGCACCAGCAATATCTCCGACGATAGGAGTTTACGGAGTTACATAATTTATCTTAGACCGCTTTAGGGCCGCTAAGGGATGCTTTAATAGCAACGTAAATTCGAAGTATATAATACGTATATGTGCCATGAACCTCGGTACAACATTGAATGCTAATCGAAATTATCTTGATATTTCTAATCACTTCATCATCTGATCAGAGAAATTATTCGATCAAAGAATTACATTTAAGGGTGCCTTGAAAACGATTACTTCAGTCATACTGTGAGCGTTACAGAAATGAAACTGACTCCCACGACTACTAAAACCTTGAACAACGGAATCAAGATTCCAATTTTGGGGCTTGGTGTTTACAAGGCTCCTAAAGAAGAGACGGAAAAGATAGTGTACACTGCTTTAAAGCAAGGTTACAGGCATGTCGACAGTGCGCAATTTTATGGCAATGAAAGGGAAGTTGGTTTGGCTATTGAGAAGTTTTTGAAAGATACACCTGAATACACCAGAAGTGACATTTTCTATACCACCAAACTAGTTCCACCCGATCAAGGTTATGAGGAAGCTAAGCAATCTATTTTGAAATCTTTAGAAAAGGTGAAAGAGATTGGATATGTGGATTTGTTTCTCATCCATGCTCCTGTTCCCGAGAAAGATAGACGTGTGGGAACCTGGAAGGCGCTCCAAGAATTTTACGAGCAGGGAAAGATCAAAGCCATAGGCGTTTCGAACTACAGTGTAATGCTGTTAGAAGAACTTTTGAACTGGGAGGGACTTAAAGTGAAACCGTCTGTTAACCAGTTCGAATTGAACCCTTGGCTAGTACGGTCAGATCTTTGCGAGTACTGTAAGAAGAATAACATAATTATCGAGGCCTTTTCGCCCTTGACAAGAGGCAAACGTGTGGACGATCCCGAATTACAAGCGCTCATCAAAACATCATACCCTGATAAGACTCCAGCCCAACTTTTGATTAGGTGGTCGCTACAGATGGGATTCGTTCCGCTGCCCAAGTCCAGTAACGAGCAAAGATTATTAGCCAATTTGCAATCATTGGATTTCGAAATCAGTGACAAGGACATGAAGCAATTGACTCACGAAAACGATTATTACGTGTCTAACCCAAATTTCGACCCAATCAAGAAATACTTTGAAAAATGGTAGGTAAGAAATATTTGTTTGTACATCTATGTTTGAAACTTACCGAGACATTTTTTCATTGCGATGGTTTTAGACTTTATGCCTAGGACATAGTACTGTACATCGTCTTGTAATGACTTGTTAGAACCATGGATATCAATGCAATTCTCAAGTTCGAGCAGTTGCGTTTCGATAGCGTATGCCTCTTTCGGGAGTTCCGGTTGTGACGTTATATACCTCCATTTGTGGAGATTTCGAAGCTCCCGCGCTATAGACTTTGACTTGCTGTTGAGCAACTTTTCAAAAACTTCTGCTCTCTGACCTGAAGTCATTTTTTTGTAGTAGAACAAGAGCTTTGAAATAAACGATTCTTGGGTTTTTCTGTCTAGAGTGTCTTTGATTTTGAATTGTTTGAACAGAGATTTGTTGTCTGCTCTTACGTCTCTGGCCAAGGTCGTGGGTAGAATGCTGGCCTTCGAGACAATATGTGATAGATAGTGGTATTTTGTAGGTTCAAGCCCGTCAGAGTCCTGCTCTGGATTCAACGCACTATCACTCTCTTCGATATTTTCATTGATTTTTATGCTGTTTTCGCACTGTTTAGAGCACCACTCTTCGAAATATTCTTTTCTGGTAGCATCGTTACTAACTTTGTAAAACTTGGGGTCATCTTGTATCATCTTGCATTGTATTTTCCATGTGGAATAGGGGTCCAGTGAGTACTCTGAAAATAGTGAGGTGAATAATCCCTTATTTTGTGGGCCAGTGCTTGGTTCGGCTGTAATCTCCTCACGCTCCAAATCGTGATCACTTTCGTCCTCTGAGCTTCCATAACCAGAGACTAAATTCTGTTCTGGGCTGGGCTCATCTTCTGAGTTAGAATATTTGATTTCAGACTCGTCATCGTCTTCAGCGGCTACCTCTGTTGTGCTGCGTATTTCCTCCAAGTCTCTCAGAAACTCTTGATATAGATGTTGACTATCATTATTTTTACCACTTTTAACGGCTTTTACGAGCTGTTCTAACTTCGTGTCATCTAATTGGGACAAGATGTGGACACTATCGTCATCTCTTAGTTCATATTCCATTGTACCTTTTTCACCGCATTGAAAACGCTTTAATCCATTTTTGAGAACTAACAATCTCCAATCATTTGCTAAACTTGCTGTGAAAGCTATCGAAGGCTCCCTTTTGGGCAATTTTTTTGTCGTACCAATTTCTTGATCCTGGTCAAAGTCCGTCGGTCTGTCTCTTTTAGATTCTTTCGTCTTGACATTATAGTAGTAGTTATCCCCATCCGGCGTTTTATATTCTCTCCAAAATCGAGCCATGGTGGAAGCGGTCGCTGTGATTGTTCTTAATTGCTTCAGTTCTTGAAGATAATTGTCCTCTTTCCTTACGAATTGAGGTCAAAAGTTCCTTGATCTGAGGTTTAGTGTACTCAGTCATGATTATCACGAGATCCGGGTAATACACGAGGTGGCGAAAAGATCAATATGCTATATATTCTCACACACTGGCTTAAATGTTGGTCAAAGGTTTGAAATAGGAACAAGTGTTAGATTTGGGCAACCTCAGACGTTGTATTCCTGTGATCTCTTTCCTTAACGCCAAGTTCGTCCTTCGTTCTGAATTTCGAGATAGTGTTCTTTTGATTGACTGGAATCCATTTACATCCTTAAAAGGCTCAAGGACATAGATCTTCAACAAATTTTGGCATCTGCGCATTTGCAAACTTGGAAACAAGAAGTTAACACCTGAATTTGACTACCATATTTTGAAAATGGGATCTAGAAGGTACGATTCCAGAACAACCATCTTTTCGCCAGAAGGGAGACTATATCAAGTTGAGTATGCGTTAGAATCGATATCCCACGCAGGTACAGCCATTGGGGTTATGGCCAAAGATGGCATTGTACTGGCGGCTGAACGGAAAGTAACGAGTAAATTACTGGAACAAGGCAGCTCTACCGAAAAACTCTATAAACTGAACGACAATATTACCGTGGCAGTAGCTGGATTGACCGCCGACGCTGAGATTTTGATAAACACGGCGAGAGTGCATGCTCAAAACTATCTGAAAACTTACAACGAAGAAATCCCTGTTGAGATTCTTGTGAGGCGTCTGAGTGACGTCAAGCAAGGATACACGCAGCATGGTGGTTTGAGACCATTCGGTACGTCCTTCATCTATGCGGGATACGACAATAGATACGGTTACCAGCTATACACTTCCAATCCCTCCGGTAACTACTCGGGATGGAAGGCTATCAGTGTAGGTGCGAACACTTCTGCAGCTCAAACTTTGTTGCAAATGGACTACAAAGATGACATCACTATGGAAGAAGGTATGGAGTTAGCATTGAAAACTCTATCCAAGACGACAGACTCCAGTACGTTGACTGCAGAGAGGGTGGAATTTGCTACAATAACCAAGCAGAACGACGGTACAATCATGCAAAGAATTTTCAAACCTCAGGAAATCGAAACACTATTAAACAAGACTGGGGCAACGAATAAAGAAGAAGATGAATGACCGCGTGCAAGCTGTAGCAAAATTATCTTGAATAGCATCGTTCTTTCAGATGTGACAATTGATTCTTGGCGATGTTTCGGGGAACATTTCCTCCAAGAGACGTAGCCGCGTTGAATTTACGTCTATGGTGATATTCACTTACTATGTAAACTAAAAAGAATGTGCGTACTACGAATACCTAGCTTGCTAAGTACTGATCTCTATGGCTGAGAAAGGCAATAGCCGCCCAGAAATCAGCTGATAGTAGCACATAACCATGAAGTATGGCCAACAATACACTAGTCTCTAGCCTTTCAATGATTAACCTAAGCTAATGATACTAACTAACAGGTCTTTCCTCACATCCGGTGATATTCCCATTGGATATGTGACACCCAAATTCCCTTCTTTGTTTTGGCCCCTCAACAATAAGAAATATTCGTTGTCGTACCTGTATTACGTTAACGATATTTGGAAATACACCGTTTTCTGGACACTGATCCTCTTCATGGCGTTTTACGTTTCTGCCGGATTATGGGCCAGTTTCTCACATCGTAAAACCGCTGGAGGTCTCTGGATCATGGTGGTCTACATTGTAGCCGGTGGCTGTCAAGCGCTCGCCGCTGGAACTGTATCTGGACTAATGTATGTACCATCGCGCGTCTTGGCTTGATGGGCTTTTTTTCCCTTGAAGAGTATGGTTTAAACGCACAAAATACTAACCCATTTTTATGGTTTCACAGACTAGCAATTACATATAAGGCCGGCCTCTTTGCCATGTCTACGTGGATCCCTCTATGCTGTTCTATAGTGCTCATATTGTTCCATATCAGCACTACCTATTCCATGGCAGGTATTATCATATAACCGCGGGGAAGATGAGTTGCCCTATGTCACATGCTCATAGAAAGGAGAAGGCTAAGCTTATTATCTCATCCGCTAAAAGGAATGAATGTTAACGAATTTGAAAGAGGATTTACATCGTAATTAACATAGAAGACGATCAGGAAGATTGCTTTGTTGTCAGGACTGAGAAGATTTAACATTTCGTTGAGCTTCGCAGGTTCCTCATACTTTTGTATCAATTGCGACCTATAGATAACGACTACCCTCTGCTTGCGAAATGACCGCTTCGTCGATAAACCGTTCTTTGGCTACAATCAAGACTGAACTGGAGTTTTTGCAAGAATCTGAAGTGATTACTCCAGATGTATACCACGATATTATAACGGCGCTGCCAGAGCGCTATAATCCTAGCAGTCGTGGGGAAAACGTGCCAAGCCCCGAAGGTGAGCTTGTGGAGGCTATCTACGCTTTTCAAGCCCAGCAAGACGGTGATCTAGATTTGTCGGTCGGCGACAAAATTGAAGTGCTTGAAAAACCATCACCCGAATGGTATAAGGGGAGGAGTAACGGACGTGTCGGAATGTTTCCTTCCAACTATGTAAAGCCAGCGTTTTCTGGGTCAAATGTCGTGGAATCAGGCCGCAGCAATCTACCCCCTCCCCCCCAATACCAATCACAGCAATTTTTACAGACACAACAGACTAATACAAGTGCGAACTCGAATTACTCTCAGCCACCGTTCCCCCCATCATCCACCAGCTACTATCAGGGTCCTCCTCAACAACAGGTCTATTATCAGAACCAGAGCCCTCCTCCTCAGCAATTACCAGCACAGCAGCAGCAGCAGAATCATACTGGTAGCCAAGCATTCAAAAAATTCGGAGGTAAGCTCGGCAACGCTGCCATTTTTGGTGCCGGCGCCACTATAGGTTCAGATCTTGTTAATAGCATTTTCTGACAGCAAACTATAATTGTTTCAAGAATGCTTCAACAATCACGGATACATAATTGTATGTCTTTATATGATCAAGTAGGGTACTAAAAAGGTTAACCACTGGCTACAAGTATCTACCATAAACATGGTAAACCCTATTTACCACATTCAGCCTAGCGGCGTGACTCAAATTCATGTCCACTAACTCGCCTATGTCTCTAATCCATTCATCTTTTCGATTCTTTGGAACCAATCGATCACCATATTGACGTGCAGATACAACCTCCAAGGCTAACAATCCCGCGTTAAGATCTTTGTCGGCAGCAGTAACGTCGTGTTGGTCATAGTTCAAAAGTCTCTCAATATTGTTAAGACTGGATGAGAGCTTGTATCTGAGCTGTGCTACATTTGACCATATGCCTCCCAACTTAGTCAGTCGATATGCACAAGACCAGAAACAATATAATATCAGTAAAGCCGGAGACATAGCGACCACCCCAAACACCAATTGTTGCGATTGTAGTAATTGATCGATTCCGCTTAGGGCCAGTGAACCATCGACTTTCGTTTTCTGTAGTTGTATCAACAGGGAACGGACTAGTTTGCCGCTCATGATATTTTTGATAGGGTGATGTAACTGATGCTCATAAATCTGCATGAATTCCGTCAAATTGCCGGTCTCGACTTGCGCAGCTAAGGCGGCAATATCTACCGGCTGATTAGAATTTTCCGCGACTAGCTGAACCACCATTCTGGTCAAGGAGCTGAACTCAGAGTCTAGGGATCCTTTAGAGGCAATTGCAATCGTAGAGTTTTTGTCATCGTGACGGACTGTGCTCCAGACCTGCTGCAATGGTACCCAGATCCAATTTTGAACCAAGCCGGAGCAAAACTCTAAAACATTCTCTTGGACAAAGCGGAGAATTTTGTAACGAGAATGCCATATGGCAAAAGCAGACGAAGGCCCATAGGTTAATGTAACAAAAAATGTAGGCCAGTAACGCGTCCAAAATCCAGGTTTTGGAGCATACTGGGATGGTTTAGAGCTCATTGTCTTGGGAATTAGGTCCAGTAAAACTCTTTCAGTGCCACTGGGTGATATTTCACGACTACTGTCGCCAAAAAATGCAGCGAGAAGCCTTGTTCGGTCTTCTAAATCGGAATAATTTGGGAAAAGCGAGATTAGGGTGCCTAATTTTCGAGCGGTGGCATCAAAAAGCTTCTCTGCAGCGTCACGATTGGACTTCACTTCATCACGGACGGCAGCCAGCGGAAGCGCACAAATCGATCTTGTTAGCCGTTTGGCACCGTGAGGAAGGCCAACCAGCTGGAAATTATGGATCATGACCATCTTCTCCGCCTGGCCCAGAAGTTTCTGATACCAATTCCAGCCCAATAGCTTTATATCACGTGCTTCAAGCCTGCTAAGATGGCTTAAGTCACCCTTAACGGACCTGCCCATCGTGATCAGCCTCTTGGGCAAAACTTGTAGAGCATAAAGGGAAGACCAACGCGACGTATCGTGGACCTCGGTATAGTAACGAGCAGTATCCAAAATGTGCGGTAATTGGTCCAGGGACTGTTGTACCACTGTATAGTACAAACAGACAGAGACGTACTGATCGATGGCGGTCCGTACCGAAATTTCGACTTCATCGGAAATCGAGACAAAATCGCGCGGGGTATCGTCTTCTTCTTGAAATTGAAGAAGCACTTTCTGAAGTGCCGCGAGGTTCACACCACGATGTGATCTTCCTTGGCTTAAATTTGAGCTTAATTGAGATACCTCATTTTTTACGGTCCATAGTTGATCCTGAAGATCCTTTAAGTGAGTAGCATTGCTTGACGATTCGGAATAGCTTTGATGAGTTAAAGAAGAACGTTGAAGCACTAACTCAAGATCTTTGTTTATTTGTTCAAATGCGTCCAGCACATATTGATCTACAATCATCTTGGTGTAGTATATGGCTATTGCTTAACCTACTTGGTCTTATATCAAAGAAGTGAGCATTTTCTCTCAGTAGAAAAATGTAGGTTGGGGTCTCCCAGTCGTTGTATATCATGTGATGAAATGGAAGTTGTGAACAATGCTGAAAGACCAAGCTTGAACGATGTATTTGGGTAGGATGTTCCTAGCGTTAACGTCACAGTATTAGACGAGAATGTTCGCGCCGTTATAGACCTCTGTAGTAACTAGGTCGTACTTGATGGTTTCGTAAGGGGAAAAAGATATGAAGCGTAGACTTCATATAATTTGATGACTTGGACAACAGTGAACTCGCGCACTACCATCGAGTAAAAATTTTGAGATTAAATACCGCTTATGCTATCACTAGATGTATTTTCATGCTAAGGAATTTATTGAGGCAAGTCTGAATCAGCAATGGAAAGCTTGCTGATGTTCTTATTTAACTCTTCCATACGTAGATTGATTGACGTGGTTCGTAGATGAAGGTTGTAAATATCTCTCCGTGATTATTTCAGCTACATAGGTGGTCCATACACGGCATTTATACAAATTTTGGATTCAGCGTAAAACTTTTCACTCAGTGCTCAGGAACGATCGTATCATAAATCGGGTAATTCCTAGATGGTCATCATCTGAGCTATCACACCATTTTGTCGTATCGTCCGATTCTTCGTCAGCTTTTTTGGGGCTCACATCGAAT
>JAJMGS010000004.1:0-173690 GCA_030562185.1 Lachancea sp. yHQL494 | reverse complement strand
TAACAGAGTTGGCGTCCTCCAATTTATGTATTTCCTGACTAGACTGGCCAGGCTTTCTCCACTCTGTCCTATGGGATTTATGTTGTGTTGAAGGGGTATCGTTAGTAACTGCACCTTGTATCACTAGCTTATTAATCTATTTTCACCCCCTAGCCATTCGATTGTACAAGCATATGGTAATTACCATTGCATCTCGTCTAGCGTAGACCGTTGACAAGGCTGATAAATTCCTGAGATACCTTATTAAACGCCATGCAGCATAAGGTCGTTCTTCGCGACAGCTGACATTATGTCCATTACCTCCATCAAATCCGAAAATACATAGGGCTGGCTATACACGAGCGTATGCCCGTAATACATCCGTGCCAGCTACCTCCATTAAATCCGAAAATACAAAGGCTATGCACGGGCATGGACCCTCTATAAAGATCATTTGACAATGGAAGATTCTCACGCGGTACTAGTTCAGTCCATTGGGCTGACAACCTTAAGGACCTCATTTGTCGAGAATCTCCATTACGCTCACCTCAGCCACTGCTGACCTCAAAAAACAAGCAGCATTTGTGCCGATCAGAGCCAACAAGTGAAAAATATTGTAAGCTACAATACCCCGTGCTACGAAATGTTAAGTTTCAGAGTGAATTCGTTGTATTAGAAAGTTCAGGTGCTTTTAGTCAAAGGAAGAATGATCGCATTGTATTAACAATCAAGTGTCACAAGTATCATTGACTTTCACAGTTCATGCCGCGTTGCAGGAAAATAGAGTAACAAGGACAACTAATCTTGAATCGTTATGAATAGTGAAAGCTCCTCGTGAAACCATTTACACTTTCCAGGGATAGATTTTGATTGCGACACTTTTCTGAATCCCGTACCATCTGCCCTTAGTCAGTAGTAATTATATATTAGTGGCTAGAAGCCTTTAGACCTGCTATCGTTGCGTAAGCTTCCCCATACCGTTTTCAAAAGAAATTCATGCTTGTGAACAATTGTCTCATCCATCTTGAAATCGGCGCAATCGTCGCAATCGTCGCAATCGTCCGACCTTCTTTACCTAGGTTGCCTCCCTATCCGAAGGAACAGAACGCCTTATACGATCCGAATACTAAACTTGACTTAATAGCACTTCTGAAATGACTCGAGTTCCTATGTGCTTAATTCAAGAGGTGTATATCTCAATGATTTGAGGTCTGAACTTCACTTGTGAAAGAGCAATTTCATTCCTTATTCCCCTAGGCAGAAGTTAAACTTTCAAAAAGAAGCTGTAAAACCAGGAAAAGTGCAATTAATCCCATAAATAAGGTGATTTTGATGTGAGCAAATGATATGCCAAAGGTAACAAAAGCGACAAGAATACGGAGCAATAGTCGGTACCTCGATGGTATCCTATTTGCATTACCAGAATCCAAACCCTTGTCACATAAGGCCAAGGTAGTCATACATAGTATGGCAATGGCGACACCTGCACCATAGAAAATCTGAACTGAATGAATATAATCTGGTCTCTCACTATCAGAACTCCCCTCTTCGGGTTCTTCGAAAGCGTAAAATTGGTGCGATCTTGTAAGAGCACCTGCTGCATCTGCAGAGATTATCAGTGCGATCATAAGAGGAACGTGAACATAAATCCAACAATAAGCTGACATGACACTTCGGCGGAGGGCATGTATTGCTTTCTTAGAACCTTCACCATTGAAGTAGAACCATGACAAACAGTACGCTGCCACGAGAACACTGATTGCTCGTGCAGTTCTTTCATTGAAACCACCTGCTGCTGGAGAGGACGCCACGATGGAATACAAATATTCACCTAGAGCTATGACCACAAAGGCACCGTGTCTTTCTACCTCGTGTTCTATATTAATAGCCGTAGAGTACTGAGCGCCAACGAGTTTCTTGAACCAAGGGTGGAAGGTAATCCCGTAAACAAAAAAATCATAAAAGTAGCACACAGTTGCTATTGCTATTTTTCCACGCAGAGGAGCTATGATAATGAAGCCGAAGATTAGAATAGATATGCAGGTGAAAAATGAAAACCAACGCATTTGCTTTCTATGTTCCTTGACAAATATGGTGTAGACTAGCGTGAGAAGAATTGCTGAAAAGCGCGCTAAGATATAACAGCCCACGACAAGCCCAGTTTGTGCCTTCGACTCCAAAACCTCATTAGCATTGTTAGCGTAAACAACTAGCAGGACCATAATCCATAAAACGTAGAGCTTCTGAGCCAGATCATTGTTGTAGTAATAGTCCATAAACTCTCTCATATCGGTCCAAATCTGCCATGCAGCCATGAACAAAAGCACATATTTGGCAAAAGAGGCTCCTGTAGCTTCTTCAATGGCAGCCTCGGCTAAGTTAGCAATTATTCCAACGTACAATAAATCAAAGAAGAGCTCGAAAACAGCTGATCCACGTTCCTGTTTGGTACGATACAGTTTCCCGTCAAAGAAATAGTTAAGGGCATGTGGCCTTACAAAGAGTCTGTCAGTGGCTGGCGGCTCAATCCATTCGACATTTACAGGACCGTATTTCCGAACGAATTCAGAATCGAATTCTACTTCGTTTTCCATATAATGCTCAACCAATCTAAGGATACTGTACGAGACGAACGATGACTTGTTTTAATTTTTTTTAACATCACGCACTGTGGGGGGATTCAAATCAAATATTACGAACTTCATCTGTACAAGCTCTTCCACTACGCTGTAGAACGGCAACATTAAGTCGCAAACTTTACCAAGTACTCCAGCATATCGGCATTTTTTAGTTTAATTCGTAAGTTTTTTATGAGCTTAAAAACTTCAGATGCTAAAACAAGACCTTCGATGGTAAAACCAGAGTGGTCGATGATACTGATTTTGTTAAGTTTCTAAAGCACAAATTTTACCTTACACACTACCTCTTTTCGTTGTGTTCCGAAAACTTTCATCGAAATATTAACTACGATAGTTACGCCTGGGGCCTAAACCGAGATTTTTAATTCGGGAGCTTGCCTTCCATTTGGCTCTGGATACATTTAATTCTCCCAATCCATTTGCTTCACCTTCCGACACAATGTTCGTCTCAACCTCTTGCGGTCATTCCTTATGATATATAGATATACATATTAAGCACCGGCTTCCAGGCTATCGTGTCTATATTCTCATTATTAGCTTCGAGGCCATATCACCTTTAACCTTAAAAACTTATCGGGTCTCACACACTGGAGCTGAAGAAGGATACTAATTCGCTAGCTAACTTCAAAGGCTGCTCTTCTGGAATGAAATGGCCGCACTCTTCTATCTTCACCCCTTTTACAGCGTGAGAAAATGCCTTTAGTGGCTCAGCCATATTAGGGATTGATCCTTGATCTGAGCTTATTCCAAGTACGTTTGGGATAAGCCTGCCACTCTGGAGTAATTCCTGGTTCTGTTGAGCTGACTTATCGAAGGCTCTATAGTAGGCCAAGCCTGCACGCAACGCTCCTGGCAGCATCAGGATCCGCTCATATTCATCAATATCTGCATCGCTAAAGATAGTAGGATCAGCAGTTTTACGGCGAAGAAACCATTCTAGGTATATGCGCTCCTTGTCACGAATCAAAAGTTCTGGCAGATCTGGTACAGCATGGAACGGAAAGTGCCATATGCGCCATGCACGATCAGTGCTTACAGGAATCATGCCAGAAAGTGTGACACCAGGTATTCCGGCATCAAGCAGGGCCATGCGTTCAATTTCCTCGCTGAAGAGTAGAGCATATGGAAAAGCTACCCATGCGCCCACGTCATGGGCCGCAAGAAAGTAGCGCGAGAGTTTAAGGCCTTCAACCACCCCATGAACAATCTTGGCAACCGTTTGCGTGTCATACCCATCGCCAGGTTTATCAGAGTCACCCTGTCCTGGCAGATCAATTGCGATGACGAAATAAGTCTCGGCGAGAAAGGGAATCACTTTGCGCCATGAATACCAGCTTTCTGGAAAACCGGCAAGCAAAACGACTGCTTGTGATTCCTTGCCTTCAGGGTCTCGCTTTCCAGCACTGACGTAATGCATACGAACCCCATCAACGGGTATAAATTTATGATTCATTTCGCAATTAGACATCGTTAGTTCTTGATTCTTGTTCATGAAAGACCTCTAGCATAAACCGGCATCACAAAATTAGTTACGAGCCTCTGATCTTATATCCCAGTCCCGAACGGGCTGGATGATCTTCTTTTGCACATATCTGAGGGACTGCCGACAAGCCCTTGACCAAAAAGCGGTAATGCGGTGTTAAGCGGTAAAATAGCGGAAGAGTCTTCTTATGAGTCAGTTCAAGAGTTGACAATAAGCTCAGAGAAGCGGCCAAGTCATTTATTTTAGAATTATCATATGCGTGTACATCTTTCGCGTAGAATGAATGTATTGATTTGTCAGGATCCTACATAAATTTTCTAATGAGTCACACGAGCACGATGACATAATACTACAACGTGATAATAATGACAATGCCAACTTGGTACGCTAACCTCAACCAATCAGTGCTCCTCAACACTAATAATAGGGTCATTATCTCAGCCTCTCCTGTGAAAAAGTGAAACTGTACTCATCTGATATCAAGTCTTGTATTCTTCGGAATCCTATTTGGATATTGGTGTAGTGCGAATTACATGAGCACTACGACAGAAGTGTACAAAGTGATGTCAGTAAGGCATGATCGGTAGAACATTGATACCGTTCAATTACGTCAAGAGAAGTCTCAGACGATATTCTGAAGTGGTCTGAGAATTGACTGGTGACTCACCAGAAAATGACCTGATGTATCGTACGACGTCTCGTACGATTATTTTAGAAGGCTGTAAAACTTTTTACACTCAGTCCAATATTTTATATAAATACCGATGGTTTATTCCATATGTCGAGATCCCACTCTTCGTACCTGGAAAACCACGAAGGAATTTACATCACCGAGTTTACCACGAGTAATATTATATTAAGTAACACAACATGTCCATTGACGATATTACTGATAACCTCACCGAGCTTACATTGGGTGATAGAGACTCAGAAAGCCGATAGCATTACACTCTTGAACTCTAAATTTCATCACCACGTTGAAAAGAGGCCTTAGTTATTAGATACAAGTGTGATTAGTCATTATATCAGTGGTAAAGATGGTTTGTTTCCCTAAGCTTCCTCTAATTAGCATAACGAGATTTTCCTCTCAGCTTAGGTCCGTAGTGGTAAAAAAAGAAAGGAATAATGGCGAGTCCAATAGAGAAGAATCCGACTAAAGATGACCCCCATGCGACTGGATATTTACTAGTGCCGAGGTTGTCATACATTGCTGTACCAAACAGTGGGAACGCACATGCAAAGACAGAGCGGCAAAATCCGTTGCTCGCAAAAACCGAGGCAATATAGCGTGGATAACAGATGGCTAGGTAAGCAAACGCAGATTGAAACAAATTGAAAACATTCAACACAAAGAAGCCCTCTGCAATGATAGGTAATATCCAGTGAACACGGGCGGCCCATCCAAACAGGAAAAGTGATAGTGGCATCGCCCAGCATACTGCCATGGATAGCGGTAGAAAGTCTTCGGGTGTAAAAGTACCTTTTTGGAATTTGGGGCCTATGTATTTAGCGAGGAATAGCAACAAAGCTAAATATGCGATCAAACAACCTACACAGAATCCCATATAAGCCAGTCCCATTTCCACCAAAGTGAAATTGTAAATGCCAATGAACACGATAGGAAATGCCTCAAAGAATAGGTAAAATGCCCCATAGCATAAAGCAATGTAGATGTCGAATGCAAGGACAGCAGGTTCCAAAGCCATTATCATGAAAGGACGTACGAAGAGCTCTTTCAAAAAAGCCGATATTTTGATTTCTGCATCCAGGCGCTCTTGTTTAGTATAATAACGGCTATCGCCTTTTTGTTTCCTTAGGCGAACTGCCCTTCTATGCAAAATGTTTTGGTGATGGGTTTCGGGGAAAAAGCCGACCAGCAATATCAACGTAAAAGCACTGATCCACATCAACAGCCAGAACACATATCGCCATCCTTTGGCCACAACCATAGCTGCCCCTAGCAAAGGAGCAACTACTGGGGCAGCTACAGCGCCGATGGCCCACAATCCAATAAACACAGGGACTATTTCAGGCTTGATGATGTCACCCATTGTCGCCCCACCTGTTGCCAGAGAGGGTGAGCATAGAACGCCTGAAATAAATCTGATTACTATAAGGCCCCCGATATTATGGACCGTAGCTGCGCCAACCTGGAATATCATAAATAAAAAGAGTGTCACGATGTAAATTTGTTGTCGACCGATGCTCGCTACCTCTGATAATGGTGAAAATATGATAGGGCCAAGCCCATAGCCGAGCACATAAAGTGAAAGGTTTAGTGTTGCAACCACATGTCCAACCTTGAACTCGTCCTGAATATATTGTTGGCCAGGAGTGTAGATAGATGCACCCATGTACGTGGTGCACGTGAGCAGCATCATCTCGAAAACGACAAATGCCTTTTTACCCCGCTTCCAATTTAAGGGGTTTTCCGGGTCGCTTTCACCATTCCAATCCACCAGAAATTGATCTTTTTCATCGATGGGGCTGTGCTGAGTAGAACTAGTTTCTGCGAAGGCCTCGAGATCGTGGGAATTTTTCTTCTCGTCTGACCCGATCGCCGATGCTGCGCTCTGTTCCACAACATATGGATCAATCTTCACCAGGCCTACCCGCTCTAGAAAGTCAAGAAGAAAAGTGTTTTTGAATTGCTCTTTGTAACCCATTGTGAACCTTTTTTTTTTCCCTTAATTCTGATGATAGTTCGTTTTTCTGGACCGAGGCTATCAGAGGAGCGGAACTTATCAAGTTATATATATTCGTTCAAACAGAGTTGATTTCAAACCTGAACCGACTTTCAGCCGCTGTACAGCCGCTGTACAGCCGCTAACGCTTACCAATAATAGTTTACACCTTGCGAAGGACATTGTACCTGCATGTTGACGTCCTTCTTAGGCGCACTTCTGCCTAGAATTTGTATTGTAACCGATGTAATCGACGCACACCTGTCATTTGTAGTATCGTTATGGTCACAGGCTGCTTAGATTTTCATTTTGCCTTGGTAAATTTTGGTACCCTTAAGTGATGTAACGTGCGGCTGTAACAAATAATCTTTATAAGGGTTCTCCGCAATTGCAATGGCTTTAAACAATACGGAAAATATAACTTTCAGAAATTTAAACTTGTTGGAAATGATCTTAAGGGTTCATTCATGATGCAATTTGTCAGAACTAGTGAGCTATTGCTGGATAGTGCCATTACGTTATACACCGAGTGAGCACATGTTGGAGGACCGCGACACTATAGTACGAAATGATGCCAGCAGAACATGGGCGGTCGATGGAATATTCGATGTGAAGCCCCGAAGAGCAGACGAAGGATCGGACAATATGAAAAAATTATCGAGGGAGTCTGAATCAGCAATGGAAAGCTTGTTGATGTTCTGTCGGAATCCTACAGGGATATTAGTGTAGTGCGAATTACATGAGCACTATGACAGAATAGTACAAAGTGATAAATTAGACATCGGTCACTCAGGTAGACCAACAGAGTACTGAGGTCTAGACCCTGAGCTTGGACAGTAACTATGCACACCCTTTTTTATATTACTGCACCCAAGAATATAGACTGGGTGCAATTAGTTATCTGGTCTAGAACATTCTTCGACATCAGAACTCATTACCCAAATAATTGTATAGATACCGATGGTTTAGTCCAAGTGCCGAGATTCTACTCTTCAAATCTGGAAAAACCACGGAGGAATTTACATCACCGAGTTCACCACTAGTAATTATTGAGGCGAGTCTGAATCAGCAATGGAAAGCTTGCTGATGTTCTTGTTTAATTCTTCCATGATTAGGTTGATTGAAGTTGTTCGTAGATGAAGGTTATAAATATCTCTCCGTGATTATTTCAGCTATATAGGTGGTCCATATATCTAAACAGTTTGTCGGTATTTATACAAATTTTGAGTTTAGTGTAAAACTTTTCACTCAATACTAAGGAACGATCGTATGATAAATCGGGTGATTGCAGATGGTCATCATCTGAGGTAACACACCATATTATTGTATCGTCCGATTCTTCGTCAACTCTTTAGGGCTTCACGTCGAATCTTTCATCGACCGCCCATGTTTTACAGACATCACTTTGTACCATGATGTCGCGGTTCTCCAGCATGTGCTCACTCGTTGTATAATGCAATTGGCACTATCCAGAAGTAACTCGCTAGTTCTGGCAATATTATCCTAACGTCTGGGTCTCTGTGGTTAATAGATAAGTCTATAGAGGTGATGATCGTCCCCCTGGTGGGCATTAGATAGATTTACTGTTCTATTGATCTTCAATAAGTTTCCACCTGGCTTCTGGTAGCAAGAGAAGGCTTCACAGGGACTGTCCATAGCCTTTTAGCCCATTACCATTTTATATCATTTTGTCGTCGTGCTATCCGCAAAACATATCCTAGCTTTCAGAGGATTTATGCCATTTTCAAGGCCAGAGGAGAGCTTTTTCTCGTATCGGTCAGGAATGAATCCGTTACAGTAATGGAGGGTACCCGACTAATTCCGCTAGGACTCTATCCGAATTATCTTACCGACGACGAGCACGTGGCTTTAGGTATTTAATCAAGTTTCGATATAATTAATACTCTCGAGAAAGTGTGAATGCAAGGAGTGCTGCAATTCGACGAAACCGTTACAAGATTATCGCACGATGGCAATTAAGTTCAGGTTACTGGCTAAGTCATAGAAACGTATATAAGGTAGGGCGATCGAGGTACCGGTAGGATTCACGTTGGTTTTCTATTTTTGATTCTCCAAAGGTCTTACGACACACTTTCGAAGATGCTATTAAAGTTGGTGCTTCGTGCAGTCTTCACACTACTACAAGGTCTGGCGCTAGGCTCACCAGTCATCTCGGATTCCTATATACTCTCAGAGGCTTTAGACTCTAGTAACATTTTCTCTGACAACAGTGTGGTGCAAGCATTTGTGGAGGAGCTTATGGCACTGTCGCATTCCAGCAGAAACATCTCAACATGCGACCAATGCATTACCAGACTGGCAATAGGCAAATCTCTGTCACTTTTAAGACCAGATTTGGTGCCTCGGGTCTTCACCCAATGGTGCCAACGCGCACACTACATGTCGAACACTACATGTGTTTCGACTTTCAGCAGAAACACCGTCAAGTCCAGCTATACCGGTACCAATTTTGCAGATATGCTATCGCTAATGGATCCGTTTGGCTATGATGGTCAATTGTACTGCTGCTATAAAGAATCGGCTTGTTCCAAGCCCAAAACCCCGAACGTCACCCTCTCCCACATGTGGCCTGCCAAGCAAGCCAAACACAGTATTGCGCCTCTTCCTGCGGCTAATAATACTTTCAACGTTCTTCACGTCTCCGATTTTCACATCGAGCTCGACTACACGGTCGGTGCTGAGGCAAATTGTTCCTCGACCATGTGTTGCTCACCGCAGTCCAAGAATGCTTTTTCCAACGTAACTTCTTCTCCAAACAAGAGCTGGGATTCATTCTACAGTTCATCCTATTCGGATAATGCCTTTGTAAAGGGCTCTTTCATTGATATTTCCAAAAATGGCTCGATCTGGTCGCCGGCTACAACTTTTGGTAATTACAAATGTGACGCTCCAGAAGTTCTTATCAATTCCTCTCTGAAATCCATTGGTGATTTCGCTTCTGAAAACGACTTTGGTTTCGAGTTTGCCATATTTACTGGTGATTTGGTGGATCACGATGAGATCTCATTGACAAGCTACAAGATGACCGTGGAGTCTGAGGAAATAGTCTTTAGAGACATCAAAAACAGGCTAGGTGATGTACCTGTGTATCCAGTCATGGGTAATCACGATACGTTTCCCTATGGTGAGCTAGGCCAAGAAAACCATGGGTTCTCCAATTACTTTTCTTGGAATGCCGAACTTATGGCAGACCTATGGGAAGATTACGGCTGGCTCACTCCGAAGGAATCCCAGTATGCTCGTAAACACTACACCGGGTTTTCAGTCGAGACGAAGATGGGCCTTAAAATTATTTCTTTGAATTCCAACGTCTGGTACAAGAAAAACCATTATGCGTACTGGAATGCTTCACAACCTGATACCTTCGGCCAGTTCGAATTTTTGGTAGACGAATTGGTAGCCAGTGAAGTTAAAGATCAAAGAGTTTGGATAATAGCACATATTCCATTCTCCGCGGATGCCCTACCCTTGCCCGCAAAATTGTTTGCTGAAGTTGTGGAAAGATTTTCGCCTTACACCATTGCGAACATCTTTTTCGGTCATACGCACCTAGATCAATTTGAAATCCTTTACTCGGGTTCTGGGCCCGATGTTAAAACCATAGAAAATGCTATTGCTTCCTCTTGGATATCTCAAGCTGTAACGCCGTGGTTAAACAACAATCCTTCATGGAGGTACTACTCTGTGGACAGAGACACTTTTTCAGTCATGAACGCATACAATTACTACACCCAGCTGAACGATACCTTCAATAATAATGGCGCAGAGCCCGTTTGGGAATTCGAATATTCTTCCCGAGAAGGATACAACATTTCATGGCCAGCAACTGCACCTTTGAACGCTACCTACTGGCACCTGGTCGCATCAAAGATAAACCAATATGTGGAATACAACCAGATATATGAAAACTATGCTACTAGATTTTCTCCTTACGTCTCAGATTGTGCAAACTCCAAAGACTGCGCCCTTAACTACTGCTATTTAACATCATTCACTGTTGATCAATACGATGACTGTGCGGCTGGTATTCAAAGTAGCCAATAACATTCAAAATCAATCGTTCCAAGGTTATTTAAGTTTCCCGGAATGACATCCATAGATGCAAGAGACGGCCGCCTTGTACTTTATTTTTGAACATATACCATCATGGAGGTCCTTTATAGAAAGTATCCAGTAATCATAATAGAACTAAGGTCGTCATTTCATTGCGAAGTCTAAGACCACACCTCCAAATTTGTTCCCATAGCGGCTATTAAGTATGACTTCGATGGTTCTGATACTTGGGACTACCTGAAGTATGTGGGTCGCCAAGGATAGTGACTTCAACGCTGCTAAGAACAGTTTCCTTAAGCGCATTGCTCAAGCTCCGAGTATAATCATGTGATTTAAAATTGTACTTAGATACCGACCTTCATTTCCTACCGAAGAAAAAGCTTATAATTTCCATTATAGGGCTTCTAGGTTCATAGCTAAAGCTCATCAAAAGATGGAACCAACTTCGAACTCGAAACAAAAGCCAGCCAATACTTCTCCTGCTAGACATCGCGGCCCCAAAAACAGTAGCAAGAAGACAACAGACTCAAAGGAGGTACACACTAAAGTTGAAACTTCAAAGCTAAGTCAGAGGAATAATACCCGCAAAGCAACAACTGCAAGTAATGCCAGAAAGAGAGAGTCAAAACCAGCAGGGAATGATAGGATAGCAGATATTAGGCGTAAAGGCAATGCTTTCTCAAAAAATGCTAGACCACTTCGAATGTCAAAGGAACTGAATGATGAAGTCCATCAAATTCAGCACATCATTGGAGCAGAGAACTTCAAAATTTTCAGGAAAGGCAAAAACAGTGTCTCCTATGGGCTTGTGGCACCTCACTTTATGGACCAGGGCCAATATACGTACATCGTAACAATTCCATTCTCGTACCCTAAACAACCATTAAAAATGGAGCCCATAGTTGTAGACAAGAAGGACGTGACAGCGGCTCCGGAGATTTTGATGAGAATCTCTAATGTTCAAAACAATTTTAACAGTAAAGCGCATGAGATGACACAAAATGGTCAGCCTTTAGTATCGCAACTCAATTATCTGCTAACACAGTGGCCTAAATTGAGCAATCCTGATTACAAACAGAGAGATCGACTATACAAAGAATTTTTAGCGAAATTCACTTAAGATTTCAAACTCTTTTCCCGTGCTTACTACTCCTTAACGAAAACTGCGGCTGCTCCCATACCAGTGCCAATGCACATGCTAACTACCCCAATTTGACCTGGTTTAAGTTCCCTCAAAATAGTAGCAACTTGTCTGGCACCAGTGCATCCAAGCGGGTGGCCGAGTGCTATAGCACCGCCTCTGGGATTCACTTTTTCGATAGAGATCTTAAGCTTATTGATGCAGTATAGAGCCTGTCCAGCGAAGGCCTCGTTGATTTCAAAAATGTCAATGTCTTCAATGTTTAACCTGCAATCTTTCAAAACCCTTGGGATGGCGTATGCCGGCCCTACACCCATGAGCTCTGGTGGAACGCCTACAACTTGACATGCAACGTACTTTGCCAAGATAGGCAGTTCCACGGATTCAGCGAAGGAACGCCTTGCCAGAAGCACGGCGGCGACACCATCAGATATTTGAGATGCATTTCCGGCAGTAGTAGTACCGGATTCTTTGATGAAAGCCGGTTTCAAAAGTGCTAAGTTTTCGGCCGTCACGCCCTTTCGAGGACCTTCATCTGTGGAGATCACAGTTCCATTTGGTAAACTGATGGGTAGGATTTCATCTTCAAAAAGACCTTGTGAGACGGCATTTTCAGCCTTGCGGAACGATTCCGCGGCAAACGTGTCCTGGCTTTGCCTGGATATGTGGAATTGGTGGCTAACGTTTTCGTTGGTGATACCCATTGGGACCAAGCACTTGCGGGCATTTTTGTCCTGCTTGAGCTCGGTTGAGATGTTGCCCAGAGCCTGGGGGCCATAATTTTTTGACATCGATTCTGCACCCATTCCGAGCCCCATATCGATTTGTCCCACTTTGATCTTGTTGGCCACGTTGTTGATGGCCTCTAAGCCTGAAGAACACTGTCGGTTGATAGCGACAAAAGGCGCCGTGTAGGGCACCCCTGCTGCCAAACACGCTGCACGATGCTCTGTGGCACCTGCTCCGGGATTTAATACATTGCCACAAGCCACTTCTTGGATGAAATGCTTGTTTTCGCGCACGATAGAGGGCGCTTTTTCAAAGAACTCCAGCAAAAACTGTTGCACCAGATAGTCGGAGTTCACGTCTTTGAAGCCGCCTTTGAAGCCCTTGGCAATGGCCGACCGGTATGCTGCCACGATGACGACATCATCTGGCCTAGCGTCCACCACTGAGGGTGTCATTGCCGAGACAATATGGTCCTTAATTTGGGATAATCTTTCAGCCATATCTAAAGTGCTAAAGAAAAAATACGTATGTGCGTGTACTGGATACTGCTCAGTCAACGACTACTACTTTTGCTTTCACCAGAGAGCATATAAGTCTGTCGGAAAGTTCCAAATGGCCTGCGCTTTTATACCTTTACCTCAGATCCGATATTTCTAATAGAGTTTTGCAGTATGTGTCAAAAGGCCATGATGTCCGGAGAAGTCATCACAAGCGTCACGGGTATTGGCTACCCCAAATTAATTAATTAGTTTCTGAGATCACGTGCCTATTTTCCTCCTAGAGAGCGAGCTCTGTGAGGATGTTTGCAGGCTTCTTTAATGTGGAAAGTATCCAGGCTTATGGCATGTACTGTCTTGGACTTCTGGCTTCTGGGTTGTACATGGCTACTGTTACTATTGACCGGAATCTATAGGAACTAGTGAGAGATATATCCAAGTTGCATAACAAAAATTGATCTAGTTGCGATGAAGAATAGTACAAAGTAATCCTAATCGTGGAATCATTAGATATTATAGCCAAGGATGAACTGGGGAGTCAGTTGCGTAGGCTACGGTAAAGCGCCGAGGTAATACAGATTTATATGCATGCATGCGGATTTGGAATTGTCTGATTTTCCGACATGTTCACGGATCAGACGATTATCAGATATCCCACTGATTGTATAAATACTGTTGGATTATTCTAAATGTCGAGATTCTACTCTTCACATCGAAAAGCTACGGAGGAATCTTCATCACCGAGTTCACGGCAAGTAATAATCAGCTAAGTGACACAATATGTCTATCGATGATATTAACAATAACCTTACCGAACCCACGTTAGGTGATAAAGATTCAGAAAGCGAATAATGCAACACATCCTAATTTTGAATTTTTGCGTCTTATATGGTCGAAAAGCCATCAGGCTGGAAGGAGTGGTGATAACTAAGATGTACGTTTGGATTTCCTAACGTGTTCGTTTAGAACTTTTATTTTTTTCACCTATGGGTATTTCCCTACTGTTTTGCTGTTCTCTAGTTTTACTAGGCACCATCGCCCTCAGGCGTAGGAGAATAAGCTGTACTTTCGATTTTAACCACGAGAACGAATCCAAACCTGACGGTGACAAAAATTGTGAGAATACTCATTGGAGTGACGAGGTGTTGTCGAGATTAAGTATGGTACAATTCTCGCGTAATCAATGGCTGCGTCGATATCTATATTGCCATATATACTTATAGCCCATCCATACTGAGAGTGCTCAATATCTAAACACAATTCTTCGCTTCACTTCCGTAAGGATTGGTATTGTGCTAAATATTCTTCATATACAGGGGCACAAAGTGCCGAATTCAAAAGGGTGATGCGGGAAGCTTGAACCTTTAACGATGGGATTATAGGGTCAAGTAAAATTGCAAAAATGTTGATTTCTTCCAGATCAAATACGAACCTTCAGGATTTGGACAAAGACATACTGCTCGTTGCATAAAATATGCACAAATGTCAGGGCTCGAAGTCTATGAAGACATGATACGATGAGCTGGAGCTGGGAGGGGAACAAAATGATTACCACTTCAATGTCAGTTTAGACCTTCTCGAGCACACTCCAAATTCACATTACTTGGAAGAAAATTCCTGCGGAAGGCACCATGAATAAGAAAACATTGACAAGGATAGAAGATATAAAGTTGACTTTATGTCATTCACAAGTCGTAGTAGGGTTACTCACAAATGTCGCATGCTTAAGCATCTCGTCTGCATTGATAACATCCTTCAAATCGATTACAGGATATATCTACTCGATTCCTACTCGGTTTGAGGTAACATGATTTTGCAGGACTTTTATCTTGGTTGCGTTTGCCCTGCCGGCATGAATAAACAGCTTACGCGTGCTCCAAGAACCATTTCTGTGCCCTGTCCTGGACATCGCCCGAGTGCTAAACTTTTGACAGATGCGAAGTTCGCGACATCGTTCTGCCCACCTTCCTTCCGCCCGCTACCCATGCTGACGCTGTACTGGATCCGTCATCATCAGCTCTGCCAGAGCCTGAAGCTCGCCGCCGTGCAGAGAACCTTCCCCTTCTAGCGCTGATTTGATTACGCGCTCGGGCAAGCGTGAAGACATGAATCTGATCAAGCGTTCTCCGAACTTCGTGCCTAACATAATATATTCTATCATATGGACCTTGAGTGCGATGTAGGCCGAGCTCACGGCCGCAATAGCAACTAAGTTAGACACACCGTGCGGATATCGAGCGGCTAGCTGATAAGCAGCTGGGCCTCCGCGTGACCAAGCCAAAACACCAGCATACGGGATCCACAAAGCATCGAGTAATGCTACAATAAGATCTGCCCGTCATCTATTTAATGGTGCTCCGGAGAGAGCGGAGTGTTGAGATAGTCAGGGCGTGAGAGACTGATTAGTTTGAATCTATCCCTGTCTAAGAGGTGACCCATTGCCCGAGCGGCATCGATGCCTCCTGGACACCCGTGTAGAATAAGAATTGGTCCACCGGAGCCAGAAACCTCGGCCTCAATTGGCCCGGCCATAGTATGGACGCAGTTATCAAAGTCGAGGAGGACCATCTTGTTGCCTGGAGAAGGTTGAAGAGGATATTGATACAAGTTGGGGACGATGGATAGGATTCCGTATGCATCTCTGGATGCGTTCCCTTAATTCAACGATCTATTGTCTTTACCTAAGATCTCGCAATAATATCACTGCAAGCACTTGGCACGCTGCTTTCCAAGCGTAAGTATATATATATACTAAGGGTTTACCAGAATCCTCATGGGACTGAACACGTATAAGATATTTGTGATGTTTGCACACTTTGCATTTATTATATAGATTGTAATCATCCATTTTTTGAATGTAGTCTGTTAATGAATGATGCTAGATGCATTCAAGAATCAATCAACGAACATGATACAACCACGGTATATCATTTAGCTGATTTGACTCATGCTTACACGGCCCATTGTTGGACCTGTATCGTAATTTCATGACTCTTACCGAGAATCATTTCGATTAGCCTGTGGAAATAAAATTGCTTGATGTTGTTAGCGATGTGAGAGGGTAGGCGGCATTGCTTATGTATGACATTGGTTGGTGAAGTCTTACGTATACACTTACCTTGGTCAGATACAAACCTATGGGACATTTACTGGGTCAAGGAAAGAGCCAAAGATGGATTCGAAATACTCAAAAGTATGAGAATCGAACTGCCTTCAATGCTTGGCATTGATTTGAGGTGTCGACTAGGTCTACCGTCTAGGCATCTTAGATGGGACTCAAGTCCTGCCCTAATCAGTTCGAGATGATAGCCACACTGTGCTGGAGTTTCTTCGCGAGAGCGATCACATTGCCAAAATATCCTGAGAAATCTAGCCCATCACTAAGGAATGTATTCCATCGATATCTTTGAGAACGGGCACCCCGATTCGGACTTGACAAAATCGACTACAATCCTCGATCTGCTTCGATACCCAAAGGGACAGAAGCAGTAATTTCGTCACAACATTCATGCTCATACTGGAACCATCACCCTGATACTAGCTCAAAAAAAGGGACTTCAAGAGCTAGAACCCCAAACTCGCGAATGGCAATACGTTGAGCCGAAACCACGCTTCGCTATTGTAAACGATGGAGGCTCTCTCCGCTTCCTTTCGGGCAAGCGTCTCTGTTCTGCTGTGCGCTTCCTATGGCCACAAGAAGACACGTTGAGCGAAGATCGCTTCTTCATATGCTAATTCCTACGTCCTAACGATTATGCGCTCTTCTCCGATCAAAACGCGAAGACGACGATATGCGCTCAAGAATGGCGCATTCAGAATTTCAAGACGTTCAAGCAGACATGAGGGGTGACGGGAAGGACGTAATTTACTGAGGAAATGGCCGTATTATATTGAGGGCAACTGTTCCGCTAGATTCTGGCCAGTCCTGAAATAAAGGCTCCCTCGGCCAGAGGGACAATGTAATAAATGACTTTCATAAGAGTTAGTTAGAACAGGAGGCTCTTCTTAAATGTCCTCGAACCCAGGCATAGCCGCATAAATATACCCTACACGTTGCAACGGTAGCCTTTGTAGGCCGTGTTATGGATGGTGTTCTCAACTAGTGGCAATTCATTCTTCTAGCATTCACATCACTAAACTGACCATGGCCACAGACAAGTCCTTGTGACATCGCCAGAGTCCTTCACCCAAGTCAATACCATCAGTTACGTTACGACAATCTCAAGAATACTATATTGTCAAACGCGGGCGACACTTGACTGCACACCTATCAGTCACTAGCCATACTTCTTAGCTCTCCAAATCCGAGTTCGATCACTACATATAGTTCTGGTACGTACATTCTCTGCTCATCATCGTTCTTTACGGAAGTCCCAGATAAGCAAAACAATTACTAGTTTTGTGAGGTTACCAACAAGAAACACGCTAAACATTGAGCTTCCCATTTGCTTCTCTCCCATCGTATCAAGACTGTACATGAATTGATTACCTTTATGGATTACAAAAATGGCTATTTATGGAGTAAATCACGCCATTACGGTGCGAGATCATTTTCTTTGGATGATGCCGTCAACCGCGGAGGTCCTTCGAGGGGTGGGAAATTGCAAGCAGTTGATGATCCTGTAACTGTAGGTCTGAGATTGGTGGGGGTTGGCTTAGCTGGAAGGCCTAAGGAGACTGGGGCAGGACCCTACGTCTCAAAAGCTAGGAATTTTTCGACCAACGACATTGAAAAAGTCGATTCTCAAAACCTAATGGTCGTCAGTAACAATCTAGAAGCCGAAATAAAATATGATCCTAACTGTCCACCTAGTAAGGAGGTTATTACTGAGAGTTTCGAAGCGTTGTTGGAAAGCAGAGCTTTCTTTTGGGGTAGTGCTCGATCTGGTCTACTAAATCTGAGCTACGAGCGGAAGTGGCAGCTTGTCTGTAAAGAGCGCCACATGCGTGAAGAAGATGACAAAGGCGAAAATTCTCCTATTGTTTTGAATGATGCTTCTTTTGTCGCGTGGAAATCAAAGTTGGATTCACATCCGAATTTGGCCGATAAAATATACGAAGTTGAAAAGCTACTCCGAAGATCAGACATATGCCAAAAGTTTCTACAGCATGACGGGATAGACCAACTGGTTGATGCTGGTGACTTATTGCGGCCGGACGATGTTTACGTTTATCTCCGATGCTTTAAGACTTTAATGAATCATGAAATTGGAAGGTTAGCGATTGCAGCGAACGAGAAATTTATTGAGTATTTGTGTTGTACACTAGTGCAACGAGGTGGACACCTAAGGTCAAATCTGCTAAGTGCAGAACTTCTATTGCTATTAACATTCGTCGAAAATCGTAGCGGCTGCGATACGGTTGCCAAATATCTCGAATCTCGATATTCAGAATGGTTTGAGAGTATCGACTTAATGCTTCAAGATGATGATAATAACGCCATACAGACTAATCAATTGTCAACATTGAATCCACAACAAATGCTCAAGGACTATTGCTTAACTTCAACGTTTCTCATTAATTCTATCCTGCAGGTCATGTCATCAAAAAAGGAAAAGCTGGCTTTTATTAAACGTCTCCGGGAGTCTAGAGTACATCAAATGTTCCACCGCATGTCAAAACTTGACTATCACGACTTGACTAATGAAATTAACAAGTACATGTCTGTGGAGGAAAAAGTTGTCCAGGAAACCAATCCGGAACTGGCTCAATCCTTTGATGTTTCCTACGGCGAATATTTGAGTACAGTAGTACGTCAGGCCCGTCATAATCCATTGGAGCACAGTATGCATCAAATATTTGAAACACTAGCACAAACTATGATGACACGGACCATGTCGGATAATCTGAAACTTCTGACGCTTTTCCGCTCGGTTCTCAATTACCTTAAAAACTATACGTATGGTGAAAAGGACTCCAATATTGAGACGACTATAAATTTGTCTCTCAATCAGATAGTGGACAACCTTCAATCGGATGAAATCGCTCAAAGAGCTGTGGATGAACTTGCAATTACGCAAAGGAGCCTTGAGAAGCTTGAATTAGAAGTTGAAGGTCTACGCCAGGAAAAAAATATTTCCAAAGGTAGCGTACTCATAGAACTACAGAAAGCTAAAGATGAGTTGGCCACTAAGCAAAGGCTTATTGATTCTTTACAGAAGGATTTAGACGTTAGTAACCAACAAAGAAAGCATAACAAGAAAGAGCTGGAAAAATTCATTGCAAAGACGACGAATGTGAGTCCCCCCTCGAGATCCAACACTTTAACCGCCTTTGATCATTTAAAGGCTAAAGCCAACAAAGAAGGCATCCATAGACTCACTAGACAAGGCTCGCTCTCGAAGAGTACGCGATATGCATCCTTGTCGAAATTGGTAACCACTTTTGACACAAACTCGCAGAAGGTTCCTGAATTAGGTAACAGACGACTTTCCACAGGTCTGGTTCATCAAGTTCCTTTCAATAATTCCGACGAAGAGAAAGGCGAAAAACGGAATGTTGCGAAAAACGACAAACGATTTGCAGGTTCTCATAGTAGAAATACCCACAAGGAGAAAACACCTCGTCTGAAGTCCCAGGCAAAGTCCGATAAACAATACTCGAAAACGGAAGGAAAGCCTACTCTTTCCGAGTTGGGCCATTCAATGGTAAAATCTTTTGATTGCTTGGAAAGCGTTCCTGGATCATTAAACTCAGAAATTGAGTCTGATTCGGGTATGCCCACCACTAGCGATCCTCTACGTTACTCTCCATCGGCTCCTCGACTACCTTATTTACCACTGTCGTCCCAGGTACCTGCATCTCAATCTCTTAATGTTCAAAACCTCACTCAAAGTCGCATGACACTATCTTCTCTATCCGCTCCCCCTCCGCCTCCGCCTCCTCCATTACCACCCGCTTTTCTTGGTGGAAGCAATAGAGCGTACTCACGGCAAAAAGCCAAGGAAACTGTTTCTGAAGATATTACCCATAAAGATCCACCACCTCCACCTCCCCTCCCACCTAGCTTACAAAATAACGGTAGCAGCACTAAGCCGCCTGATTCCAAAGACTCTCCTGAGCAAAATGCTACCAATGCCCCTCGTGCTCCTACACCCCCTTCCAGATCGAATCCAGTGAAGTCACCTTTGAATGCCCGCGTCAATCAAATTCGCCTGAAACAAATTCATTGGGACAAGATAGAAGACGTCGCTGATACTATTTGGAACGAAGATAATGATCGTCAAGACGTTGCGCAGCACTTAAAGACCAGCGGCATTTTAGACGAGATCAGCGAATTGTTCCAAATGAACCAAGGTACTATAATAAAGTCAAAAGTTGGGAAATCTGAGGGTCAGAATAAAATTGCTATTCTGGCTCGAGATTTGGCTCAACAATTTGGCATAAATCTGCACATGTTTTCAAACCTAACAGTGGATGACTTTGTACTCAAAGTCTTGCATTGTGACCGTGACATCGTGAACAACCAAAGCGTACTTGAATTTTTCGCTAAAGATGACCTTAGCAACATATCACACAGCATTGCCGCGAAGTTCGAACCATACTCTAGTAATCACGAAACCAAGAAAATGCCAACTGCTGACAGCAGCAAGCTGGAACGTGCCGACCGAATCTTTTTGGAGTTATGTTACAACTTGAGAAGCTACTGGAGGTCTCGGTCAACATGTCTTTTGACTCTAGCAGTCTATGAAAAAGACTACTTTGATATCATGTACAAACTGCAACGGATCGACGATTCTGTTAATACCCTGAAATCGTCATCGAGGCTGAAAGAAGCACTAATGGTTATCGTCGAGATAGGTAATTATATGAACCGCAAGCAGGCCCCAGGTATCAAACTCAGCTCTTTACAAAAGCTGTCTTTCGTAAAATCAAGTGCAGACAGCCAAACCTCTTTCCTGCATGTTGTGGAGAGATTTTTGAGAATCAAATGCGCGGACATTTATGGATTCGTCAACGATATGGCAAAAGTCATGGACTTAGGTAATTTAGTAGTAGGACAGGTCGAGCAAGACTGTCAGGACTATCTCAAACGAATAACGGCAATGACGCAATCACTGGAACATGGTTCTCTTTCTAATGCAAATGTGTTTCACCCGGAAGACCGTTTTCTAGTCAAGGTAGGTCCAAAAGTCGCAGGAGCTACTCGCAAGGCTAATTTACTTCGGAACCAATGCGCGCTTACCATGCGAGGCCTTGAGAACCTGATGAAACTGTATGGAGAGGACGCGAGAAATGTGGACTCTAAAAATGAGTTTTTCCAGCACTTCATTGAGTTCGTCTCGCAGTTTAAAAAGGCCTCTAAGGAAAATCTAGAGAAAGAAGAAATGGAGCGTATTTACAAGCAACGCGAAGAGTTTCTGCAAAATAATTTTGCGAGTTCTTCAAGCAATCACTTGGACAACACATCAGCAAGTGAGGAAGATGAATGTGACACGGTAGATGTTCTTATTAAACGATTACGTGGCCTCGAAGAAGTAAAGAAGCTGCCTTCGAAACGCAATTCAAACGACCAATTATTTGTGAGGACACAGGATGTTCTCAATAATATCCACAAAATATGAGTCGAATGCTTAGGGAGCTACTTTGCTGCAACGGACTGCGGGCAAAGTACAAATGCTCTGTAAGTACTGCAACTGATAAGTCGAAACGAAACAATCCGTTTTTAACACTTGCGGGGAAATAGTTGACCTCTTAACCACGTCGTCGTCGCCCTTGTTATTGTCCTCAAATAACATCACCTGACACTATTCTGGCGCCTGTTGCTATAATGGGCATTTCTCAAAATTGTCTAGACCCTGATTCTGATAGCGGTTGTTCACTTAGCACGAAAATGTTGAAGTTTTCGGGAAACAAAAATTGGTGAAAATCGAGAAACGAAAAATGGCGGGAATTAGTACTATATGGGTAACCTTTCTCAGGATTTGCAAGTTTCTTGGCTTTTGATTATTATCACAAGGATAGTGTTGAAGGGTTCCTCGTGGTTATCCTACAAGTAACGTTTAGGCTATAGAAGTGAACCAAAACCTCCAGTGCACATCGCTGATGGTAGACGGAGTTTCACTCGCTGTAGGATGCGCAGTAGGCATTCCATGCGGTTTGGCCGTGGTGGTCGCCCTCATTTTCTGGTTCTACATGCAGAGACGATTCAAGAAGGAAAGGGAGGTAGATGGGGAATCGCTGAATGGAGACGGGGCCATCAGTTTTAGAAACATGGACGCTCTTAGAGAAGAAGTAGACCATTCCGAAAAAACAGATAATGCCCAGCACATAGTGGAGGGTTCATCCTCGTCAGACAATACACAGGCTCAAGAGAGCGTTCCGGCTGCCGCACCATCGCGTGCATCTTCGCTCTTGAAGTCCCGGAAACCGGTTTCTGGATCAAATTCGAAGTCAAGCAGAAATACGTATATGCCGGCATATCGTAAAAAGCTCAAGTCATCGATTGGCTCATTGCACAAAGCCTCAGGACATACTGACGACTACAAAGGCACCAATGATAGTTCCAGCACCTCGTTGGATACCAAACCTAATGCCGGGGCGAATAACGAACCCACTGTACTCGATCAGATGATCCCCGTGTTGGCTAACCACGACAACCCCACTTCCGCAACGGCCGAACATTCAGAGTTCACTCTGGCTCAAGAAAAAACATTCAGTAACGAAAACCTCATCAAGAATTTACAACATCATGATTTTGGATCTTACCCGAGAAGAAGGTCCTCTGTTAATTTAAACAGTATGGGATCCGGAAATCTGTCGAGCTCTTCGATTCACACTAGGACGTCTTCAACACATTCCCGCGGGAAAAGTCCAGAAAATGTGTTTGACACTCCTACTAGCAGTCGAAATATCAGCGCAGGAGGTCCGGATCAAACCGTTGACTCTACCACGCATATACCTTTAAATGATGAAAACATTGACGAAGATGTAAGGTCAAATTATTACATGCTCAAAAACAACTATGATGTTCGGAATTCAGGAGAAATCGCGGAGGAAGACCAATACGAAAACGAGTTCACGAACTACACCGAAAGCAAGCGAGAATTCATCAACAGTCTGAGACCTCGTAAGAACCACTAGGTCATGAATATCACAGCTCCAGTAAAAATGGACAAGATAAAGGTTTCCTTTCATCTATTATGTCGCCTTAATAGCTTGATTAGATAAAGTTGACGCGCATATAGTATTATTTGTATTCTATTTACAAGATTGAGCCGGGTATTATTCTTACAGAGTCCTTGTCCCTTCCTCGCTCAGAAGGTCGACCTTCTTATCACCAACCGATACACTCCAATCATGGATCAGAAACTCTTGGTGTTTGTTCTCCCGGTCAGCAACCAATTTAACAATTCCTTGCACATCTTTGGAGCCTCTGATATAGAACGAAATGTTGACCCTACCGGCGACTTGGTTCAAATCTCCAAATACCCACGGTACCAAACCATCGAAATCAATGCTATCCCCCAGCAGGTCTCGAATAGTCTGTGATCTGCGCATGTGGTATAGCGAATTCGAGACGATAGGTGATTGCGTTTTCTCGTAGTTGAAAATGCACGCCAGGGAAACCCCAATTGCCACGGCAAATAGTCCCAATTGGATTCTATTCTTGAGCCTATCTTTCGTAGGATCCGGCAGTTCCCTTTCGATGCGAAGAGGTTTGGACTTATTCTTTAGCACCAGAGGTGTAATAGCCTTGGCCGAAAAAGAGCGATAGAGCACATTAACTTGTCTACCGAAGGCCAACGACTGCTTGATGCCACTACTAGTTATCAATCTGAACATTTTTGAAACCTATGTTGATCAAGAGTTTATCAAATCAGTGTAACCGGCTTTCAGCAAGCTGCAAATAGTGATTGGTACCTTTATACCGGCTTTTTTGAATTTAGTTAAGTTTCTGCAAAATTTTGAAGAAACCCGAAGTGGCAAAACAACATTCTACCATTATCGTGAAGAGACATCCAGGATGACAATCGTAAGTTGAATTAAGCCGTACCTGCCCCGCATATCAATATTAACGTTTCGGCACCCACGTAAGATTGGCAAAGCGGTACACATTTCCGTTGATCTAGCATTAGTTTCGATATGTCTTGCTGGAGTGAAGAGAAATACGGGATTGACCCCGAAACTGGAGTCCATTGAAGATTCCCATGCGAGAGGCTATATGCTGAAGTATCTGAACCTCGGGGAATCTTGCTACGATTACACCGTTGCATCTTTGGGTTCATCTAAATACTTCGCAAGGAGGTAGGGGTACGTAAAGCAGAAGGGTTACTTGCTAATAAGCGATGTTTAATGGCGACTTCCACAAAGGCCCTTTCATAATCTATTTCTGGTAATACTTTTACTAAGTATCTTCAATTTTGATATAGCAGGTCCTATAAAGCGATATTTAATATTCAAGTAAAATGCCAAAATAATGCAACTATGCTAGGCCTCTAACAACCGTACTTCGCCCTCTCCATCAGCTTGGGTTGAAAGGCAATCCTCTATGTACAGATTCAGGGTTTCTGCGGTTGCTTCTCAACCCTCCATTACGATCCTTAACAACATTTGGCATTTGCTGCGTAGCGGCTTGCGGAATTTCTCTAGCATGACTATTGTCCTTGTCCGTCCTATCGACGTGCCCCTCATAAAAGTTGTAAAGATAATCGAATTCATCTAGAGGACCATCATGCATAGTCCTGCGTGAATTGGAATTAGGTACTGTAGCTAGCGACCGCAAGCTCTCCCAAAAATCCAGATCTTCCTCTTCTAACATATTACTGACCCCATCGGTTCCCGCCGTTGTGCTCGGTAAGTCTTGAATCCCACGCCCAGGAGAAACTCCTGGTTCTCTCGGTGTCGTATCTGAAGATCCGTGGCCGCCTGACTGCGTATTTTTCTCTGACGACACGATCATGTTTTTCTTCCGTCTCTTCCGTTTCGCTGATGAAGCATTCGGATTGTAATTTGATACCCTGCTTGCGTCGTGGTACCTGGTCATGCCTGAGGAGCTCAGCTGCGGTTTCACGGTGGGCGGCAAGTAATTGAAATGGTACTGTCTATGCGGTGGTATTTCCTCTACGTCTGCACCGGGGGTAGATCGAGAACCAACTGAACTTCCATTCCCCGGCTTCTGAGGATAGTTTGGAAAAGTGGGGTATTGGTGGTGCTGCAACTCTTGGTTTGGTCCCAAATGTTCAGTTTCGGCCTCAAGCGCCAAATTGGAGAAATTCGGCGACCTCCCTAGAAAGTCTGCCTCAAAACCTCGTGCATTTAGCGATTTTTGGGACTTATCCTTAACGAACGCGCATGGCGACATAGCACCAAATAATTCATCAGTGATGGAAGTGCCTTGGAGATTTGCTGAGTGAGATTCGGTTCCAAAGTTATTGTGGATATGCTGATGAATTGATATTGTTAGCGAGTTCCGCCGCGCCTCATCTATTAATTCTTGGACCAGTTCAGAGCTTGAAATCAAGCCACTCGACATTGAGGCTCCTGATCCGTCATTTAGAGCAAAGCTCCAATCGATCCTGGAAGAATGAGGTCTTTTTTTAGTAGTGAACGGTCTTTTGGTTGCATGAGGCGGTGAATGTTTATCTTGTAACCGTCGTGGTAAATGCACGTGCTGCTCCTGAGTAAGCTGTGATTGATGTGATTCGTGTATTCGATATGATTTGTGTGGTTTAGGTGTATGTTGGGCGAGTTCCGGTGCCTGCGGTCGTTCCGAAGAAGGAATGCGATTATCGGATTGTAGATTGGTACCAGTAGCAGTAGCCTCCTCTTTCAAAGAATTTTCATTACGATTTCTTCCTTCTTCTATGTGTTGGCTCTTCAGTGGCCATTCATCTTTGGTTGGAGAGTCTGGGTAATATTGCGAGTGATTTGAAGATGAAGAGTCGTTGGGAGAAGCATGAAATCCAAGATTGAGGTGTTGATCAGAATCAAGAGCACAGTCATCGCTATCCTTTAGTCCTTCCCCTTCCAAGGTGGGCTTCTCGTCCTTCATTTCCTCCAGCTTAACTCGTATACTTTCCCTAAATTCTTCAAGAGACTGTACAGGTTCACTTTGTGATGTTTCTTGAACGGCTTTGGTAATCTCCTCCGAGGCCTTGCCTCTCATAATCATGGTGATAATCTTCCTCCATCTGTTGCGGCATGTCAAGCTTGGTCGTGACTCCATTTCAAGAGATATTTTACGCCAACTAGTGCCGTAAAGTTTTACCTTACTTATAAGGGCCAAATCTTCCTCTAATCTCCAATCTCGCAGTCTATCTTTGGTGCTGGGGTCTAAAACTTCAATGTACCGTTTCGCACATTGGTCTTCTGTCCTGCCTGGTATTTCTGAGGCAACTTTGAGCCAGTGGTGTCCCCATTGAGCAAAGGACCTCATCAAAAGATCGTCTTCTTTTGTGGTCCATTTTCCCTTGCGCAGGTTTGGGTCCAGTGAACTGACCCATCTCTTCCTGATATCCTTGGACTTTCGAACTTTATCATCGAAATGCGTTGCAACGTCATCCCATGGTATGTTTTTGCACACTTCATTGGACTGTTCTATAGTCTTCATCGACTCGATGCCTTTTTCGTATCCAAGTTGTAACAGCTGTTTATTCACGCAGCTTTTAAGGAGATCATCCTCTTCTTTGGTCCATGGCTTTCGCGCTTTCAGCCTATGCGTTTGGTAGCCCAGGCTTCGGGTTACATCCAGGGGATCTATTCTCATCTTCTTGGTTTTACCAAGAGCCTGGTTTTTAAGCATTTGCCAAATCTTTTAATAAGTTCAAAAATCTCTCTGATATTTCAAAGATCACTTTCGTTTTGACCCTTGCGTTCCAATTATATGGACGAGCCTCTTGCTGCTCATCTCATCATCGATCTGTATCTCATCGATCCTAATTTTTGATGTACTGGATAATACTAGGTAACTTTATACGAGCTGAGAAAGTACAGACATAACTTCACGACGTATTAGTGCAAACACATTTAAGCCATTCCTGATTGCATTTATCTGGTATCCACAGGCAAATTAGGTACCTTGAGCTATTCGAGTGACCAAGTAATGAGAACTCCTTGTTGAAACCCTGGTATGTCAACTTTAGTTAGGGTTATACCACGACAAAGCGTATGGAATAATGGTGTACTGGACATATGTCAATGGTAGCTGGCGGAATCAAATCTGGCACGCAGTTTTGCTCAACTCGTAGAGAATCATAGCTATACAATAAATCACATGATATTATGAGATAATGATACAAGCTGGTGTTATACAAAGCGTTTGCACTATAGGGATAATATCATTGTGAGAGGGGTAGCTAAACATAGACCTCGCTAAATCATCCTCGACTATTGTGTCTACTGTGTCCATAATTATTATCACTTTGTACCATTCTGTCGTTTTTACCGAATAGTCTCTTGTTACACAACTTGGCGCTACTAACCATCACCCAATAGTTCTAATATGCACCTGATACAAAGGCACTAAAGTAAAAATCTACACGTCATAATGACGGCCAATAAGTGCGTCGCCCTTACCAATTCACTTCTCTGCGTCTGTTATCGGAATATAATAAACGTGGATAATCGTATATTACAAGTGAAAACGATTCCCCACACTTTTCACCCATCTCCCGAATATGGCCATCCATTAATGGCTGTACTATACCCCTCCGCTGCCCAGAAAATTAAAAGTAGCGGCATGACCACCAAATCTTTCTCATCTCCCTATCTGAGCGACCGACCCTGGGTGCCATTCGCCTGTCAACGCCAGGGCCCTGATGGCTATTTCCATCAGTCAAAAAAGATCACCTGCTTTTTCTGCTCTCCCTTCCTCCGTCTGATTGCCCATTATGTCTTCTATATTTGATCTATGCAAGCAATAATAATACGTCACAAGCATTCCGAAAGTCCACTCTACTGTGGTCATAGGAACCTCATTAATTCTTATGGCTCAGCCTATATAATACGCCTGTACTACACTTCTTATATAACTCCTGACCTGCCTGTTCTAGGCTCAAGGACATTATTGAATAATATAATTGGGTTCCCATGCGTATATGCCACTCAAGATTTGCTATTTACTTGCTGGCAGGTTCGAAAAAAAAAAATTAATATATAAAGGGAGGAATCGCGGGGAAAACGTCACCCAGATGCATAAAGGAAAACTACATACAACTACGATTGTGATATCTTGGCAATACAAGGTCTATTCAACACCTTATAGGGAATATAAGCAAAAATATTGGTCAGGTTTTGGTTTCGTGACCTACTATTGGAATTTTGCATCTTGTACATTTTTATTACATCAGTGCTGTATCCAAAGTAATCGTATCTCTAATACAACTGAGATATTCGAGACAACTGCACAACATATCTACCGCAGAACTGAATTAAGACGGTCATAGGCAGTTTTCTTTGGCTTGAAGAATTTGAAAACCAAAGTATCTGAGTTGGAATACCTTTTGCGCCCCTTTCCTCCTGTTGTTTAAGAGCATCACGCTTAGAATATGTCGGCCAGAATCCTCACAAGTCGTATTTTAAAAACGGCCACTTTGGCCGTTGGTGGTTACGCTACTTATTCGTGGAGTAAATCTTACTACCAAAACGAAGTCCGTGTGCCCGTGAAGCTCACCTGCCAGGCCCCAGCACTACCTACTCGAGCTGAGCTGCTGGACAAAATGGCAAAAACAGAAGAATTTGACGTTTTGGTCATTGGCGGTGGTGCTACAGGTACTGGAACCGCTGTGGACGGCGCGACTCGTGGACTAAATGTGGCATTGGTAGAAATGAACGATTTCGCGTCGGGAACTTCATCCAAGTCCACTAAAATGGCCCATGGCGGTGTAAGATATCTTGAAAAAGCATTCTGGGAGCTTTCCAAGGCGCAACTTGATCTCGTCATCGAAGCCTTGAATGAGCGTGGTCATATGTTAGAAACAGCTCCCCATCTGTGTAAAGTTCTTCCCATCATGATCCCCGTCTACAACTACTGGCAAGTTCCTTACTTCTACGTTGGTTGCAAAATGTACGATTTGTTCGCTGGCTCCCAAAATCTTAAGAGCTCCTATATGATGAGTGCGAAACGCGCTTCTGAGGTTGCCCCCATGTTGGATGCCTCTATATTGAAAGCAGGTCTGGTATATCACGACGGCTCTTTTAATGACTCCAGAATGAACGCTGCTTTGGCCGTTACAGCCATTGAGCGTGGAGCCACCGTCTTGAATTACGTCGAAATTACCCAACTCCTCAAAGATAACCAAACTGGTAAAGTTCAAGGTGCCATGGCTCGTGATCGTGAAACTGGCCAAGAATTTCGCATAAAGGCCAAGGTAGTGGTTAACGCTACGGGACCTTTCAGTGATCGCATTCTACAAATGGATGACGCTAAAGACGGCATGCCAAGGAACGACTTAGTACAATTTGCTAATGAAGGTCATGATTCTATTGGCTCTCGCATTGCTGTCTCTAACCCTCGTATGGTGGTTCCCTCAGCTGGTGTTCACATCGTTTTGCCTGCATTCTACTGTCCAAAGGAGATCGGTTTATTAGATGCGAAAACCTCTGACGGCAGAGTTATGTTTTTCTTGCCATGGCAAGGTAAGGTTCTCGCCGGTACCACCGATATTCCAATGAAACAAGTTCCAGAAAATCCAACTGCTGCTGAAGCTGACATTCAGGATATCTTGAAAGAGCTACAGCACTACATTAAATTCCCTGTTAAAAGAGATGACGTTTTAAGTGCTTGGGCAGGAATTAGGCCACTTGTCAGAGATCCCAGGACATTGAAGGAAGGTGATGTAAATTCGACTCAAGGCCTCGTAAGGAACCATTTTCTCTTCACATCGGACAGTGGTCTAGTGACAATTGCAGGAGGTAAGTGGACTACGTACAGAGAAATGGCGGAGCAAACTATCGACGAAGTTGTTAAGGTTGGTCATTTTCAAGCCAAACCCTGTATTACCAAGAAAATCAAACTCGCGGGTGCCGAGGGTTGGGACCCAAACTTTGTGGCCATGCTAGCTCAAAAGTACCACCTCTCATCTAAAATGGCAGAGCATCTTACCAACAACTATGGTACTCGCGCCCCAATCATTTGCGAAATGTTCCGAAAAGACGAGAAAAATCAGCTACCTGTGACTTTTGGGGGTAGGGAAAACGTAACCGTTTACAAAAATGTCAATTTCGACTCGTTCCGTTACCCATTCACAATTGGTGAGCTCAAATACAGTATAAAGTATGAGTATACGAGGACTGCTTTAGACTTCTTGATGAGAAGAACAAGATTTGGATTTTTGGACGCTAGGCAAGCATTAGCCGCGGTCGATGGTACTGTTAGTATCATGGGTGATGAATTGAACTGGGATGATGACAAGAGACAGTCAGAAAAGCAACTGACATCTGACTTTATCAAAACCTTCGGTGTTTGATTTGATTAGCTGGACAAAGATCCATAATCCCTATAACCGGAATAATTTGGTTATAAATATTCTTGTGATAATAATAATGACACGAAATGAAATCTTTAAATTAACTCAAGCTTAATAATGTTGCTGGTTTCGGAGAAGCTCTGGTACCTGCAATGCTGTATTGATATTTATTCTGCGATACGTAAATGTAGCACCTATCTTTCTCGTCTAGCTGATAAAAGTCAATGCTTAATTCTTTCGTAGAATAAGACATAGACATCGCTACTAGAGACGCTGGTGATACCTGCATCCATATCTCCGTGATTCGGGTCTTTTTTCACCACCTCGTCATCAAAGTAATACCATTTCTGCTTGCCATGCCGAAGATCGTGCCGTAAGTCCTTATTGACCAATGAGGTATAGTGACCACTAATCAGATTACCAAAATGATTGGCGATTGCAAAGAGACGGTAATTCACCACTTCGTTATTTTTAAGCACAATACCAAGAGTCAATGGGTAGGTAATAACCTTATTGTTTTTCTTTGTCAGGTCATAATAGAACCTTGACAAATGAATTGTCAGCACAGAAGGCGAGGAGATGAAGTTAATGGTTTTGATAGTTGTAAGCTTTTTTTGCTTCCATTCATTTGGATTGGATGCTTGGACGCCTTGTTTACGGAAAGGTGACATCGATCTACTTCTCGACTTCGAACGTAATTTGAAAAACTTACTTCGAGCGCCGCTGCCACGGCTTTCCGGTGATAGTAAAAATCTCTTTTTTCTCCTATCATCCTCAGGGCCCTGTCCCGAGGCTGAGCTACCACACTTTGGACAATCCCATGCATTTTCATTGGTTAGCTGCTCATCACTTGTATACAAATTAATGCAGTCCTCAAGTCTCACTTTTTTCTTCTGGCCAAATGCTGAAGATGTACTGGGTATAGCCAAGGATAAAACGTAAAACACCGAGTAATTGTAAGAGGAATGACCACAACGTTGACAGTAGAGACCATTTTCAATTTGACCTTGGAATATTTTATCAATAGGTGATATTCCATTCTCTGAGACATGCCTCTCAAACCACTTGTCATATTCTTTCCTGTCTACCTCTAACTCCCCATCATCATGAAGTAAGAGTTCCGGGTAGTCATTTGCAACAGTGTTAGACTCAGAAAGCTCATCGTGAAGCTGGCTGAGTAGGAACAACAGGAATTCTTGGGTATCTTGCTGATCATAAGGAATTTTGAGATCAGGTCGGAGAGCATTGCAAGCCTTTAAAAATCCAGTTGGGACGATGGAGCATCCTCCATTCAAGTACATCTTTTTGAAAAGGAGATGAAAGAATTTGGAAAGCTGATTTGGGTTGGTGTACTTCCGGGAGAAATATTCTTCATACTTACTTGACAGGAAAAGTGCCCTGAAAGTTCTGGTTGCAAACAAGCATTGCAGCATGCAGTTGATATAGCACGTATTACCTGGATTTCGAAGCCCAGTGATCGAGAGAGCAACATACTCATTGGAGCTTTCTTCAATTGTGGGAAGGGAGCGGGGTCCACTAGTACCGTGGTGGTTAAATTTATGGAATGGAGTTACTCCATGCTCCGTGTGATATTGAGACAGAAGTCTCGCAGTGTGGTCATCCAGATGTGACGTATCCTGTGATGGCAGCGGTAGTGGTGGGCGATCATAAGATACCTCTTTCCTCTTTCTGTCATTTTCAAGAGGTAGCGGTGGCGGGGGGACTGATGGAGGGCGTAGCTTTGGGGTCGGGACGATATGTGTTACTTCGTTCGGTGTTTTAGTATGGCTACTTGGTAGCTTGAACATGAAGGACTCTTTATTAATGGGCTGGCTTTGTGAAACCGTCGTGACAAAGCCTTTCCACTGTTCGTACCCGCCCAGCAGGACTTGAGGGATGCAACTTAACGTTCTATTTGAAGCATAGATTAGCTGGAAGAACACCAGTTGATAATCGAAGTCTAACCGCATAAAGGTTTTTATGTCAGAGTAGTAAACAATGTGCTTGAAATCAGACCTCTTGTCGAAAAGACTGTTTCTCACAAGATCTTCAATCTGGATATCATTTTCGATTGGTGCATTTTTGTCATTATCCCAGAGATATCTTGGATCAACATTGACAAGGTTTGGAGCGACGATATGACTGGATTGAAAACGTCTCGGGAACCTGAGGTCAATAACCAGTAGGCTGTTCCTTTCCCCACCAGATAAAATGTCGAAAAGTTGATCGCATCCTATGATAGCTTGTTTTTGCAGCCTTGCCATATTGAATGTAAAAGTATCGTAATCGTCATCTATCATATGAATCGAATGGTACGAATCTTTCCGGTGAGTTTCATATCGATCGACGTTTTGCGAGTAGATGACATCGCACTTAGGAATCACGCCAGCATCTTGTTTAAAAGGTGTGTTAGTTGGTGCGGAGCCTCTCCGGATTCTAATATCCAAGTTACCGGGATCGTGTTCGTCAGATGATGAGGACTGTGCTTTACTGAAAATTTGATCACTTGCGAGAGATGCTGAAGAATTTAAGGATCCCAAGTTTACTTTCAAGTGGTCATTAGGTTCTAGGTCTGGCGCTGTCCACATCATAGAATCGTTATCGTGATCATCATCATAAGACGCCGCATCCTCTTTGCCGGAAAGTGAAATGGCTCCTAACTTTTCTACCAAGTCTCGGTGTGGAACGGAGTAAGCTCTTTTGCGCAATATTCGGGCACTTTCGTGTTCATCTTTGCTCACAGCCTCTATAACCCCAGTGACCATCAACAACACATTCATCATATGGGTCTCATCTTGATAGTACTTCTTGAGATCAGCATATATCGCATAAGACTTGTCCCGAGAGTTGAATTGGATTGACCGTGGTATGATGAGATATATGTAGAAGCAACCCACTACAAAAGCGGTGAGCAGATCATCTCTTTTGTTGGCTTCCAGCGCCTGACGATACGCTTCAAACAAGTACTCGGCATGCTCTAACAAGTCTATCAGTTTTTCTAATCTCAGTTTGGGAAAATAGTGTGCGATATCCTGTGTGTATACTTCGTTAACGAATCGAAGAAGCTCATCAGAGTATTCTGGCGTAAAATGGCTTGCCATTCGCTAAATTAGAACGCCACTTAACTATAATATGAACTAAACGAGATCGTAAAAAAGGGAACCTGGGACGTGTGGCCCTGGCCTTTGAATTTCGTGTTTACCTTTGGTTCGTACTTATGATTCTATTATTATATTAAAACCTTCGTGTAAGGGCATATGTGCGAACAGTCCAAAACTGCAAGAGCTTTCCTTCGAAACTTCCCTGCAGGCCAAATCGAGAAGTTACGGGAATTCGATTAAATGCAATACTTGTACACGCACTGGAGTGGAGTGTAACTCCACAGGATTTGGGTCCCTATTGGCAGCTTGGGCAATAGAGACTGAAAAACGAGCTTTTGCAGATGACGACATGAAGCTAAAGACAGGGTATAAATCTGAAAAATAAGAGCTTACATGCACTACTTCAGTATACACGGTATTTTAGAAGTGTCGGGTGATACTTCATAGTGCCTAGTTGCATAAAAGAGATTATTCGGTTGAGCCCATTAGGTAACTACAGATATGTCTTCGACTATGTACTTAAGCATAATCCAATTAAGCTGACTGTATTATTACGTACTATCAGCGCTACCACGCTGTGTTTGGCATCGTGAGTTCGCAGTTTGAGAAGGGCAAAAAGTGCTCCAATATAGTAATAACAGTAGAAAGTACGACATTATAGTATGAAGTGATAGGCATTGTGAACTTAAGACTTGCAGCAGTAGGCGGTGGGAACGCAGCAAGATCTACGGATTAGTGCTGTAATGTTCCAGATCTATATCCAAAGGATTTTAGATTCATCTGATCTGTATAAGCTACAGCTTCGAGGATTATCGGATAACTTGAAAACAGTACAAATACTATGGTTCGTCCACGTACGGGAATCTACTGCTCAAATTTAGATCTTCATTTAAGAATTAACCATTCTTAAATCAAATATAAACAACTTACCCAGACAACTCAATAAGTTAAGTACCTTGACAAAAGAAATCACAAAAAATGATAATTAGGACTATAGCTCGCCTGAGGTAGGTCATCTCTCGAAAATTGCACGTTTCATATTATTGCAATGTCGCTACTAGTCATTATATCAATGCTGAGGTGTTGTACACTATCACACTGCGTTGTTTTGTCATCGCATATTTAGCGTTCCTCTCGCAACCATCGACAAACCACGACTCGAAATAATATTATCTCGTGAGATACGCGAACTTCAAGCAAAAGGGTGACCGGTGATGAGTTATATTGGTCCAATGAGCTCGATATCCGACCCACAAAGATCAAGGGTCCCAAAAACATATGTTTGGTCAAATTACCTTTACTTCCGTTAAGTTCATGTACCTTCACCCCCATTTCGAGTGCTTTTATCCTTACTTCGTTGGTTGTTCACTTTATGCGTAAGCCAACGTTGAGAACCATAGAACGCAGCGGAACCTTTGCGTGCTGTTCGAACCCAAAGATTGGGCAACAAAATGAGCATCTACTCACTTACTATTCGATACTTTATAGTCTCCTTAGTCTTTTCCTTGCTCTACTTGTAGCAATTGGGACAGCGTTTAATAGACTTTGGATCTTAGAGGTAGAAATTTTACTAGCCACTGCACTCTCATATATTTCGCATACATGGATTTACGCTAAAAGTACAACCGTACCTCCTGTATAACCATTGAATGTATCTGCATGAACTCGACCAATGGAGATGTCAATAAGCCGTATAGGATTTTCACAGGCTACACTAATTGACCGCCTATTATTACCACCTACTCACGTCTCGTCACTCACTTAGGCCCTTCTTTTTGGAGCGCTTGAGCTTTCGGCGTATCACAACCGTGGGGATAGGACACACGTAATTTTGGAGCGAAGACAGAACCAGCGAAAGTGGCACACATAACGCCATAGGTTCAAGGGCCAGAACCATCTCATTCAACAGATGTTTAGGATAAGGATGAGACACCGAAATGACAACAACATTTATGGAGTCCAGGACTGCCGCAGATGCATCCAGTAGATATGCAGCTTGGGCCTTCAAACGCGATACATTCGATTGCAGCCTTTCGTGAGGCATTTTAGGCGTGACATGCAGCACATACAACGTGTCGTTGACGCTAAGTACTGCTCCAAATACGTACAACATCGCATAAAAGGATTCCGTTGTGAGATCGAGATACAGCACGTACGAGCGGCCCTTTTCTGAGTTAGATTTATCAGTGTTGGGACTATGTAGAACCTCTATAGCCCTTGCGTATCCATTGGCAAGATCTTGAACGTGTATGGGTGTAGATTTGCTCTCGATTTTGGCCTGGTACTTGGAAATCCAGGATTTTTCCGCCTGTAACACCTCCCACAAGCTGGACACAAAGTTCGGGAGCACTCTAGCCCCAAGGTCATAGCCGAGCGCAGCATCGATGTCCAATTCGTTATCTACGTCACTGACCTGTTCTTCGTCACTCACGTCTTCCTCATTGTCACTTTCCTCAAGTGCACTGTGGTTGTCAGTCGTCAGTCTTTCTGAGGGATCATGGCACAAAATGGTCCACTTTAAATACTCTTCCATTTTCCCCCTCAGTCTGCTGGTGGTTCTGGATCGGTTCTGGGATGCTCCACTAGACGAAGATCCCTTCTTCTCGCGTGTACGTCCTCTTTCTCCTCTGCTCGGTATTTCACTCTCCAGGATCCGGATGTTCTCTCCTCCAGCGTTTTCAGCTTTACTCGGTAATAATATACTACGCTTAGGTTCTGTTCGTTCCATTGAAATTCCAATGTCTTTGATATATTATGTTATCTCCTGATCTTTTGAGAAGTATCCTACCTTTTACTTTTCCCTCTTAATAGTTACTTAAATGTCTCCCAGATCCAATGGCATATTTATAATATTATATACATGTTATATATATCACACTAACAAAAACTCAAATTGTTTGTAAAGATCCGGTTGGGAGAAACCGCGAACGGTGAGATCTCGCAATCCTTTGTAAGCTTTGTGGTTTTTTCCGAAGCTTTGCACCCCATCCTTCAAAGGCTGTTGTTCATTGAGGCGTTTAATAGTAGTGTTATTGCTGTTGTTGTGAACACATTTTGAGCCGTACCGACGATTCAGGTCAATCAGATTGACCCGCACTTTTCCTATCGTGGTAGTTATTAAGAACGAAGCCGTTTATTCCGCTACTGCTCAAATAAACGTTCCATTCCTTAGTAGCTTGCATCTAACAACCTAATTTTTATCGTCTGGCCGATTTACAAACGGATTTACAACTGCAGCTTTGGAGTTCACTTCCAACGCAAGGGTTCACTTAGGTTACAAATTGACGTCGCATCACTGGTCTAATTCTACATAATAGTGTTACACTATTTCTTTCGCCTCTTAAGATGGACCCAAAGCCTATTAAAATCGATGTGACCACCACAAAATTTGAAGAACCCGCAAAACGCATTTTTGACTCTGGCGGGACTCAGCTTTTCCAGAATTCACTCGCGATGTACAGACTCAAGGTGTATCTACACCGATGCGTCAGTGCCATGCGGGGAGAATGGATCCCGGAAGAGAGTCAAAACCCTAAGGTAACGGCATTCACCAAAGTTTTGGATACTCTCGTATTCCTGGTGGATCAAACCCCAGCATTTCCAGGCCCTAGACGGTTTGGGAATCTGGCATGCAGAACATGGCACGATAAATTGGAAGATGTTTTGGACCCCTTACTGAAGGATTTTGTGCCTTCAGAGTGCCATAAGAGCATAGTCGAACTTCGATACTACTTTTCCAATGCGTTCGGATCTCGCGAACGGCTAGACTACGGGACTGGACATGAGCTTTCGTTTTTTGCCTTGATATGTGCTTTTGACATGTTAGGTATTTGGGGCTCCGGACTCGCAGGATCAGATATTTTATTTCTATTCAGCGGCTACTACGCACTCGTACGAAAACTGGTCATTACTTATACTCTGGAACCAGCAGGTTCGCATGGCGTTTGGGGCCTAGACGACCATTTCCATTTGATTTACATCTTTGGGGCTTCTCAGATGTTAGATCCACGTTCTGCACCGGCAACGCCCAAGGAAATGCAGAGTAAAGCAATAGTTCGGGAGAATGCAGCTAAAAACCTGTACTGTCAGGGAATATCATTTGTTTTCCAAGTAAAGTCCGGACAGTTTTCGGAAAACTCGCCAATGCTTTACGACATTTCACAAACGGTGCCAACATGGTCCAAAGTTCAGCGCGGTCTCCTGAAAATGTATTTTGCCGAGGTTCTCAATAAATTTCCGGTAGTTCAGCATTTTTGGTTTGGCAAAGGTCTATTTCCATGGGTCAGTTCCGATAATGGAGCCCTTTTACCCACATATGAATCATCTTTGCAAAATGAACCGCTACAGACCAACCTACCTAGCATACCTACAACCCGGCTTCCAATGAACCCACCCAATTTCCGTAATGTCAATCGATTCATATCTCAAGATAGATTTAGACAGGGCTAGGGCTGAACATACTAACTTCCCATTTTGCATATTGAAAACCTTTAGAATACACGAAACTATACACGCCCTTTGAACTTTAAGAATAAATAAACAAGCGTCACAGTCCGTGCGTCCTATACTACATTAAAGGACCAGCGGAGAGCACTTCGGTGGAAGCGTGCTCTGCATATTTTTTGAAATTGGACACAAACAGTGTGCCTAATGACCTGACCGCTTTTTGGTAATGGGCTTCACCATCGACCCAGTCTTTAGCAGGATTTAATAGATTATTTGGGACATTATTGACGTGGCGCGGCACTTGCAATTTGAAAGTGGGTAGCTTTTCATAATCGGCTTTGGCTAATGAACCGTCATGAATGGCATCCAAAATTGCACGCGTATATTTTAGAGGGCACCTTTGACCCCCGCGGACGAAACTGGAACCAGTCCAACCTGTGTTGATTAACCAAGCATTGGCCCTATGTTGTTGCATTTTTTCTGCCAACATGGTCGCGTACTTAAGAGGGTGTAGGGCCAAAAACGGTTGTCCGAAACACGAAGAAAATGTAGCTTCGGGCTCTGTGATACCTTCCTCAGTTCCCGCAACCTTCGAGGTGTACCCACTAATGAAATGGTACATAACCTGGGCGGGTGTAAGTTTCGATACAGGTGGTAGCACTCCCGAGGCGTCGCACGTCAGCAATACAATGTTTTTGGGGTGCTCATTTGTCAAACATGGAATCTTTGCACTAGGGATGTACTCAATCGGATACGCACAACGAGTATTCTCAGTGATGTCGCAGTTCTCATAATTGACTTCTCTCGTTAATGGGTCGAACCCCACATTTTCCAGAACAGATCCAAATCTAATGGCTTGGAATATTTCCGGTTCTTTGGCTTCCGTAAGATTGATACATTTGGCGTAGCAACCGCCTTCGATATTGAAGACGCCGTGATCGGACCAACAGTGTTCGTCATCGCCAATCAACTTGCGGGCTGGGTCTGCTGACAACGTAGTTTTCCCGGTGCCACTGAGCCCGAAAAACAACGTCACGTCGTCACCTTGGATTCCCTGGTTTGCCGAGGAATGCAATGTCAGAATATTGTGATTAATGGGCATCAAATAAAACATGACGGTGAAAATTCCTTTTTTCATTTCCCCTGCATATTCGGTACCGAGAATAACCATTTCCATCTTTGCAAAATTGATTTCGATAGTGGTCTTCGAAGTCATTCCGTCCGTGTGTGTGTTGGCTGGAAATTGGCCCGCATTCCAGACCGTGAAATCTGGCTCTCCGAAATTTTTCAGTTCATCCGCTGTGGGACGAATCAACATGTTTGTCATGAACAATGCGTGGTATGCGCGCGCACACACCACGCGAATTTTTATGCGATATCGCGGATCCCACCCAGCATATGCATCAACGATATACAAATGGTCACGAGTGCGCAGGTAATCGGCTGCACGTTCGCGGTTTACAAGCCATGTCTTCTCAGAGCACTTGCGATTTACGGGACCCCACCAGATATTGTTTGTAGACGACGGTTCGTCCACAATCCGCTTGTCGCGCGGGGAGCGACCAGTTTTGACCCCAGAAAACGCGATCAGTGCTCCAGAACTGGCAATTGTCGTGTGGGACTCTTTGAGAGCATCCTCATACAGTAGTGCAGCTGGAGCATTGCGTCGGATCGTCACGACTTCCTCTCCAAGTGACAGCTCAGCACGGATACACTCCTTGGCCGAAACTGAACTCTTGTTTCTCACGGGCATCTAACTGGTAATGACGCTTTGAAGAGAGTCTGACTAGCTTTACACTAAAACCGCCCAATAAATCCTAGTTATACACAGATACAGACACGCACTCACGAGTAAAGCGGGATGATACTCATAAAAACGCACAGAGTGATTTATTGGTTGATTGATATAGAGGAAACAAATAATCTCAGCTTTTGAAGACTGAACCATGAAAGGCCTAACCCTATATATACGTTTAGAATAACATATGCGTATGCTCTAATTCCAGTTCTATTGAGTTCCGACTTGTTCCGATGGAAGAAGTCGGGTCTGGGCGAAATGAGAACGCTTGAAGCCAGTTCGGAGCCGGCTTCGCAATTATGATAATATTAGGGTCTGTATATTTAGTATGTGGCCATTTTAAACATATCAGCTGTGTATGGCATATATGGATGTTAGTTTGTTTCGTTTTTTTTTGTAACCGCCATTGTCCCGGACACAAAATATAGGGTCCAAAGGCAAAGGGACTCGGGGAATGAATAGAGAAACGGATAGATGCCGAATTGGAGGGCCGCATGGATGGATGAGAAATAATCAAACGCAGACCGATCACTTTCATCCGGAGGCTATTTAGGGATTTCATTGATGGCAGTTATCGTTGAATTATTCAGTGTTCTTTAAGATATATCTTTAGATTGTGAAAAGGACGATACTAGCGCTATCCTGGATCCTCAGCATTTAGGTTGTGGATAATGAATGAAACGGATTTTTTGATGTGTTTCGGTTTTTCTAGCGTAAAGAACGTAGGGTTTGTCTTCCACGGAAAGGCAGTCTTTTGTATAACTGTAATGTTATAATTTTGTGTATCAGACAGATGGGACCTTCTTCAACTGGTTTCCGGCTTCTTCTCTGGCCTCCTTTCTCACGGTCTTATTGTAAGCGCCTCGACTGCGCTCTTTTTCAATTTGTACTACTCTGTCGTGTAATTTTCATTCACTGCGATGCCCTGGGATTGCAAACAGTAACTTAATAGACATCTGCTCTTCACATTTACAATAACCTCTGAGGAATTTAGTACATCACGTTTAGAACAAGTAATAGTCAATTAAGTAGCACAATATGTCCATTAACAAATACTACCAATAAGCTCACCGAACTCAGAAAGCCTATGGATGAATGATTTGGTGATAGGAGCGGGAAAATACTATCGATCTACGATTTGCCCTTTCCAAGCAAAGGGAAATTCTACTCCCATATTTTGAAGTACTAACGGTTATTCTGCCTCAAAGACTCCTCATGTGCATGAGGCCGTTGAAACGTAGTCGTAAACCTTCAAACGAAACCTGTAAATTTCAAGTCAGTCATAAACCATCTAAATAATGCTGGCGCAGATACGCTTTAACAAATTCCTCACCGTAAGCCTGATCAACCCATGAGTGGATGACGCTTCTACAGAAAAGGAAAGAAAGGGCTGCGACATCTCAATGGTACGAATAGACAAACGATCACACCTTTTGTTCCTCGCCATTTCTCAAACTTGTTATAACTGACAGCACTGTTGAAGGAGCAACACTGAGCCTCTTACTTTTAAGAGCGGATCAAATCCAGGCGATATCATAGCTGGTCAGAATGCACATTAGATTCAGCGGCGTTACTAATCATCTAGCGCTGAGTAAGGTTCACAGCCCAGCTGCTTGTGTGGTTCGAATTGTAACTTATACGACCCAAATATTAATGTCACTAATTATCACCTAGAAGTAAAAATCAAGTGACAGCAAAAGTGAGCACGAAATATAATTCTCAACACCACGATATCCCTTTCACTATCGGACTTCTTGTAACTGGCTCGATACTATGTGGGAATATTGAAGGTACGTCATAATAGTACAAAGTGATAATGTTGTCGTGTAGGCCCAAAAGGCTCTTAGCAACAACATTGGCTTTTTGGATCTCTGTTACTCTAATGTAAGTTCACTCGGTCGCTATTTCTACAAAATTTTGGAATGAGTAAATTCATCAACCATTGCGCATTAATTGCAGCCAAGTTAAGTCCCACCGGTTTTATTCTGAGATAGTGATACTGCTGTCAGTAATTTAGGGCACGGGCTGGCCTGAGTTAGCCTGCTAACTCGAGGTTGGTATTTTTGTTACTTTCTATTATTCTATCGTAGTACTTGTGTAACTCGCACTGTAGCAATAGTCATGCAGGTTTCCGACATTACTATATTAAAAACAATAAAAGCAGAGACATGGCTCGGCATAGCGACCAAATGTGATGTTTCAATCTGTTACTGAATATTTTAGCGCTTAAAATTTTGGTCTGTATACACGTGTCTTTTATGATCTGAAGAAAGTCACGTGTAACGTTAGTCAACTTAAACGTCGAATCGTCTTATAAAGTTTAAGCATTTGCCAGGGTCTTCTCCAGAAATGCAATCATGAAGCATAGCGGAAAAATATAGAAGGGCTTGCTATTCGGAGTTAGCTTGGTGCAATCAGGTAAAACTAACCTTTGCTTTCAATTTGTTATTTGTAGCTCTTTTTAGGGCATTGTTAATGATTAACATCAGTTGTCATACTCTGAGAACGGATCTTTTAATCCTCTTCTTGGTTAAGGGTACTATTTAAAATGAACGTTCTTGTCTACAATGGACCAGGAGCTTCTCCGGATTCAGTTAAGCATACTATTGTGACGCTCAGGCGGTTTTTGGAACCATTTTACGCAGTGAGTACGGTAAATGCTAAAGTTCTTTTAACCGAGCCTTGGACCAGTAAGACATCGGCAGTGGTCTTCCCAGGTGGAGCTGACATTCCATATACTAAGGAATGCGCTTCGGTGATACCCCAGATCAAAAAATTTGTTTCCAAGCAAGGTGGTTCTTTCATAGGATTCTGTGCCGGTGGATATTTTGCAACCGATTGCGTCGAGTTTGCCGTTGGTGATCCTCAATTAGAAGTAATGGGTAAACGGGACTTGAAATTTTTTCCCGGTGCCGGTCGGGGCCCGGCTTTTAGTGGCTTCAAGTATAATAGTGAAGCAGGAGCTCGAGCAGCCGCCCTCAAACTCCCCAATGGAGATGAATTCAAGACTTACTACAACGGTGGGTGTGTTTTCGCGAATGCAGAGAAGTTTCATAATGTGGAAGTCCTGGCACATTACTCGGAACCCCTAGATGTTACATTTTCGGAAAGCCCGGCAAAATTAGGAGCTGCCGTGGTTCTTTGCCAAGTTGGAAAAGGTCGAGCACTTTTGACAGGCCCACATCCAGAATATGTACCAATGCTATTACAAAGAGCACAAGACCACCGTTACAACTCTTCGATGGTAGAGGTCTTGACGGACTATGAAGCCAGCAGGTTGAAATTCATGAAAGACGTGCTTACAAAAGTAGGTTTACACTGTAACAATGACTTCGCTGATAGATTAGTGCCCAGTTTAACGCCATTACTTGTTCTTTCTCCTAACAAGCCTCAGCTTTTAGCAGCGTTTGAAAATAATCTGAATGAAATCAATGCCAAGTTTGAAAACGGTGTTACCGTACTCGAAGGAGAAACTGACACATTCCGCATTTACAAGAACTTCGATAAATATGGTGCAGCAAGCAGTGAATTGGTTGATCAAGAGCCTGATGAAGTTGCCAAAACGATAATAATCGCATCGGCAGATGAACCTTATCCGCCATCGAAACTTACTCCTAATTTTGATGCTCAGAAATATTTCCGTCATCTAAATGCTTCCACTTCAGTGGGGTCGTTGCTTATGTACGGTGAGATCATTACCTCGTCGAGTGCATTACTGAACAATAATAAGAAGCTTTTAAGCCTTTTCCCTGATACATCAACGCTTCATATCGGCACTATCCAGGTATCTGGTCGCGGCCGCGGTGGAAATGTTTGGATAAATCCTAAAGGTGTTTCGGCTTCTACAGCTTGTGTCAATCTACCAATGAACTCTCCAGTCACCGGTCGCCCGGTTTCTATAGTATTTGTTCAATACCTTGCAATGTTGGCATACTGCAAAGCAATCTTAGCGTACTCTCCAGGGTTTGAGGATATTCCCGTCAAAATCAAATGGCCCAACGACTTATATGCGATGAAGCCAGAGTACTATCGCTGCAAAAATATCAGATTGACAGGGAAAGGCTTGGAAGGAAGCAAAGTTCCTCTCAATGAACTAGAGCCAGCATACGCCAAAATTTCAGGTCTCTTGGTGAATACCAATTTCGTTAATAGCCAGTACTCTTTGTTACTTGGGTGTGGCTTGAATGTTTCACACGATGGACCAACTACATCGCTGAATTCCTGGGTCAAACTTTTGAATAAGGAACGCGAAAGTTGCCACATGCCTCTGTTGCCTGAAGTTGAGGTAGAGAAGTTACAGGCGCTATACATGAACAACTTAGACATACTTATTAAAGAGTTTCTCGGTTATGGCGTTGACCGCATGCTTCCAGAGTACTACAAGCTATGGCTACACACTGAACAAATTGTCACTCTCACTGATCACCAAAGTATCCGCGCCAAAGTAGTCGGGATAACTAAGGATTACGGCTTACTCATAGCGAAAGAGCTGGTCTCTGGCACAAACACTCAATTTACCGGTAATGTGTATCACCTACAACCTGATGGTAACACGTTCGATATTTTCAGAGGATTGATATCCAAAAAGGTCACCTAGCTCATAAATATGTCACTTAAGATCTCTTCATTTCAAAAACATTAAAATATGTACATTTAGTTGACTATCGTTGGCTTCTAAGAGAGTTATAACCTCCAGCAAATTGCGAAAACTAATCAACAAAATGTTATTGGTACATCTTTCTCACACTACGAAAATCGTTTCCTTGATTAAAACACAATGAGCAGCAACCAAAAAACCAGCGATGGCCCGCTCAACTAGAATTACTGTCGTGGTTATTGTTACTATTGTTGTCATCCCTCTTTGGAGAACTTGGAGAATAGGAAGGTGAACCAGGGCTATAGCTGGGGGATGTGGGAGAATAAGATGGTGATGTAGGAGAGTAGGATGGTGATGTAGGGCTATAACTGGGTGAAGTTGGGCTGTAACTTGGGGAAGTTGGTGAGTATGATGGTGAGGTTGGTGAGTACGATGGAGATGTTGGGCTGTAGCTCGGTGATGTTGGACTGTAGCTAGGAGAAGTTGGTGAATAGGAAGGTGATGTTGGACTGTAACTTGGCGAAGTTGGCGAGTACGAAGGCGATGTCGGACTGTAACTTGGCGACGTAGGGGAATAAGATGGGGAGGTTGGACTGTAGCTCGGCGAGGTTGGCGAATATGATGGCGAGGTTGGGCTGTAGCTTGGGGATGTAGGACTGTAACTTGGAGAAGTTGGACTGTAACTTGGAGAAGTTGGTGAGTATGATGGCGAGGTTGGTGAGTATGAGGGTGAGGTTGGGCTGTAGCTTGGGGATGTTGGAGAATATGCAGGTGATGAAGGAGAGAATCCTGGTGAAGCGACACCTCCAAATCCTGGGGATGAAGGGCCATCACCATAGCCACTAAATGGAGATGAAGATCCACCATAGTCGGCACCCCCGTAAGCAGTGAACCCACCAGACATAGCATCCGTAGCACCAGAATCGACCATGGGCGAAAACATAAGCTCGTCCTTGACATCGATGTCGGCATTTACCAAGCCATTCTCATTGTTATAAGGCGTCCTGGAACCATCTTGACCTTCAGCAATTTCGCTTACCTTCTGCTCGGGCATAAACTTCACCAAAGACTCCTCATCGATCATTACATCAAAAGCACCTGTACCGATGGGCGCCACTTGACCTAGTAGTACATTTTCAGAAACACCGCGACAGTCGTCAAGTTCTGCTGCTGCTCCTGCTTCAAACAAAATCTCCACCGTTTCTTCGAATGAACATCTCATCAAAGCTCCAGTATCAGACCTGTTGAAACCGTGACGAGTAACAGACATCAAGAAACCCTGCGAGGTCATGACGTCGACAAGCAAAGCCATATGGCGGTAATTGACGTAGGATCCGTCTGAGGCGATGACGTTGTAAACTTCCTTGTACAAGGCGGCACGCCCTGCCTCGATACCTAACACATTCATGATATCGATGAAGGAATTGGTGTATATACGAGCTGGATCAACACCAGGGACGCTCATTACCTCGGCTAAATTGACGCCGTCCGTTTCCAAGACCCATTCTGGAACTTTATGATACTCACCGGTGGGACTGGGTATCTTCCTATCATATTTCATCATAACAACACGCGTGATGTCTTCGACACCACGCAAGGTGATGCTTTCCAACATTGTGTTTTCAATTCTCTTCAACATATGGTCTTCTTCCGCTTCAGCTTCGGCATCCAAAGTCTTGGGATCACGCACAACACGGCACCGAATCACTAATCTCTCAGCATTATCTTCTGACCAGATGACGAAAAGGTCGCTCTTGAATGTTTCCTTTATTTTCTCCCCAACTTGACCCATAGTTAGATCCTTGTCATTCATGGCAGCACGGTCCAATTCCAAACGCAACAACCAAGGCGACTGATGGTCCAAAGATTGCTCGGTCTCTTCGTCCATCAGAGAGAAATGCAGTTGAATAATCTCCTCATCGTCTTCAATAACGGTAGACCGAGGGTCAGGATCGTAATAAATCTCAGACGCGACTGTGATACTTTTCAGAGTCGTGTGTTCAATCGCAGACCTGATTAGTTTAGCTTTCTCCTGATCTGCTGCATGATCCTCGTCAAGATAGACGGTGAGCGAGGGTGTCTTCATGTTTTTGGCTACATTTAAGATTTCCTTCAGACGGGGAACACCTGAAGTGACTTTTTTAGAAGCAACACCCGCAAAGTGGAAAGTATTCAGAGTCATTTGAGTAGCAGGCTCACCAATGGATTGTGCCGCAAGAACACCCACCATTTCACCAGGATGAACAATGGATCTCAAGAACTGAGCTTCAATGTTGTTTACCACCCAGTCAAATGTTTGTTTCGTAAGCCTGTACTCTTGAATAACTCTACGCGTAGCCAAACGAGAACGCAGTAGGCAGGTGAAAAGAGTTACCGCATTCTTTTGGGCTTCCTGAAGAAGTTGACTCTTGCCCCGTAAAACAAGTAGCCTCTCCTGTAGATCCTTCACCCCAAATACGACGTCACGAACGGTTAAATCGGTAGGCTTTGAGTGTTCAATGCGGAAAGTCTGTTGAGCATTTTGTATAATCCGCCTAATATTAACCGGAAGTGGCCAGTTCTGTTCACCGTCCACGAAAATCTTTCTGAGGAACGCGCGATCTTCGAGAAGCTGCTTATATTCTTCATCCAAAAGTGCTTGCAGCTTCAAGTCCCCTATGATTTCTGATCCTGACTCCAGTAGTGAAGGGTCCAAGGCATGTTTAGGGTTCAGTAGATCGATCCTGTATCTGCGATCAAAAGCGGCATCAGATGCAGCTATAGTATCAATAGATTGTTTCTCGATGTGGGCGGCATCCATGCCGTCCTCACCATAGACGAATTGAACAACGTTGCCCAGCGAATTCCTTGTTGTACCATCGTAATGGACCATGATATCTTCCAAAGCCTTCACCAAACGACGCTGAATATAACCCGTCTCTGCTGTTTTCACCGCAGTATCGATCAGACCTTCACGACCACCCATAGCGTGGAAAAAGAATTCTTGCGGAGTTAATCCTCTCAAATATGAGTTCTCGACAAATCCTTTGGATTCTGGAGAGTAGTCGTCCTTAGAAAAATGTGGTAGTGTACGATCGGCAAAGCCGAATGCAATACGCTTACCTTCGACGGATTGTTGCCCAACGCAAGCTGACATTTGCGCGATATTAATGAACGAACCTTTAGAGCCCGCACTTACCATTTGTTTAACATTATTCAAGTCTTTCAAGTTAACCTCTGCGGAACGACCAGCTTTATCCCTCGCCTCATTCAAATAACGCACCACGTTATCTTCAAAAGATTCACGGAGCGTCATACCGTGTTTTGCCGTCAAAAGGTTGGCTTGTGCTTCCTTAGTCACTTCTTCAACCTTCCTCTTCGCAACCATGATAGCGTCTGTAATCTCCCTCATGGATTTTTCATCGGCAATTGTATCACCAATACCAATTGAAAACCCATTGTGAAGCAACCAAAAGTTGACAACCTTCTGCAAGTTACTAAATAACCTTGCGCAAATCTTTGGACCCTTCTCTCTAGTTACAACGTGAATCAAACCGCCACTCGAAGACCCAACAGTTTTTTTATCCACCACACCGAAGATGATTTGTCCGTCTATAATTAGCATACCATTATCCTTAGGCGAGAGTAGAGTCGTACCCTCGTCAAATCTCTGTAAGTGGATTCCACTTGGGATAGCGATAGACAGTATTTGCTTACCAGACCATAGAGGCTTAGGTTTTAAAATTGTTGGTGTTGGAATCACACCATCCCAATCTGGAATCCAATATAGCATGTTGAGAACTTGGTCTAACTCAATAAATGTGTCCCTCAAAGTCATTTTTCGAACACCACACAACGTATCCTGAACAATACCCATACAAGGCTTATTCGACTGCGCAGATACGATTTGTAGGGGTACTGCACAAAGTTGGGACAGCTCTGCTCTGGTTTCTTCTGATTGTGGGACGTGCAAGTTCATTTCATCACCATCAAAATCGGCATTGTATGGGGAGGTAACCGACAAATTCAGTCTGAAGGTAGAGTAAGGCATGACCTTGACCCTATGGGCCATCATAGACATCTTGTGCAAAGACGGCTGACGATTGAAAAGAACAGGGTCATCATCTATGATGTGCCGTTCTACCTTCCAACCATATTGAAGCTGAATGTCACCTGCCCTTTTGCTGTACCTCAGATCAATACGATCACCATTATCACGAATGACGTATTTCGCACCCGGGTGCTCATTGGGGCCATTGCGTACTAATTGAGTTAAGCGATCAATGTTGTAAGGAGTTACGACTTCTGGGTATGTTAAAGTCCTAGCAATAGATTTTGGCACACCTACTTGGTCGAGATCCAAGTTCGGATCACCAGAAATTACGGTACGTGCCGAAAAATCTACACGCTTTCCCATAAGGTTACCTCTAATACGGCCCTCTTTACCCTTTAAACGGGCACGAATAGATTTGATTGGTCGACCCGATTTTTGTAGGGCTTGAGGCTGTCCCGCTATGTCGTTGTCCATGTACGTGGCAACGTGAAACTGTAGTAAAGACTCGGATTCTTGTATTACATGTTGCGGTGATCCGTTAATCTCAAGTCTCTGGACATTTATGTTAGCTTTTAAGATATCACCTAACTTGTAAGTCAAATCATCTTCACCTCTTTGGGTCTCGTTAAACGAAATGGAGGGGCGTACTGGAGGGGGAGGAACCGGCAATACCGTCAGTATCATCCACTCTGGACGGGCAAAGTCCTCGTTGAAACCCAAACGTACGGAGTCTTCCGATGAGATATGTTTGAAGACATTGTGAACCTCATCAGCAGAAATTATACGTTTTTCCGGTTGATCTGCGTCGTCAGCACCTTTATCCTTTTTCCAGGTACCCACCAATGACAAACCATCCTTCCTTATACTTGGTTGCGTATTACCACAGCCTCCTCTGGATACATATTTAGTAGGATCGTCATCAGAAGGGACTTCGGTATCGCAGACCATCTTCGCTTTGCATAAAGACCAAACCGCATTGAATCTTCGCTTGGGATCCTTGATCTTTATTGCTTGTCTCATCAACTCACTATGTTCATCTAGAAGAAGTTTGCCGCAGTGCATGCAAACGCATTCACAGACCTTCTTTATCCTGGAAATATAGCCAATGTGGAAGACGGGCTTTGCTAATTCGATATGTCCAAAATGACCAGGACAGTCATTCATGCCTTCACCGCATGTTTGACACTTGAAGTTGCGGTCAATAGAACCAAGCCGAGGGTCATTTAAACCACCTATCTTGGCCCTCATTTGAGTTTCATCCATGGTTTCTGGAAACTCAACTTTGGCTACACTAATGGCACGTACTTCCTCTGGGGAGAAGATCCCAAACTGCACTTCTTTTACAGTCCGCAGGGGTGCACTAGAATATGGGAACTCGACCATTGTGTCTGATTGTTTGTGTGTTTTTTCAAATGTTTCTATTGTTTTAGTTCAGTTTTTTTGTCGTTTCGGTTTTTTTGATTATAACTGTTCGGTAAATGAATACCTGAAGTATTTATGCTGAGAATGGAGATCGGCCTTGGTATGTGGTCTTATTCCAACTTTTTTTGTTTGAGGGGTGTGGTTTGTTCAGTATAGTTAATCCAATTCCACCTGTCCTGGGCCTCTATTGCGAATTCACTCGTACCAGGGAAAAGCTCAGTAGTTGTTAGAACAGTGAGAGTCTTGATCGAATGAATTGAACCTAATCTGCTCTTTCGGAGGATGCGAAATTTGTTCGTTTATCTCTGACCAAGGGCCAAATTTGAACCTATCTCTAACTGAAGATTGCACTTCTTTGAGCAACGGAGTTTGTCCTTAATGCCCAAGATAAGAATCGTTCGTTGATGCCCTAAGGAGTTTGTCTCGAAACCTGTCGATTCTATAAACTCTCAGTGTAACCCTTTTTAAAAGCACCAAAAAGCTATACCCAACTAATCCAAATGCAACGGTAAAAAAAAAAAAGGACCCGCTCTCGATAAACGCAAGTTTATGGAGTTCCTTATTCAGGCTTGAAGTGTGCAATACTCTAGATTTAAAGCTATTCAAGTATATTTACAAAGCTTTCTCTATCTTTCAATATATTTTGCCACCATAAAATTTTTCAATAGTATTTGGCGTCGGGAAGGGTAACACTTGATAGTCTCGATGTAAAGACAATGGCAATGATGGATAATGTGCTAGATCAATACTTAAGTAACGCCCGAGTTGGTACTTTTCGTATTCTCTAGGAAAACATCTTGGAAAGCGCTTTTTTCTGTTTGGCTACTTGCTCTTTTTTCAATTTTCTGGCATCCCCAATGGCGTTGATGATAGCAGCATCATTTTGCTGAAAGGTGGCGGCAAATTCCAGATCCGTAAGAGCCATTTCTGCATCCTTTAGATTGTAATAACTGAGACCACGACGGTATAGAGCTTTGGCTTTGCTCTTATCATCTGCACTTGTGTCGTGAACAACCTCGGTCGTAGCCGTCAAGGCCTTCTGGTACTCACCGGCCTTCAAAGAGCAGAGCGCCACGTTCAAAAGTATCGAAACCCGAAGCTGATCAACAAGCTGTGTTTTCTCTGGAGCTAGGTCCTCTGGGAAATACTGCTTGAGCATGAGAGAGGATTTTTCATACTTGGTTAGAGCATTTTTGTAGTCGTGATCCTTGAACAATTTGGTCCCAATGTCTTTCACAGCACCCACGGCTTTTAAAACAGAGTCTACATCTGCGAGGTCGACCTTGGAGTCGTCGGCCAATGTATCGTCGTAATTGTCTCCAAACTGATCCGTAGGCGTCTGTTCCGCGTCTTCAGGGATGGTGTAATCGGCGGGCAGAACACCGCAGTCTTCAATCTTAACATCGGCGTCTGGTTTGTCCCCAGAGTCGGTAGGTTGGTTTTCAATGGCACGTGCGATCCTCTTGCCTGCTATTAACTCGCCGAAAACAACGTGTTTGCCGTCCAAATGAGGCGTAGGAACGCATGTGAGAAATGCCTGGGATCCATTGGTGTTGGGACCAGCATTCGCCATGGAAAGGAGGAAAGGACGGTCGTGTTTGAGCGAGAAATTCTCATCCTCGAATTTCTCGCCATAGATGGATTCACCACCAGTGCCGTTGAAATTGGTGAAATCGCCAAACTGAAGCATAAAACCTTTGATGACACGGTGGAATAACGAGCCCCTGTAAGACAATGGCACATCAGGTTTGCTTTTGCAAAAGCCAGAGTTGCCCTCACACAGTTTGTAGAAATTCTCGGCAGTTTTAGGGACTACGTCGTTGAACAATTCGAACACCATACGCCCTTTGGCCATGCCGCCAATTGAAACATCTAAGAAAACTTTGGGTCTGGACATCTTGACGAACGAACTTGACTCGTTAGATCTAGAAAACTCATTTTGTAAGTTTTATTATGGTGGATGAGCGCCTGACGACTGTTTAAATATTTTTCAAATGAGACTGACAGATCTGCCTGGTGGAAAATGCCAGAAAACCGTTTAAACACCCTTCGAACATACCAACGTACTGTAAACGGTACACTATCTAACTTGCTTCAGGCTGTTCGCTACAATCGGAAAAGCTCTCACCTTCACTTGATTGTCCGTTTTCGTCATCATTCCCACTCTCTTTCCATATGTTGGTAGTAGTCTTGTCGATCTCGATAAGATCACTTAGCACGCTTACATAGTTTTCGTTACCGCCGCGAGAAGAACCTAACGCGCTTAGACCCCTTACGTGGCCGTTATCCTCAATTATCTCACCCGTAGTGAGGTCAACAATGTCACCTTGGTCCTTTTGAGATTCGTATTTCTGGATCAAACGAGACCAGGCACGCTTCATGTTTTCATCGGCTCGCTTATGCCGCTCCAATACTTGTTCATCGGTGAGGTTTGGAATCAGCTGCGATTCCTTTGACATAATATACACAATTTCATTGGATTTTGACTGGACATGAGGATCTCGAGATCTAGAGGAAGCTTCGGCTTTTTCTGATGGCTTCTCATTCGTAGAATTCGGAAAACTGTGTGAACTTTTAGGTCGCTCTGAAAGTGCTGTTTTCTCACTTGACGGTTCATTTCGCACCATTAAGAGGCCCTTTAGGGCTCCTCGAAGGCTCTGGAGCGTTTTGTGTTTACCCTTCTTCTTCTTGACAGCGCTCATCTGCCTTCTTTCCTACTGCATGTTGTCTTCTTTTTGTTCATCTCTCTTTAAGCTTCATATCCTACGTACGTAGTCATATAAAAATTATACATGGTGATTCGATCCACAGGTAGACAAATTAGATGATAATCCAGAATCGCAGCCTTCTGCTAACGTGCATTCTATTTTCTATCCACAGTTGAAACGCGGTCTCTGTTGCCCTTCCTTTCCCAGCATTCACGAAAGGAAACCATTTCTTTCAAGCACTGTCTCCAGTCATTGGTTTCCGCGTGGCACAATTGAAGCGCCATGTTCTCTACATAACAGCCTGTTTTGTCTATCCTAGAATCCCACGCATCTTCTTCTTCTTTACAAAGCTCATGATACTCTTCTAGAGCCTGTTGATAGTATTTAGAGTCCGTATTTTGGGACATTGCTGGATAACTTTTTGGGATTGGTCAAGGTAATAGAGGTGAAGCGACCATTAAATATGACCAGAGGGAGACAAAAGTAGAATATAGACAGAAATGCTATAACCTTTTGAGTTAGAAAAGCATTGATTAGAATGGGCAGTGATTGATGAGGACGGGGACCTGTTTGAAGCGAAGGAGGACTGGCTTCTGTGCAAACACAAATATGACGTGGTTTATATAGAGCACAGTTTATACAGCCGCTCCATTTGCGTAACGCAGCGTTAGTATATAATATCAGTTCATTAACCGCAGTACGGAGTATACGACGCTATTGAACTGTGGGGTAGCTGTCAGATACTATCAAGATAACTCAAATGAAAATCTTCCAGTGACGTAATATAAGTACCCAAACTACGCGACGTTTAATCGTCGGGATTCACACTTACCAAGAAATTGGAAAACTTTACCACCTTGAAGTTGCCTTTATCTTCCGGGATGTCTAGCAATGTTCTGTATTAGAGGTTCTGTAAACTTATGTAACGTAGTTCAACCACCTGTTATCGACCAGGCTGACAATTAAGCGAACCTGGCCATTTTGAACCTGACAATTTTCAATATTTGAAGCTGGATTTGATTTTCCGCAATACCTTCTTATCAATATTATTCTCATTAGGCTTGATACCGAGGACAGGACACCGGATTGGGTCATTGCTTACAAAAAGTATAGGCTTTTCATACTGTCTTGCCATTGACGGCTTGGCCTGTTATCAAAATGCCACTGCTACCCAATAAGGAATTGCTAACACAGCCGCTGTGGTAACTAAAGCACTTAGCGCCAGGCATTGATCAGCCACTTGGTTTGCGAGCCTCAGCTCACTCCTCCCTGGGAATTTATATTACCACTTTGTACTATTCTGTCGTAATGCCCATGTAATTCGTCCTGCATCGAGCTCGACGTAGGTTCCGACAAGAAGAACCCGCAGAGAAAAGTAGAACACAAGAATCACAGATACTATTGGAGACCCATGTCAACATTCAGACAGCTCCACACTGCTGCGTAGTTGCTTTGGCGGCTATTTCCAATATCGCGTAAAGCCGTTGAAGAGTACCCACTACCTAACTGCAAGTCGCATACGATTAACTATAGAAAATCCCAACAAAAGTATGGATCATAGATATGCTCTGTTTACAGCAAATTGATGCCACAACAGACGTCCGACTAGTACATTCGTACCGTCCTTCTCAAGAATAAAGTTTAAGTTTTGGACGTTGAAATCTTGTAATCACCAAGCACGGGTGATATCCGACGAGTACGAGTTCCAATTTACTCAGGTTCAAGCTTCCCCTTTAAAAATTCTTTCGCCAAGTTAGATTAGCATACTACGTGTTAACAATTGACAATAACGAATCACTGTAAAGTTTACCCCAAACTAAACATAGGTCCGCATGGTGAAGCTAGCGGAATACCCAAGAACCGCGACCTTTGCGTGGTCTCATGATCGGTCACCTTTGTTGGCGACTGGGACTGCTTCTGGTACTATCGACGCTGATTTTTCGAGCGAGTCGAAATTAGAGATCTGGTCGCTGTTGTCACCCAATGGGACTTCTCCACAAACGTCAGTGGTTGCCGATGCCAAGTTCGGTGATTTGGACTGGTCTCACGATAACCAGATAGTAGCAGGGGCACTGGAGAATGGTACAGTAGAGTTTTTCTCTTCCCACGATCTGAAATCGGTCGCGAAACTTTCACATCACACAACGCCCGTGAAAACTGTCCGTTTCAATTCTAAGCAGCCTAATGTAATGTGTTCTGGTGGTGGCAACCGCGAGATCCTCATTTGGGATATCTCTAAGATTGGACAAGCCGGATACACTCCCTTCACGCCTGGCACGGCAATGACCCCTATGGACGAAATTTACTCGTTGGCGTGGAACCAAAGCCAGTCTCACGTCTTTGCATCGGCTGGCTCTTCTGGATTTGCCTCAATCTGGGATCTCAAGGCCAAAAAAGAGGTGTTACACCTCAGCCACACATCCCCAATCACAGGCCAGAAAACCCAGTTGTCTATCGTTGAGTGGCATCCGAACAACTCAACAAGGATAGCCACTGCTAGTGGCAATGATACAGATCCTTCGATCTTGATCTGGGATCTCAGAAATGCAAACGTGCCGCTGAACGTCTTATCAGGAGCCCACAGTAAGGGAATTTTGTCCCTCGATTGGTGCAAACAAGACGAGAAACTGATGCTCTCTGGTGGCCGGGACAACACCTGCGTACTATGGAATCCTGACGAGTCACAGAGTTTAAGCCAGTTCCCCACTCGCGGCAATTGGTGCTTCAAAACGAAGTTTGCACCACAAGCACCAGACTTGTTCGCATCTGCATCGTTTGACAACAAGATTGAAGTTCAGACTCTACAGAACTTGACCTGTGACCTAGATAAGGATGTTTCTGCAAACAAACAACAAGAATCCGAGACTGAGTTCTGGAATAATGTTTCTGAACAAGACAGTAACGAAAAACCGGTTGTCAACAAATTACAAGCCCCAGCTTGGTATGGAAACAAGTCTCCTGCAGCGCAGTGGGCCTTTGGTGGTAAGCTTGTTTTCATCACCAATGATAAAAAGGGTGTTACTATTGCCAAGCCTACTATACCCGGTGTAGAAAAGAATGTCATGCTCGATGAAGCCCTCCAGTCTAAAAACTTTAAACCTATTATTAACAAAAGACTGGTCCGAAGCATTGATGAGACCAACGAAGAGGACTGGAACATGTTGGAGCGGTTGTCGTTGGATGGGAAGGAAACTTTCCTCAAAGAAGCGCTTTCGTTTGATGACGAAGAATCAGACAGCGTAAACGAGAAGCCGACTTCTGCTGACGACAGCGACGATTTCTTCACCACCTTAAATGAAAAGTTCTCACCTGAAGGCTCATTCCAATTAGAAACGACAGGGAGCTCTGATGAATTAATTAAAAGCCTTGTTCGAGGCGACAAGAGAAAAGCCATTTCTCAGGCTTTAGATCAGGATTTGTTGTTAGAGTCGCTTATCATCGCCTTAGACTGTGAAGATCAAACGCTAAAGCAAAAAGTTAAGAGTGCGTACTTCTCTAAGCACGGGAAGACATCCTCGCTCGCGCGGATCTTACACAGTATTTCGGAAAGTTCTGTAGATGACATGGTGGACCATCTTGACGTCACTCAATGGAAATACGCTGTGAAGGCTATTATCGCGTACACCCCCGACATTTCAAAAAGGAATAAGCTTTTGGTGAAACTTGGCGATAGATTATCGGAGTCTAATAATAGGCCTGATGCGCTACTCCTATACTTGAGTGCCCAGTCATTAGATAAGGTGGCCGAAATTTGGCTGAGAGAATTTATGGCCTTGGAGAGTAAGCTCAAATCCAAGAAGGAGACCATTTACGAAGCCCACCTCGAATGCCTCACGGAGTTCGTGGAAAGGTTTACTGTCTTTATTAGCTTAGTTAGTGACGACCAGCATCAAAGAATAACTAATGAGGCTTTAATTTCCAAGTTTTTGGAATTTGTCAATTTGACCTCAGCGAATGGCGATTTTGATTTGGCACTCAAATTCTTGGATATTTTGCCAGGCGACAATGAAGAAGTCATCACAGAGAAGCAACGAGTAATGATTGCATCGAACACAAAGCCTTCAATCGGTAAGGCCACAGCTGCTGCATCCAAATCTCATAAGTCTAGGTTTGCTCCTAGCAGCACCAGTGGCCCTGGTAATGTTATGGGATTGGGCGTTTCACAGAACCAAACGGCCACCGGTATGTTGCCAACAACACAACCAGCTCCTAACACTGTTGCGCCAACCTCTCCATATACACAATCGACTCCTTTGACTCCACGCACCGCGTCAATCTCCGCTCCCATCGCAACTGCCTTGAAATCAAATACCTACGCACCTGCTGCAAATGCGCAAGCACAAGTTGCCAGCAAATATGCCCCTCCTTCGACTATTTCTCCAGGCGGTATCACCCGCGTACCTACTGCTGCTGTTCCGCCTGCTCCGTTGGCGAACAACTCAACCACTTCTAATCCTTACGCATTCACTAATGCTCAGCCTCAAGTGGCCAGCATCCCAGCAAATCCATACGCGAGCCGCTATGATGGCACAGCTGCTCAACCAAGTTATACACAGCCTTTCAAGCCTGTAGCTAATGTCATTAGCGCAGGATCACACGGCTTTAACAATGGGGTCCAACCTATAGCACCGCCTCCCATAACGGGCGCTTCGTCAGGTCAGACTCCACACCTTAACAAAAAGGCGAATGATGGTTGGAATGACCTTCCTTTGAAAAACATCAAGGACAAACCAACGCGGGCTAAACCTGTTTCAGTAGCTCCAGCAAGTGTAGTTACTTCTCCAGGGACGCTTGGTCCTCAAACGAACTTCGGTTCCATACCGCCACCTCCGCTATCCAGAGTAACATCTTCAGCTGCCATTCAAACCCCGGTACCTCGTAGAGGTTCATCGAGGTCGTACGCTCCAGTTGCCAATAATGCTTCTCCTAGTGCGGCTACTGCACCAGCTCCTGTTTCTGGATTTGCACCTCCAAGTAACCCATATGCCCCTCCACCTGTTACAAATCATTCCTCAAACATTTATGCGTCGCCGTCTAACAATGGGCTGGTGCCTAACCAAATGTCGTACGTCCCTCCAACTAGCCTACCGTATGCTGGAGGGCCTGGTATCAACGGCCAGAGTGGACCTCCTCCAGTTACCGAAAAGCCACCAATCGGTCCTCCTCCAAAGAGCGTGAAGAGAAAAGCACATGCTTCTCACGATGTGGACTCGGCCAATGCCCTGCTAGAGTCTGTCCAAAGAAAAGCAGAAACGCCAATTGCACTGACGGGCGGGGCCAATGGTGCTCCACCTGTATCTGCTGTCGCTAGCCGTAGCGAAACACCGGATCCCGTATTCGCCGGAATTAATGCAGCAGTGACCCCAAGTGAGCCCCAGGAGATACCAGCCGAACAACAGCCAATTGTCGATTTTCTAACAAGCGAACTGGCCCGCGTTACTCCGTTGATACCTCGAGAGTATACTAAGCAGTTGAAGGACTGCAATAAAAGACTGCATATTCTTTTCGGACACTTAAAGAAACAAGATCTACTCACACAACCCACGATCGACAGATTACATCAAATTGTGGCCCTCATGCAGGAACACCGCTACGCTGAAGCGATGCAAGTTCATGTAGAAATTGCAACAAACTATGCTCAAGACGCTGGAAACTGGCTAACAGGGGTTAAGCGACTAATAGGGATTGCTGAAGTCACTTCTACCTAAAACCTATCAAAACAGCATGTATCTGATGTAATACATAATGTCAAGTCGTTGTGAGCGGCGGCTCACGAAAGTCGTCAAATTTTTACGAGCAGTAGCAATCAGTTATTTTCAACGTTGTCTCACAAATAGAGAAAATGGTACATGACAGCAAACATATGTATATAAGCATAATTCTCAAAAGCATTCCAGATGGTAAAAAGCTCGGTTAATCGCCTTAATGTATCCTCCAGGAAGGAGTGGTGTCAGGTCGGAATCCTACACAGAGATTGGTGTAGTGCAAATTACTATGAGCACTATGACAGAATAGTACAAAGTGATAAATATTAGTCGTCAGGCACTCAGGTAGACCAACAGAATACTGAGGTCTAGACCCTGAGCTTGGCCAGTAACAATGCACACCCTGTTTTATATTATTGCACCCAAGAATGTAGACTGGGTGCAATTAGTTATCTGGTGTAGAACATTCTTCGATGTCAGAACTCATTACCCAAATAATTGTATAAATACCGATGGTTTACTCCAAGTGTCGAGGTTCTACTCTTCACATCTGGAAGAACCACGGAGGTATTTACATCACCGAGGTCACCACAAGTAATAGTATATTAAGTAACACAACATGTCTATTGACGATATTACTGATAACCTCCCCGAACTCACATTGGGTGATAGAGACCCAGAAAGCCGATATGTCATGTATAGTACGTGTGTGAAGGTCGGTATCGCGAAGATAGTTCTGGAACTCTATATGATAGCTAATTAAAAGAAGGCAAAATAACTGCAATTTATTGAGCGCGTACTAGAAGGTGGCTTTTTTAAAAATTAACGTCACTGCAGTGAGCTTCAGTCAATTTGAGCTGAAAAATGAAGAGAAGCTACATTATTAAACTCGACTCATGTAATTGGCTCACGCGGTAGCGTTGATAATATTGCATTTGTCGAAGGCGAAATAAATTTAACACACTTGTTATCTGTAAAAAACGCCGCTTTGTACTATTATGTCATTTCATCAGATGATCCACTATCAAACTATGCCCTGCTATCAATTCTGTAGGAATCCTGCCAACATACTTTGTATTGCCCCAAGAAGGTCAGCACCAATGTTTCAAAGTTTCTTAAACCCACCTTTGACTAATATTCTCTATTGACCAGTTTTATGGTTTTCGAATATCAAAACGGTGGTTGCCACACAAATAGCCATTGCTCGTGATACATTTTGCTTACTTTCAATTGATCCTCCAGCCACGCATCTGGTGAATCAGGCTTCTTGGCACATTAAAGTCACGTCAATATGCTATTTGCAAAGAAAATGTCTTTAAATATCGAAACATGCGGAAATGGCATATACTATGAGCAAAATCGATGCCGAGCCACTTTCACTATTCCATCAGGATGAACGCACCTGAGATGACGGATACCTCAAGTCATTCGAAGTCCACGAAGCGTACTTCTTCAAAACTTGCACCCATTGAGTGGCTGACAAGCACTCTCTCTATAATACAGAGATCTATAACTGAGAGGAGCGTGAAATTATTTATTATCGTAACTTCGTCGCTGCTAGGGACGTCATTCTCATGCTCGTTATTTGGGCCGCGATAACTATTCTATAGTTTGTCACGTGCTACATAAAACTAATTTGAGGCTATCTTCATTTCCGGATGGGAGGTAATGCTTATAATTCTTTTTATATGCTCAAGTAGGCTCAAACCCGGTACCGACATAGAAAGTCAATGGATCCAACGAACTCAAAGGGAAGACGAAACCCCTTAAGCAATTAGTTGATCATTGCCTCTCCTTTTGTGACTTGTACTACCTATCGCAAGCAAAGGAGTGTGTTAAAAGCCTCTTTTTCAGCGGCACTAGCTATTCATGAATAAATCTAGTCGAACTACTACACTGAAGAAAGATGAAGAGATTTTTAAGGTAGACGATGGGAGCTTTCTAGACAATGCAGTACGAGGACTGAATAGCAAATTTGCATTCCGATGGCGGCGAAGAATCGTGCATGACAATGGTCCAACTAACAACATGGGGTCCAATGATGATGATGATGATGATGATGATGATGATGATAATGATGATGATGGTAATATCGGAACACACAAGATGTACTACGAAAATGCCGAAACTGTTCTGAACTTAACTAATCTTAACTCCAAGGCTTTCCTGCAACCAGCGCGTCCCCAATCCATGCTCATGTCTATTCTAGTTGGTGTTTTCGTGGCTGCAGGCGGCTTCTTGTACGGTTATGATACTGGCCTTATCAATAATGTCTCAGAGATGAAATACGTAAAGACTCATTTTGCGAGTAATGGCGAGCAGTTTACAGCTAAGGAAATGTCAATACTGGTTTCTTTTCTGTCGTTAGGAACCTTCATCGGCGCGCTAGCCGCGCCTTTCATCTCAGATTCATGCGGACGAAAGTCTACTATCATCATTAGCACCTTCTTCGTGTTTATGGTTGGCAATTCGCTTCAAGTAGCAGCGTCAGGTATGACTCTCTTAATTGTAGGAAGAGTGTTTTCGGGGGTTGGAGTAGGTTTCATATCTGCAGTTGTGCCATTATACCAGAGTGAAGCAGCTCAGAAACAAGTAAGAGGTGCCATCATCTGTACATACCAGTGGGCCATTACGTGGGGACTTTTGGTTTCAAGCGCCGTGTCCCAAGCAACGCATAATCGAGATAATGCATCTTCCTATAGAATCCCTATTGGGCTGCAATACGTGTGGTCTTGCATTCTTGGATTTGGGATGCTATTCCTGCCAGAAAGCCCTCGCTACTATGTTCTGAGGGACAAACTCGATTTAGCGGCCAAATCTCTTTCATTTTTGAGAGGTGTTCCTGAAGACGACTCAGGCTTACTCGAGGAACTTGTAGAGATAAAAGCAAATTATGACTACGAGATGTCCTTCGGTAAATTTTCATATTGGGACTGCTTCAGGTCCAGTAAGAGTAGGACTAAACAGGCCTTAAGAATGCTCACCGGGATTTCCATACAGGCGTTTCAACAGTTTTCCGGCATTAACTTTATTTTCTACTACGGCGTTAATTTTTTCAGCAAAACGGGCATCAGCAAGAGCTATTTGGTTTCGTTTATCACATATGCCGTCAATGTAGGATTTAGTGTTCCCGGCTTATTTTTGGTCGAATACTTGGGGAGGAGAAAAGTTCTACTACTTGGAGGAGTACTAATGACAATGGCAAACTTTATAATTGCTATCGTTGGATGCGTTGTGAAGTCTGTGGTTGCAGATAAAGTACTGATAGCGTTTGTGTGTGTGTTTATCGCGTCTTTCTCCGCTACATGGGGGGGATGTGTTTGGGCCATTTCAGCGGAACTTTATCCATTGGGGGTACGTTCTAAATGTACCGCCATCTGTGCTGCATCCAATTGGCTCGTGAATTTTATTTGTGCATTGATAACACCTTATTTGGTTGATACCGGTGCACACACATCCTCTCTGGGGACCAAGATTTTTTTCATATGGGGAAGCTTGAATGCAGTAGGTGTACTAATAGTGTATTTGACGGTCTACGAGACCCGTGGCTTAACGCTGGAGGAAATCGATCTTTTGTACCGTCTATCACCCAATAGCGCAGCTTCTACGGCTTGGAACAGCAAAATTAGAAGCTCACCGGGCTCAATTCAAGAGATCAGAAACGGGCATCAAAGTTACGAGAAATGCATTCAACCACCCACATCACAACCAAGTGTCTCGAACTCTAGCTACGAGGATCCTACTTTGGTAAAACCGGCGGAGAGTCCAGCTCACAACTACGTTGACCTCGGGAATGGCCTCGGTCTGAATACATACAACAGGGGACCACCTTCGCTGCTTATGAGCTCTTCTTCTTCTGAAGATGAAGAAGGTGAGAATGAAAGTGAGAATTTGACTGAACGGGAGCATCATCAAGATCAAAATAACAGTCATAATGAGACCAGCACTGAAGGCGGGTCCTTCAACACGTTTGAAAACAGCACTGAAAACGGTACCACTTTCAACGAATACATGGTTCGCTGGATCAACAGTCATAGCCAGCACAGTGCAGATACAGGAGTGGGATAATTATAATGCAATTACGAAGTGGTAAGATAACTAAGAGAGGATCAAGTGGATAAGATTAGTCTCGCGAATATGTGTGCCATGCAATAAAGAACCACCTATTATTTTCGGAATATTTTTTGGTGCTCACGCATATACGGGAGCAATATTTCATGCATAATGGATTGCCAAGGATACCACACTTGAACTTTTGGCACTACTATCATAACTAGTAACTACTTATTGAGACATTGATCCCATTGGCGTTAATCACAACTTTGTGCATACACAATGACATGTTAGTTTATCACATTTAACGATGTTTTCTTAGACGTGTAAATTGAAACCGATTATCCTTTGAAGTAGTGTTGAAAATAAAACTCCGTCGAAAGCATCCAGCTCCACTAAAGGGTTCGTTGGTTGACCTTATAGTTGATTCATTGCTTTACGGGAAGCACAAGCGATGTCTACAATCCAGGATGCTGTTCTGAAGAAACAGGACGCGAATTGCAAGAGAGATGAGTGTGATTATAAACGAATTCCAGCGATCGCCAATGGCGCCAACAATCCGTCGAAACCTAGTATGGCAAACGTGAAAAGAGCACTAGAGACGGTCATTCTGATACCGCCAGACAGCGAGGAAGTCAGGAAGAGGCTGAAGCAGAAGCAAAACGCAGGTATCTGGGGTCAAAGTGGTGGCAAACTCGAGTATGTGTTTTACAAACTGCTGCTGTGCATGTTATTTTTAATATACGCATGTGTACGGTACGTGCAATATGAGTACAACCGTATCAAGATTTTGATCCTAAATTTAGCGTATAGCCCCTCCAATACGCCTCAACTGATCCGACAAGATGTCATGAAACTCCAAAAACTGCCCAAGCGGCTGGCCGCCATCCTGGAAAAAAAGCGTGAGGGTGATGTTGGTGGTGGTGTTGGTGGTATTTTGAACGACGGTAGCGAATTGGTTGCGTGGTCAGTTTCCGCCGGGATCAAGCATTTGATTTTGTACGACTACGATGGCCACCTAAAACGCAACGTAGACGAGTTTCGGAGCAATGTATTCCACAAACTTTGCAAATTCTATGATCCCACTAATGTTCCCAAATTTGCAGTCCGCATTCCACAATGGAACAAAGTTTACTTTAATTCCCCCGGAACAGAATCAAGCGTGGCCAAAAAAGTCGCCATTGAAATCTCCGTACTGTCCAATCGTGATGGCCGCGAAACCATCATCGATCTTACCAAGACAATGGCCGAGCTATGCGTGAACAATGAGATGAAGCTCTCCGACATCACCATGAAACTGATTGACTCTGAACTCACTCAGCTTGTGGGTCACGAGCCTGACCTACTGCTATATTTTGGGCCCAGCCTTGACCTGCAAGGTTTTCCGCCGTGGCACATTCGATTGACAGAGTTCTATTGGGAACAGGATAACGATCAGGTCACTTACTCGGTTTTCATTCGCGGTTTGAAGAAATACGCTTCTTGCAAGATGAATGTGGGTGAGTGAGAATCGAGTCAGCTCTCGGACCAATTTCGCATAATAAAATTAGCACCACCGTGGCTTTCTTCACAGCGCTCGCTCAGACAAGTGTCCAACTATAATTATCACTTTGCATATATATACTATCTCAATGAGACCTATTTAACTTCTTAGCATAAATAAAACAACAATAATTCATTTCATTTGGACTACAAGATCACGAAACAAAGATCCTGATTTCAACCACAGCGTTTGCGAGTGCTTGAGCATTTTGTCATCGATCTTATCTTCTAGCTTAGCATGATTCCTTGATTTACCCTGAATATCATATGTAACGAGGTCATATCTTAAATCTCGTTTTAGGAGAGCCCATTTAACGATTTCTTGAATAATATCAATAATAGGACACTAGAAAGTCCTAAGTTAAAGCACAAAGAGACGTGTTTTAGCGACTATAAGTATGTGAAAATTGAGCTGGTGAGTCTCTAAAATGGCCCGAGTTTAAGCGCCCGAAGCCACCAATTGCATTTTGTTCGCGACCGCAAAAAATCAGTTTACAAGCTTAATCAAAATCAATCATGTAACTAACTCGTTCGGCCCAGCATATTTGTAAAATGGGTATCTATATCTCGAAACTTTTCAACAGTCTGGTTGGCTCCAAGGAGATGCGTATTTTAATGGTGGGTCTTGATGGTGCTGGTAAAACTACCGTTCTGTACAAGCTAAAATTGGGTGAAGTTGTCACCACCATCCCTACCATCGGATTTAATGTCGAAACTGTGGAATACAAAAACATTTCATTTACGGTTTGGGATGTCGGTGGACAAGACAAGATCAGACCCTTGTGGAGACATTACTACAGAAACACCGAGGGTCTCATTTTCGTTGTGGACTCCAACGATAGATCGCGTATCTCAGAGGCCAGAGAGGTTCTACAGAGAATGCTGAACGAAGACGAAATTAGGAACGCCGCCTTATTGGTCTTTGCGAACAAACAGGATTTGCCGGAGGCGATGTCTGCTGCCGAAATCACCGAGAAATTGGGTCTACACTCAATCAGACAGCGCCCCTGGTTCATCCAAGCCACCTGTGCCACTTCCGGTGAAGGTTTATATGAGGGCTTGGAATGGTTAAGTAACTGCTTGAAAAACCAAAACTAGACGAATCCAATGAGTTTCGGCGAATTCGACGGAGGAGAAGGAGGAGAATAAAGGATAACTACGAAAATTGAAAACCGAGAAAAGTAACAAATAAAGGTTTCTGAATTGTGCCGGCCGTGCTATTTAGAGGTCGCAAATATTCTTGAATCTGGCATGTAATCCTAAATATAGAGGCAATTTTGTTGTCGTGTATATACGAATATCGAAGATGTTCTACTGCTCCGAAAAGGACGAAAAAGGATAGATATTTTTATGGGTCAGTACCTACGCAAATATGTATACACAAACACGGGCCAATATACTCAGAGAGGCTTACAAGCTCTGACAAAGTCACTGCCTTGCTTACGGTAATTTCTGTCACTTGGCCATACGGATTACCCGGCATATGGGTTTGAGGGCGGGTTTTGATATATTCAAGAAAAATTTGATACTAAAATGTTTCTGTTTAGATCCGATACAGAACACCAAGCCTCCCGAAACTAAGCAAACAGTATGTTATCAGCTCATTTGGAAAGTGGGAAAGGGTCAATTTGTGGTTAGATTTGTGATAAAGTGTATCACAGTTCATTTTTGGAGTTCAGACGACCAATTAGGATGTATTTTGGAGATCTTGATGCTTGGGGGCGAACAAGAAAAATCGACGATCTTAAAAGGATAACGGAGATTTTTTTTTCGGACGATTTCTGAATTACGCGTTTGAAGAGTGTTGATTTTAGGGATCAAAGTGTACCGATTGGGATCCGCACTTTGGAATCGCGTTACTGAGAAGTCTGCTCGAAGAGATCGTTTTTTCTTGCCCTGTTTTTTTCTGACCACTTTGATGCCTTCCACGGTGTTCTGGAATTGAATATTCATGCTAACCACCCTACCAGAAACCATGGGTTCCTCATTTTCGAGGCTGTTTAGCAGCCTATTTGGCCATAAAGAAATGCGTATTTTGATGGTGGGTCTTGACGGTGCTGGTAAAACTACCGTTTTGTACAAGCTAAAATTGGGTGAAGTTGTCACCACCATCCCTACCATCGGATTTAATGTCGAAACTGTGGAATACAAAAACATTTCATTTACGGTTTGGGATGTCGGTGGACAAGACAAGATCAGACCCTTGTGGAGACACTACTTTAGAAACACCGAAGGTATCATCTTCGTTGTGGACTCCAACGACAGGTCGCGTATCTCAGAGGCGAGAGAAGTTTTACAGAGAATGTTAAATGAGGACGAAATCAGGAACGCCGTTCTATTAGTTTTCGCCAACAAACAGGATTTGCCAGAGGCGATGTCTGCGGCCGAAATCACCGAGAAACTGGGTCTACATTCTATCAGACAACGCCCATGGTTCATCCAAGCTACGTGTGCCACCTCTGGTGAAGGTCTGTACGAGGGCCTGGAATGGTTAAGCAACAACTTGAAAAACCAATCATAAGTTGTAGAGGACCGGTTGCGATTTCAACGACTCAAGGAACAAATACACTAAAAGCGGGGATTCACTAAAGGTACAGGTGACAGGTGATTCCATCCGTTCAAGATTTTGCAATGTACTAACTTAGCACGTAAATGAAATAGCGAACCCTTATATACTTTGAAGAAATTTTGACTCGAAGGCAAAACCGGATGGTAAGGAGCTGAAACTAGATTAGTGCTCTATCACAGAACGAACAGTCCGGATTAAAAGCTTTGAGGATTTAGCTGTAGTCTACAACTGATGCATCTAGGAATCGTACTAATTCCATCTATTACGTCTCGTTTCCCATCTTTGACTTTTTACTGCCACGCGTTATTTGAGCGCTCTCAGAATATGAGCGATGATGACGTTTAAGGCCAGAAGGAAAGTTCCTTTTCTGTTACCCTTTGGGAATTCCAAACAAAGGATTTCCAACCTGTGGTTATATTAACCGAGGAGACCAAATAATTATAAAGCTCAATTGCTGGCTTCTTAGTATTCAGCTCTCCTTCGGGTTTATGAAGAACGTCATCCGTTCACAAATTATCTCATCGTTTATTTAAGTATTTCTTCGGTCGTTTGGGTAGCTGACATTTGAACTTACACAGAGGTTAGCTAGACAGTAAAAGCACCCTATTGCCGGCCTGTTGACTAATGCCATAAATCGCAGATGGATGACTCACATGCATATAGATGTCAGGGAAGCTAGCCGTGACGTATTTTAGTCTGCTGTTCCCTGGTACAATAGTCTATATCGAATTGTCTTGTTCTGTCATCAAGTCAAAGGTCTTGACAGTGGCATTAATCTTGCATAATTAACTGATTCTTCTGCGCACTTGCATAAAAAAAAGCATACGAACAGATTATGTGTGCTGCATTCATCATAAGATGCTTCACTTCATTCACTTGATTCACTTCGCTATGTAATACATATTTGACTGTTAACTACACCCATTCACCACAACATCCTAACATTTTTTAATTTCAAAATTACAAAAACTACCAAAAACAAGATAAATTCTCCAAAAACCCTCTGTCATATCTAACGCATTTATTTTACCTTGAAAAGAGCCCATACATTTTTCTTAGAGAATATATGATCATTTTGTACGCCAATACTATAACTTGATTTATGTTGATCACTAAGTACGCAAGCTTGGAGCTTGAGCTATTGGAATTTGTTTTTTTTTCACTTTCACTAGTATCGCTGGACATATCCAGAGAAAGTTGATATTACTGAAAAACTCTTCTCTAGAGTTTAGTTGAAACTTTCACTCAGACTAATCCTAGCAAGAGCAACGACAAAAATGGTATGTCTAAGTTGCTGCTATGAGGAGGGAAAGGAACCTTAGTGCTATTCTTTAAATTTAATGAACCTGGGAGCAGTTGTTGCGATCTCTGACACATTTCCCATTGGAAGTAATAAAAACGTTGGGTTTTCAGTTGGCTTCTGTGAAGAGTTTCCTAATAGGATCCAATGTGAGTGCAACGGTACTGAACTAAAACAGATTCCGACCAGGTTTGGGGCACGATCCGCGAATTGTCAGATTCTTTTTTCTCTCCCCATGCTCAGGCAATGCACCATTTATTTGCCATTCAATCCAACACTTTTACTAACAATTTTATCCACAGGCCGGTATTAAAGCTTATGAACTTAGAACCAAGTCCAAGGAGCAATTGGAATCCCAATTGATCGACTTGAAGAAGGAGTTGGCCACTTTGAAGGTCCAAAAACTGTCTAGACCTTCCTTGCCAAAGATCCACACTGTTAGAAAGGACATTGCCCGTGTGTTGACTATCATCAACGAAAACCAAAGACAAGCCGTTAAAGAGTTGTACAAGGGTGCCAAGTACCAGCCAAAGGACATGAGACCAAAGAAGACCAGAGCCTTGAGAAGAGCTTTGACCAAGTTTGAAGCCTCCAGAATCACTCCAAAGCAAAGAAAGAAGCAAATCGCTTTCCCACAAAGAAAGTTTGCCATCAAGGCTTAAGAGGTTTAGAATATTAATTAAATCTCCTTCTGCTTCTATCTCGGTCTCCATATATTTTGTCGGGTTTTTATTATTTTTGCATATATAAAGACTTCAACAAGGAACTTGTGTTAAATTAGTTTATTCGTTTTCCAACCAATTATTGCACTTCTTGAGCAGTTGTTTTAACCTCTGTCGACCCTCTTCTTGCGTTTGAACAGCTCAATCTCGTGTCTCAAATTGTCATTTGGGATAACGTCCTCTAATTTCAATGGCATTCTATTGAATGGATCAGTAGAATCGCTCAAAAGATGTGCTTTGATTGTACTACGATCAATTGTTACCCTTGACGCCGGTAATATAACCGGATCCTTCATTATTGTAAACATTAATGGATCCAAATATTCGTCAGGCGCTTCTCCCATCTCAAGATCTTCTTCTGCTTCCGCAATCTTTTGATCCTGAGCATCCCGTGCAAACTGCAATAGTTTAACGCAAAATTCATCATTAGCGAGCCCCGTTTTGGTGCCTAAAATGTGGACAGCACGATCAAACATCTCTCTGCTAAATGACCTACCATCTTTTGCAACGGCAGATATAAATTCTGGTTGCTCTGATAGGTTAATGAAAACGGTGCACAAAGACTTAAGTAGCGACTTTGCATCAAAACTGTATTTTCTTGGGTCTTTCACTTTCAGTTCTCGGCACTTGGGCCCTACTAAAGATGCCAAATTATAATCCAACATCCCAGCCAACCTATCCACGATTTCTGGGGTCGAAAATGCATTTGGAATATCTTTGGAAAAGATACTGAACAAGGTAATAGATTTCTCGGCCAAACCACAACTTGATTTGGCCTGTCTTTCCGAGGATGCAAGCTTCGATTGCAATTCTTGATCGTTTTCTTCCCTCGTTGGCGCCATGCCGCGCCTTCTATTATCGACCTCAATTTGAATACCGTGAACCTCTGATAAGCTACTTAACCCTTCGTCAAGAAGGAAAGTTAAGTCGTTTAGCATACGAGCCACAAAGCGTACAAAAAAATCGGCGTTGTTTTGAGATTGCCAAATAATCTTTTGATGGTAATTTGGTATTTTGTAAAGCTCTTCCAAAAGAACAGATATGCTATATCTGCTGTTGAATTTGTCATAAAATTGAGATGAAGAGCCTGTTTTCTCTACTATAACATAGAAGTCTAGCAACGCGTATAACAAATGTTCACTTACTAAGTCATTGCTTTCGAAAACGTCCATCATGAACCCTGGAGTATTCTCGCGCATGGGCATAGCACCAATGCTCAATACTTGAACTAGTTTGCCCTTCAAATGTGGATTTGAGACAAGCTCGGCACATCTTAAAATTACTGTGGCCAGCTCGATGAAGGAATGCAAGCGTGGATTCCCAAACAGTGGTGACATCACAAACTTTGAAATGTGTTGAGTGTAGTTTATAACCCCTTCAATGACAAATTCGGGATAATACTTAAATGGAATTGGCGCATTCCGCCGTAGGTAATCAGCATTATCAACATTCTCTACGCCTACTTGGTCGGGTATCAGTGGTAGACTAATTTGTTTGAAAGGATAATTATGATTGGGATCAATGACTCTCACAAGAAAAGTCGAAGCACCACTTATGAAATCAAAGACTTCAAGTTGCAGATTTTTGTGGGAGAAGAATCCTTGTAAAGCATGCTGGATAGATTGCATGGTTTGAAGTGATTTTTCCAAGGCCGGTAGCTGCATAGATGCAAATCTGGCAAACATATCTTGGGACTGCGACGCCCTTTTGAGTCTGGCTAGTTCTTCTCTCATGCGCTTTACTTGTGGTGTAACTTTCTCCTCATAAAGAATGGCGCCCCCAATACCGTAATGGAGATATGACAAGGTGAGAAAGAAGCAATCCGATATAAAGTTAGGCTTATTATCCTCACTCTTTTTGTTCTTGTCGTAGAACTCATCTGCTTCTTTGAAGTCTGAGTTCATGCGGGTTTCACTGGATAGGTCAAGGAATAGGTTCAGATTGTTGAAATAGTTGACATCGATCCTATCAATCTTCTTGTAAGAGACGTCCAAAAATGGTTGAGAAAATCGTATGAGTAAGAGAGCAATGTTTGTGACGAAGGCATTGGAGGCTAACTTGTTGGCATTTGCATGATCGCCTCTTCTCAAGTGATTCTTGTTGATAATTTGTGCGAAGTAAGCGAGCAAGTCCATCCGTGATTCACTGGAACCCCTGACCAGTTTGTCTATGATATAGAAGAGACGGTCTAGGATCATCTTATGTTCAGTTTGTAATGATTCGTGGATAACATTTGTTTGCTGCTGAGTGCGTTCCAGGTTATCACCGTAATTATGCAGCGCAACGCTGGCATTGAGGGGCGAAAGAGTTAATATAGGACCTAGAAGTGTAACCTTTTCAAATTGGTTTGGCTTCACGTCATAGTCTGCGAAAAACCCACTTACCTTAGTGATAATCGCTGCAACGGGTTTGAAGGAGACGAAAAGCTCGAAAAGGGTCAGGATTGCCGAAACGGTTTGAGAATCGTTTAAATTGAAGAGCTTCAGGGAATCGATGTACGTTTTCAATGAAAGTAGAAAGCTCTCCGTGAATTCGAAAAGAGTGTCTTCTTGTATGGCGCGCTGAATCAATTGCGAAAGAAAATCAGTATATTCATCAACTCTGGCGACTACCTGAGTCATGAATTTCAAAAAGTTGTCTTCACCAGGAGAAAACTCTTCAACTTGGAATAAGACCAACCCATAGCCAACTACCAACCGATCGATTTCGGTCAAAATATCGGATTCTTTTTGCTGCGACTTTTTGGCGATTCGCTTCTGCTGCTGTACGCGCTGAAAACAATCTTTCAAATAATTAAGTTGCTGTGTCTCCAAGCTCAAGTTCTCGGTTAATTGGTATAGCAGAATGGCGTCAATCTGCTCAAATCCAAGGGGCGATTCAAATTCATCGGACAACTCATACCAACCCTTCGAATTCGCTGGATCTTTCGATACGTGCAAGACCTCTTCCAACACAGACATTTGGGTTATCGTTTTGCCAAATAGCACTTTGCGAACCTGCTCTCACACACCCAGTGACACTTCCTTTCGTAATCTATGAAACGTAACTAAATTGCCCCCCCAAAAGTCAGCGAAAAGTCGCACTTAAGTGAGCAAGCGCGATACGTTGTATAGAAGGGTCTTGTTTACAGGCCTGAGCGATCAGTCAGACAAGCTCTGTTTTTAAGCGTTGGCGTTAGTTGTGTATAGTTGGTTATCTATTTTTGTTTAATAATTCTATTTATTCTATTCCAGTACAATTCAAAAGCGATTTACTTACTAGTAAAAAGAGATCTTCAGTATCTCTCCGGTAAAGGCCGAAACTGTTGGTTTCTACAGCCATATTGAAGCGTTACTGGTTGGCACGATGGAGAATGGGTATTTGTCGAGGGCAATGTCGATAGCTCTATTCGAGAGAACGTACGATAGACAATTTGTTATCGAATTGGAGGATTCGATTATCTCATTTATGGATTCTGCGCTCAGATCGTACCAATTGGCATCAATGAACTCATATTACAGGCTGTTGGCCCATCAGATAGCAGAATATCACGGTCTTAGACACGCCCTGGCCAAAAACAACGATACATGCGTAGTGGTTTTCAAGGGAGAGCCGTTTGTGCGGGACACGAATAAAGTTTTACTGCAAGAACTTGATCCAACGTATGGATCCAGCCAGAATTGGTCGATGGACTCGAATAGTTCGAGCAATACCGGATCGGTCGTCTTGGGGAGTCAAATTAAATCGAATTTTCCTGTCTTGGATGAAAATCTCGAATTTCGAATTTCAAGCGGAGCGGAAGTCGATCTTCCAACAACGCCACGAAAGGATGCTCCTTTTGCAATTGATGATGATTCCCCGCAACCACATCAATTTGAGACCTCTAGGTACAAGTTCAAACAACAAGCCCAAAAACCTCGAAGAAAAAAGTCACATAAGCGGACAGCCTCATACAAGCCACCTCCAGTCTATTTCCAGCCACCGTCTCCAATGCCTCCTTCCAATTTTCCGATTCCTTACATGATATACAACCCTTATCCCATGATGTATATACCGCCAGAAAATCAGTTCCTGCAATATCATGACAGTCCTCAATTCTTGCATATGGGCCAGTATATAAACTATGGACATACTACCGAAAGCCAAGCATTTGAACCTCCTAATAGTAGGAGTAGGATATTTTCTGGAAGGGAATCTGGGACGGGAACTGAAAATAAACAGTCATTTGAGGCGGCTAGTGTTACCGGCACCCAAAAATCAAGCAATAAACCTGCTGAAACTGATCCATCATTGGATAGCATTAATCTTAATTTGGGAAAACTTAAGATATAGGAACAAGTCGCCTTAAAGAGGTAATGGCTCAAAACATATAAAATAACGCTCAAAAGGAAAGGAGACACCGTACTTTTGTTTAGCTTAAAAATTGATTAGTGGATACTGTCAGAATTATTTGCCAAGAATGCCAAGTTGGCTTCTTTTCTTGATATTTCAATGCTTTTTGTTGCCGCTATATGGCATTATTTGATAATGGCTTTCCGCGAAGGCTACACAGAAACGACGTATACCATGCTTATCTTTGTAGCGTCCGTATGGTTCATCTGACCCAACTCGGTACGAAGCACTTATTTTTTGACGATCTCGACACCCCAGTTTAGGGTTAAATGGTTCGTGTTGTCGTCGTCAATGAACTTGGAGACGGCGGTGTAATTGCCTCTCACTAAAAACCCACTGGGAGCCTCGCTTTCGGGCAACTCAACTTCGTAATATGGCTTCTTAGTAGTGTTTGGAGCGTACGACCCCAAATGGTCATCAATACTATCCACCGGAATACCAGCTTTTCTGATGTTTTGCACATACCTCAATCCGGTGATAATTTCGTGTTGCACCTTGAAAGTAATTCTCAGTTTGTACACTGACTTCTCCTTGATCTTGTGGCGCAATGATTTCAATTCCTTGATAGTTTCTTCGTTAGTCAAATCAAACGTAATGGGCTCCTTTTCCGTATCGATCAGTAATTGTATCTTCAAAATTACCACTTTGCGCTTATCTCCGGCGAACTCTAGTGGCAGAGTATCCGCACTCAACCCAAGACTTTCTTTCCATTTTGCAAGCGATTCATCTTCAGCATCGAGCTTTTGATATTCTGCAAGCGTCTTCTTCGCAGAAACTTTGTATGCATCCTCGTTTTCTTCCTGAAATTCTCTGAATTCTTTATCCTCACTCATCATGCACAGGTTATCTAGTCTAGTTCCGTAGATCTTCCAAACCACAGCTATTATTAGCTTCACGAAGATATTCCAACTATCCTGGCCTCTTGCCCAATTCAACATCATCCATGGACTTAGTTGGGTTTAAACACACTAACTATGTACGATAAAGCGGACTAACCCGATATCTTCAAAGTTGAAATTTAAGTTGGCATTTATAGATACATATATACCGTGTCAAGAGAAGGAAAAGAAGAGCTGATGTGGAATCCACCTTGCGCCATATAGACCCTTAAGTTTTGCGGACCTTGTCTTGTCAGAAAACTTTGATATGAGTTTGCCCGACTTTAGAACATTCAAAAATGCAGATTTCGACACACAATCGCAGCACTTAGAGCTGTTATTTGAACGGAGCAAGTCATTAGAACAAATCACAATGAGAAACTCAAATTTTATGAGCGACTTGGGCTCAAGTTATATGGCATTTGTGGAAAAGGTAAGATCCAGATTGACCGAATTGTGCATAGATGCGAAAGAAGATCCCGATATGAGACAACATTTGGTCAATGTCGTTGCGGCACACCCCAGATTGGGACAGTCTAAACAGAATCTTTCAGCTCATTCTGCGCTCGAACAGCGAAATCTGGGAAATTCGGACTCGAAAGAAACCCAGGAGATCTTAAAAAGCCTGAATGAGCTCTACGAAGCTAAATATCCTGGTCTTCGATTCGTGATCTTCGTCAATGGCAGGTCGAGACCCGAAATAATACGGGTATTACGGAGCAGGATAGAATCCGGCAATTCATGGTTTCAAGAAGCTCTGTTGGCATGTAACGAAATGTGCCATATCGCATTGGATAGAGTTGAGAAAAACTCATCAGTCCCCCAGAATAAACTGTAAAATGAAAGAGTCGCCATTCCTTGCGTAGGTAGTTTATTTTAAACAGGTACAGAGCGAGATAGAAAGAGTACAATGTGGTCATTTTATTTTCGATTCTAAAGAAAACAACTGAAAACGCCAGCCCCTAGATAAACAATGGTTGTAATCTCCAAGCGCCGGATTCACAAGTGTGTTGCACGTGCCCAACCATATAATTAGTTCAATGAAGTTGTGTCTTGAGCGCACTATTCCATCCGACAAACTGTATATTGTGTGTTCGTGTTTTCATTACTTCTTTAACCTCCTCCTACTATTCATATCCCCTCATAAGAAGTAATCTGGAGTTTTTCTACTTACAGTCGGCTCTCCAGGTCTCATAGATGGATCGTATTGTAGGAATTGACGATTGTGATTTTCATCAAATTCCATGATGGCAGCTTGGTTCCCGCACCTATAGCAGTAATTGGGCGCGCTAAAAATGGTAACAACGCTTTGTTGATGAGACCATGCATACCCCTCCATGACCAGTTGATGCGCTCTTGCAATAAGCGACAAGTCGTTGGTATGATTAAACTGTTCGCTGATGTCTTGGCCAAAAGTGAAACCGGCTCCTCTTGGACTGATACCCCATCCACCTCTATCGTCTGGATCAGACCAAAGTAGATCGCACATGGGACCCTCATGTGGCACTTCTTGTATTCTATTAAGTTCGCGGACCTGATCCACGGTTTCGATCATAGGCGATAGCCCGCCGTGCAGACAAAATACTTTATTATCGACTAATGCAGTTATGGGAAAATAATCAAACAAATCCGTGAACATTTTCCACACGTTTGCGCTTCCGTACTTGCGCAAACATTCGTCGTAAAACCCGTACACCTGCGTTATTTGACGGGATTCATGATTCCCTCTCAGAATCGTGATTCTTTTTGGATATCTTACCTTCATCGCCACCAAGTATGACACCGTTTCGACCGAGTAATAGCCTCTATCGACGTAATCACCCATAAACAGGTAGTTGGTATCCGGACAAGGCCCTCCAATCTTGAACAACTCCATCAAATCGTGAAACTGGCCATGCACGTCACCACATATTGTTACAGGAACGTTGACCGGCTGCACATTTTCCTCGAATTGGAGAACATCGACTGCCATTTTGCACAGCCGCCCAATGTCTTCTTCTGAAAGTACTTGACATTTGCCGAGATGTTCGATCCACTGGTCCAGTTGCCCGATATTTGCTGCGTCCAGTTGCAGAGGTTTTAAGGCCTTGTGATCTGCTATTCCAGATGTATCAGGCCCCTTGCCTGATTTGGTACTGTCCTGAAACTCTACGGAAGAATCCTCGTCGAGTGTAGGGTCGAGAGGCTCCTCGGTCGCGTCTTGCATTGCCACGTCGTTATCTATTTCCATTTTCGAGGATATTGATGCTTAAATCTAAATGACCCAAAACCACCCGTAATTAAGGCCTTTCGCCGTCTCGTGAGGTATCCCAAATGCGTCTATTGTCGAAAACCAGTAAAACTTACACCTGTGTATTCCGGAAAGCGAGCAATTCACCTACACCAATTTCAGTTCGCCAAAATTGGTTGTCAATTCAATTTACGCGTTATTGGCCGTTGAATCAAAAGCTTTAGCCGTTTGCAGCAGATCAAGTACGTCTTATTTGGCAAAGGGGTTCGAATTCCCAAACATATGTCTGGAAACTCCTAACTTGTTTTCTTGAAATTTTTCTCCCTTAGGTAAATTTAGGTAGGACCTTTAACATCTTCGTCCAGGGTAACAAGCACAGTAGGTAAAAGCATAGAGAGCAAAACGACAGCGGTGGCTACAAGGATAGTAGTAAACAGATGTAACAGCTACAGAGGATGCTTAGCTGACAGTAGTGGTTGCGTTCCAAGTATTTGTTTGTCGAAGTAGTATATGAATTTTTTTTCTGGACCTTGAAATACTCCAGATGGTCAAATCAAGTGTGGATTCCGGCAGGCAGTGGTTGAAGAAGCAGAGCGCAAGTGAGTATTAGAAAATTAGATGATAAGATTCAATTGATTCGCGCCATATTTATCTTGGAGAGCTAATATTTAGTTCCCTAAATGTAGTCGCGAATCGTAATTCACAAGAACTTCTGACACGTGATTTGTTTTATGACGTATACCTTGCTGGCGCTTTAGAATGGTGAGCTCTCGTAAATATAGGGCGGTTGCGGTATCATTCCATGATACTATACCCAGCAGTGCAAGTGTTTGTGGCGCTGTGACGTCCACTCTTGTTCCACATCGCTATGCTGTGGGTAAGGACCAACACATCCATGAAGATGCTTCTTGATCACCTTCTGATACAGTGAGGGTTTAATATTTATTTTTAAATTGATCCTTGTCTCAACCTTCTTAGTAGTGGTCTTGCCGCAGTATATTGAAGGGCATTTTCGATTTCGAACGGTTTTCGTTGATGCAGTGACAGAATGGTACAGAGTGACAGTTTAAGACAATTCTTATTGTGTCGTAAGCAGGACTCCTTCTTGGAAATGACACCATGATAACTCTCAATTGCCAAAAGAATTATATTCGAGGCATCCTATCAGCCGTGGCTTTATATATGTCGAAACTACCGAGCTATGTTTTGATAGTGTCAACTGTGTAATACAACGAGATCAGGATGGGAAACAACTGTTGTGACAGAATAATAGAAAATGATATCTGTAAGACGTGATCGGCAGAACATTGATACCGTTCACTTACGTCAAGAGAAGTCTCAGACGATAATCTGAAGTGGTCTGGTAGTTGACTGATAACTCACCAGAAAATGGTCTGATCTATCATACGGTCTCTAGTACGATTATTCTAGAAGGTTGTAAAACTTTTTACATTCAGTCCGGTATTTTATATAAATACCAACAAGTTGTTCCACCAGATGGATCAACTCTATAGCTGAATTAATCACGGAGAGATAAGCAAAAGCCCATAGTCTAATACAAATCAATATAACCAGACGATGAACGACTTGAGTGGACAATTTAGCAAGCTAAACACGTCAGACGCAGGCATGCCCCAATAACATACAAGCCCAAAATTGTAAGCCTGAGGTGGCATCTTCGCATGAATCCATTCGTCCCAGCATACCTTGGCTCTGATGAGATTGGTGTTAGTTTGTTTAGATCTATTAACTTCTCGGTATTGATATCCTGATGTATGACAAAATAAAAAATTGATGCGACCAACTTGCTAGAGCGTTTGAAGCTCTAGGGAATATTACGGAGCTGAGATTATTAAATCCACCAAATTTATAACACAGCATTTTCTCTTGAGTTTGTTGCTACTTGAGAGCTCAAAAATCGAGAATTCCTTGCACTGAGAAGTTCTTTCCTTGTCAATTTTCTTTTCTTAATAAGGTTGTTAGCGCCTGCAGTCAAAAAAATAAACACAAATTAAACAACTGGCGCTGACGCTGACGCTGACGTCTAAGATAAGTGACAATTCGACAATTTGTACAACATAAATACTGAGAGAAAGTTACAGAAGTTTGCTATCTACGTTTCAAACCAGACTACCGTCCTAATACTCGTCTAACGTAAACATGGAAATTTTTGGTGTGCTAGACAGACCACTCACGCACAGTTTCCCAAGTCTCGACCCAGATTCACCCGAATATGCTCTACGGGCGCACACCCTTCCCGCCAATATTACTGGTGTACGACAGCTGGTAATCAAGAAACAGAACGGACGAGTGATTGCAGCGCAAAGCCAGTTAGTCGGCCGTATGGAAGATGCTTTGGTACGTTGGCGTCCTCCAGTATCATGCCATGCTGGATCTATGGCCGCTGTCAAGGGCAAACACCCATATCAATTAGAAGTGGATATGACATCACATCGTGACACACAAGTACAAACTTCATTGGACTCGATCCGCCAATGTTTTGAGACGCTAAGCAATGCAGTGTCGAGATCGCGAACCCAGAAGAGCGAACGACATAACCATGCAGAAGCAAGCAGTTTACTGCATTCAGTCAATTTTACCGAGTCGGTCAATTCCTCTCGGTCATCTTCTGCCAGCGGAATGCTACAAGAAATTCGACAAAGTTTACAAAGCTCTGAAACACGCGGAATGACTCCGCGTGCCGTCTTGTGCGAACAAAATTCTGAGATTTATCCCATAGAACCTATTGCTTATACCTTTCCAATCCCAACCTATTATCTTCCTCACCAAGATGCGCGACCTGTGGGAGAATCAACGCGAGATAATGGTAACGACGAGGACACTGGTACTGATGGCAATTCACCTTGGCGACAATTTTGGGACGATTTTTGCCGCGAGCTTAAGGTTATGTGTAGTTGCGGATAATATGTATTGGTCATCGTAGAGGATATTGGAAAGTTATGAGAGGACTTGCAAATACGTACGAAGAGTGGGGAAGATTATTTGCTAATTTACCTCTTTCTCATTGCCATCCTCGAAAGCGATTTGTTCGCGGTTTTAGTCGTTCATATATGCCAGCCCCGCCTGTTTTGAAATTTAGGGACAAAAAGATTTCGGACATCTTTATAGAAATATGTCGAAATCCTACACGGATCTTGGTGTAGTGCTCATGTAATTCGCACTGCGACAGAATAGTACAAAGTAATAATAATTGTGAACCCAGTAAACACGATAGCTAATGATGAACTGACGAGATCTGTAAGGTAGACTACAGCAAAGTACTGCGGTAATTCAGATCTATACGTGAGGGAATTTGGATCGTCTAATTACTCGACATATTCACGGATCCGACGATTACGATATTCCACAAATTGTATAAATACCGACGTTTTATGCTAAGTGTCGAGGCTCCACCCTTCACATCTACAAAAACCACGGAGGGGTTTACATCACCGAGTTTACCAGAAGTAATAATCTATTAAGTAGGACAACATGTCTATTAACGATATTACTAACAAACTCACCAAACTCACCAAACTCACATTAGGTGATAGATACAGAAAGCCAATATATAGTAAGAAGGTGATCTCACTGTGCCCGTACAACACTAGATTCGATTGCGGAGTAAACTGAAGGACCAATTGAAACTAAACAAAGATGTGTTAGAAGCAGTAGCTATTTTGTGGCCTAGCCGCCGGTGTGCTACTTGTAAATAATGAAAAAAATGACAAGTAAAACAGGCAAACGATGAGTTATAAAAGGTTGGAAGGTAACTGTGACAGTGGCCTTCATGTCTTCATGAGCCACTAAAACATTTGGTTTTCCATTAAAATTTTTAGAATACTGTTATCATTACTTTCAAGTAATTGTGGGTCTAGCTTCCCACATTATTCGACATTAGGCATTTAAGGCACACGCCGAGTTTCCAGGGCACATCGTTGGTGAATTGCATCTCGTAAATACCCAGGTCTACAACTCGCTGTGAATCTACAACCATGCATGGCTAAATCCATGCCATTTCGAGATTTCCGTATTTCCACAAGTTCTAAATAAAGCTCTTTACATTTGATTTAGGGTACAAAACTTCTTCTAGACAGCTCAATTGAAGGGCTTCATCCTGAAAAAAGCTCCTGTAGAAGTACTCCACATACCTATATTGCCTCTTTTGCTGTAGCTTCGCTTGATTATCTTCCATAAGCCTTATCAAATAGCTCTCAATTTCTCTATAGAATCCTCGCTCATCAATTCACAGTTCTTTTCAAATATCAAATCTGCGACTAGCACATAGACAGCTATTGCTGGTAACACGCCCGTGTTTGATTCCAGTTGATCCTCCAGTTTCCTGGCAATCGAATCTGGCATTATACTAGCACAAGCCATCAAAGTACTCTTTTTTTTGTAAACAGATGGTTGAAGAAATCTAATTCGTCGACCATGGTGACTTCAGCGCTGTTAGACCTCTTTACCAAAGCGCATAGTTCAAGCTTGACGTCTTCATCTTGTTCGCCATTTCTACATAACGTGATCCAATGTAGGGTAGTTGCTCGGAGACTTAACTCCATTTCCTACTAGGAGAAAATACTTATAATTCTTTTATACGATGACTGAAGAGTAAGTAAGTTGGCCCCTGGGAACTGAACTCAAAAAAGATAACATCGTTTGAGAAGCAAAGATCGCGACATAACAGGCTTCATTCAACAAGATCAGTGGATTGATAGCTATCTGGAATAACTTTAATCTAAGTGACCAATTTTCGTCAGCAAGAAATTGGCAATTAGACTGTGGATAAAGCTTTTTTTCAATAAAGTCAAAAGGTTAGCACAAGTGCTTGAAATCTCGAGAGTCATTGTTGCTGCTAAAAGCGTCCTCATAGAGTTTAATTTCAAAGATGGCAGGTGCTATGGAAAATGCACGTAAGGAGATTAAACGGATCTCCTTGGAAGACCATGCAGAATCGGAGTATGGGTCTATTTACTCAGTTTCTGGTCCGGTCGTGGTGGCCGAAAATATGATCGGTTGCGCCATGTATGAACTTGTTAAAGTTGGTCATGATACCCTAGTGGGTGAAGTTATCCGTATCGAGGCCGACAAGGCCACAATTCAGGTTTACGAAGAAACTGCTGGTGTCACTGTTGGTGATCCGGTTCTTCGTACTGGTAAGCCTTTATCGGTAGAATTGGGTCCTGGTCTTATGGAGACCATTTATGACGGTATTCAGAGACCCTTGAAAGCCATCAAAGACAAGTCTCAGTCGATCTACATTCCAAGAGGTATTAATGCCCCAGCTTTATCACGTGATGTAAAATGGCAATTCAAGCCTGCAAAGGACAAGAAAGTTGGCGACCACATCGCAGGCGGTGATATCTTTGGTTCAATCTTTGAAAACTCCTTGTTGGAGGATCATAAAATCTTATTGCCTCCACGAGCTAGAGGTACCATTACCTGGATTGCTCCAGCGGGCGACTACACTGTCGACGAAAAGGTTTTGGAAGTTGAATTTGATGGTGTCAAATATGAATACTCCATGTACCACACTTGGCCCGTGCGTGTTCCACGTCCTGTGACGGAGAAACTATCTGCTGACTACCCTCTGCTGACCGGCCAAAGAGTTTTGGATTCACTTTTTCCTTGCGTTCAAGGGGGTACAACTTGTATTCCAGGTGCTTTCGGTTGCGGTAAAACCGTCATTTCCCAATCGCTATCTAAGTACTCAAACTCGGATGCTATCATCTATGTCGGTTGTGGGGAGCGTGGTAATGAAATGGCTGAGGTCTTGATGGAGTTCCCAGAGTTGTTTACTGAAAGAAATGGTAAAAAGGAGCCTATTATGAAGCGTACAACTCTTGTTGCTAATACCTCCAACATGCCAGTCGCTGCAAGAGAAGCGTCAATTTACACTGGCATCACATTAGCAGAATACTTCAGAGATCAAGGTAAAGACGTGTCTATGATCGCTGACTCTTCTTCAAGATGGGCTGAAGCTTTGAGAGAAATTTCTGGTCGTTTAGGCGAAATGCCTGCCGATCAAGGTTTCCCCGCTTATTTGGGTGCAAAATTGGCTTCGTTTTACGAAAGAGCAGGTAAAGCTGTGGCTCTTGGCTCACCAAATCGCGTGGGTTCCGTCTCCATTGTTGCCGCTGTATCCCCTGCTGGTGGTGATTTCTCCGATCCTGTCACTACATCAACTCTCGGTATCACCCAGGTGTTTTGGGGTTTGGACAAGAAATTGGCTCAGAGGAAGCATTTCCCATCCATCAATACGTCAGTATCCTACTCCAAGTACACTAACGTGTTGAACAAGTATTACGATAATAATTATCCTGAATTCCCTCAATTGAGAAACCGTATCCGTGAAATTTTGTCGAATGCCGAAGAATTGGAACAAGTTGTACAATTGGTTGGTAAGTCAGCCTTGTCTGACAGTGATAAGATCACCCTAGATGTGGCCTCTTTGATCAAGGAGGATTTCTTGCAGCAAAATGGTTACTCTACTTACGATGCTTTCTGTCCAATTTGGAAAACATATGACATGATGAAGGCATTTGTTTCATACCATGAAGAAGCGCAAAAAAGTATTTCTAATGGTGGGAACTGGTCGAAATTGGGCGAGTCTACAAGTGACGTTAAGCACGCCGTTTCATCCTCCAAGTTCTTCGAACCCAGCAGGGGCGAAGAGGAAGTGCACGGCGAATTCGAGAAACTCTTCACCAACATTCAAGAGAGGTTTGCTGAATCTTCCGATTAATTGAAGTGTGAAGACTGTTCCGAGCTTTTAGACAACGTACAGTACCTTAAGATAGAAAAAGAACGATAATATAATCTAAAACATGAAAAACAAATGTTTCAATAATTTGTGATAGTTCCGCCGGTAAGGAGTAAGCCATTTATTTAATTGCCTAGGGCAACTTGTTGTTACTTACCAGTCCTATAGGATTAGTGGCGAGATGGAAAAACTACACTGCCAAGGTGAATGGCACTCACTATCACAATAAGTTTGAATTGAGGATGCTTTCCTTATAAGACCAACCTAGTAGTTAACGGATCGCGGAAGATGGTGTTCGTAAATCCCCACCTCCCCGTGAACCCCAGGCCAACCAATCGCTTCAGGACCTACTCCTTATTGTTTTAGCTGAAATCTTGCATTGACTATATAGCGATAACGCCTAGATACATAAAAATGAATCGAGAATAATCCCAACACAGCCAATGACTAGAGATCGGCCAAAGCGAGATAATAGATACCCAAAAGCAAGATACACAGCAGGAAGAGTAAAAGGTCCCGCCTTCCTGAAAGGAATTGAGGGCCATTCACCTTATTTGACCAACCATGTCAAGCTCAGACGCAACTACCGATCCGATTATTTGGATCTAGCTCTCACCTTCCGTCTCTTTCTCTTTAATCTTCTAACTCTCTTCTTTCTCCACTTAGCACGCATTTCGAGTTAGTGAAATATGTGTTATAGTGTTCTGGGGAGTGTAAAAAAGAGAGAGGCAATAGAAGGGACGAACTGATTAACAAGTGAAATACAATCCTTTCAGTTCTTCTCAAATCCTTTCCTCCACCAGAGGGCGTTGCCAAAGTTTGAGTCGGGTCTTCCAGTCTGAATTGTGAGGGTAACCCCTCCCTTTCTCTAAAACGAGCGAGACTAGGGTTTGGCCAGTGAAATGCCACAGTGCGCACTATGGGTACAGCGTGTATTTCTGGGACGTCAGTATACGTTACACATGGGCTGCTATGTTACGGGAATTAAGCGTGGGAAAATTGAAAGTGCTAGGAAATTCGAAAGAGTTCAAAAGAAGTACCGCGCGATGAAGCAATGCCCAGGGAACATTTCAATAAGATCGATTAATATTGAAATTGGTGATTAATCGTCAGGCTGTTGCCGTCCTGTACTGTTCGGTTGAAATCCATTGATGTCACTATGTACTAATCTGACATCCCTTTGCCTGGCGACGAAACTATTAAGTTCGGAAAAAGTTAAAAAATTTTGGAAAAGCTGTAAACCTTTGAACAGGGAATAATTCCTCGTGTGTATGGGTGAGCCGTCTTGTTTCGAGCAGTCAAAACGAACTGTTCAATCGAAAAAGGGGTAAGCGGGGGAACAAATCCTATGTATAAGGAAGGTGCGATGCAGAGTAGAAAATATTGGATTTCGATGGAGTCTCTTAAACTCGGCCCGTGAGCATCCTGATTTATATAAACCGTGTAAACTGTTGCCACTCAATAGCGGATCGATGGACAAATTTGGTTTTGATAACCGTTAAGGATGGCTTCTCATTATAATTTATGTTTAATTCTTGAGAGTACGCTTTTGGAATTTACTCTCAACTCCTTACTTGGTACATTCAAAGCTTCGTACCAAACTGAAATCATTCGGTCTTTATGCGATAAATAATAGTCGTAAACGTCTTATGCTCGTTATCCTTATTTATATTATTTATGAGTCCCCGAGTCGCCGATTTTCTTGAAGTAAGGCTTTCCGTAGTGACCCTCGAATCTCGTGGACCTCTAACGTATCCAATATCCTATTCAAGTTCTTTTCATCCAAGAGAACACGCTCACGCGGGTCGTTGGTACACTCATTTATCAGGATATCAGAGTACTGTGGCCAGTTGGTAAAGATCAATCTATGGCCTTTAGTTTCCACTAACGATTTCAAATGCTTTGCGCCCTTGTACGCCTTGAAATTGCGGTAGGCGCGGTACAAAAGATAAAACCCCGGGACATTGGGGACAATAGGTATCAGAACGAGAGGCAACGTCAGCGGAATACCCAGAAGACTGAGCCACATGTACTTCTTATGGTATTCCATTCCCTGCGTCCAGAGCGTTCGCAACTGTTGGCGTAGTACATACTCAGGGCAAACACTGTCTGGGTAATAAAGATGGATAGGCCTAACCTTGAGTTTATCCGCACTCTTGAGCCATTCTTCAAAATTCAGCTGGCGTTCTTCATGGTCTTCCTCGATCGTTTTCAAGATGTAGTTTTCTGACGGTATAGTGTTGAGCGAGTCTTCAGTCCAAGGGGTGTTGTCCAGCAGTGAATTGACGCTTTTCACGATTTTTTGGTTCACTTTACGAGGCGATTTTTCCAACTTTGCCCATAAAGTGGTGGCCTTTTCGATCAACTTGTGCTCATACTTCACCACTTTTGAGCTCACATTTAAAACCCCTGGTGAGTGTTTGTGATAGAGAAATACTTTATGTGTGGTAATGGGGATAGCTATTAGCTTTACTGGATCTTTAAGGAATTCCTGTACACTTATTTTATTTTGCAGGCAAATAGAGCTATGACTGATCCTTCGGCTGCCAAATTGGCACGAAGCTCTTGGAATCATCTGATATTTCGCCTTCGTGGTGCTAATCTATCTGTAAAGTAGCCCAAGATGACCCTCCTTCAACCTCCTCTTTTTACCCTTTTCTTCTTAAGAGCAAACAAGAAGAGCAAGTTGGCTGGCTTGTCAAGGTTGACAATCACCTATAGTATAAAAGGGGGATTGGGAGGTAATGGTCCACAGCACTTGTCTTCAACAACTATGTGATTACTTTGAAGCCGTATAGCTTGTTAGCGGTCCATTCATTTTACCTTATAAATGTGTCGAGTTGAAATCATCAATATAGGTTTATAATAGTAATAATAATTCGTACGTTGAACTATTACGACAAGGCTGTACTAAGCCATCAAAATAAGAGATTCAAAAGGATTCTGCGAACTGGTCAAGATGAGACGTAGCCATTCTAAAGAAGGCTCAGATGATGAGAGGAGAGAAACGGGTGGTTCTGAGACTCAAATGGACGACTTAGGACGAAAAGCGTCTAATGTATCGTCGTCACAAGAAAGATCAAGTGCCCGACCTAAGGACAGTTACAAAGGGGTTAAAGGCTCCAAGACAAAACTTTTAAATCCCTATGGTCTCTCACCGTCAACTGTGCCGCCTTTTGCCCTGGATGAGCAACTAAAGATGCAAACAAAGCACCAAGGTGCACAAAACCAGGATCGAATGACACAGAATAATCCTGAAAGAGCAGACCAGCAGCAACAACAAGAACCTGGCCGTTCTTGCAAAGATCCATTTTTGGTTTATCACAACGAAAACTGGGACCAGTTTGTGGAAAATGTGGGTTCCAACGTCGCATACTTGCATAAGGCAGCAGATGAGCCCGAAATAGTTGCTTTCAGTAACGACGGCATAGCTGGCTACTCGTCAAGCGACGGGTCTAAGGCAGAGATCTCATCTTCGAGTGTGGAGCAGGATCACGGCAAAAATATGGGCGCTAGATCGCGAACACAGATTAATGAACAATTACCACCATCATTCCTTCCGCCTTCCAAGAACATTCTTGAAGATTTAAGTGGATCCTGGGGTGGGAGTGAAAGGCTCAATGCGATATTTAATGGTCCACTTTTGGATAGTAACAAGTTCACAAATAACAAGGATCGCAAGGACTGGTCAGAGTATCTTGAATCCATCAAGGCTTTCTATTATCGTCAAGGCCCATTGGATTCTGACCTCGAAGCTGGTCTTCAAAGCGACGGAACACTACCTAATGGCGACGGCGGTGAAAACAACAAGCTACAAGCATTTTTGGAAAAACAAAAAATAGAATTCAAACAGAAAAGAAAGCATTGGAGACAGTTAGAACGGCAGAAGAAACAGAAATGGATCCCCACCCTAAGGAAACTTCTGCTGGACAACCAGTACTTTTCCCTAGGGTTTCGAATGACCATCGTGATTCTGAGCGTTATAGCGCTGGGACTGGCAATTAGAATTTTTCAGAACTCCGACTCGCGGGTCGAGGAGGTAGGTTCCTCCATTCCCCAGCAGGCCAGCACAGTAATGGCAATCTGCGTTAATTCCGTTGCAGTATTGTACTTATTTTACATCTCGTACGACGAGTTTTCGGGTAAGCCTTTGGGACTACGAAACCCGCTTGGCAAACTAAGGTTGATTCTTTTGGACTTGCTGTTCATTATCTTCTCCAGTGCCAACTTAGCGTTGACCTTCAACACGCTATACGACAAACAATGGGTGTGTACTCAGGGTGAGGACAGTTCATATGATCTGCCCAGGGTTGATTACATATGCAAAAAGCAGAGGGTACTGGCCTCCTTCTTGTTTATTATGCTCTTCATGTGGGTCGTGACATTTTCGCTGAGTATACTCAGAGTCGTAGAAAAAATACATTCTGCTTCTCCCAGATAGGACTCGTGGCACCATTTCCAGAATCACAAATGGATGTATACTACACCCAATTACCTGAAAGATTCGCGGAACAGACTCTTAAACAGGTATTATATTTGTAGACTTTACCTCTGTGGGCGATGAGCCGTCCATAGCGACCATAAATAGGCATTTTTAAATAAGTGGCAATCAATCACCGCTACAATCTAAGGTTTCAGATCGACTAACATAGAAGGCCCAACCTAAGATTCAGAGGCAGTAATTGAACCAGTGAAAGCAGCATGGCAGAAAGTTTGCCAAGGCCAGATGACTTAGAAGCTACTTGGAACTTCGTAGAGCCCGGAATACACCAAATTCTGGGCCGTGATGGAACTCCCTCTTCAGCTCTGAAGAGAGTGGATAAAGTGCTGTCTCCTGCTATGTACATGGAGGTTTACACCGCGATCTACAATTATTGTGTCAATAAGTCGAGTTCTGCAGGCCAATTTAACACCGACAATAGTAAACAAAGCCAATCGTCGCTTTTAGTGGGTGGGGAGATCTATCAGAAACTGCAAACATGCTTGACGGAATACCTGTCAAACCTGGAAAGGACACCCAATGAGAGCTTTTTGCATTTCTACGTGAGACGCTGGAAGCGCTTTACCGTTGGTGCCATCTTCTTAAACCATGCATTTGACTATATGAATCGTTACTGGGTTCAGAAGGAACGCAGTGACGGGAAGAGGCATATTTTCGATATCAACACACTTTGTTTGATGACGTGGAAAGAGGTCATGTTTGATAAAAATGTGGATCAACTCGTTCAAGAAGTCTTGCAGATCATTACTTTGCAAAGAGATGGCTGTGCAATTTCGCACACGGACACCAATGTAGCGATACGGTCATTTGTGGCTCTAGGAATTGATCCCCAAGACCTCAAGAAGCTCAATTTGAATGTATACATAAAGCATTTTGAGAAACCCTTTTTGGACTATACGCGTGCTTATTACAAGAGATTCTCGGAACAGTATTTGGAAAGCCGCTCCGTTGCTGAGTACATATTTGCCGCCCAGGAGAAGATCAAAGACGAAGAGACTAGAATTGTGCTTTATTTAGACGAACACACCAAGAAGCTTCTCTCCGAGGCGCTGAATACTGTTCTGATCACCAATCATTCACAAGCTCTCGAGAGCGAGTTTGTGTCCTTATTGGATTCCAGGGATGAACACAAGATCTCCACGTTGTATAACCTCATGCAAAGGGACATTTTCCTACTCCCTAAATTGGCGCAAGCTTATGAGGGATATGTGAAGAAAACAGGAGAACAGGAGATCTCTCGTTTGATCGCGGATTACAAGGCTAAGATGAGTAATGATGTTGCTGACGAACAAGCTCCTCATAAAAAGTCGGCCATGAACTCCGCAATTGCGCCCAATGAGTATGTGAAAAAACTGATTGAAGTTTACGAAACTTTCATCAAAATTACTAGAGACTGTTTTCAAAATGGTCCTCTATTTACTAAGGCCCTCGACAATGCCTGTCGTGCTTACATTAACGTAAATGAACTCGCGATTCCACCAGCCTCACCTAAATCTGCCACGTCCAAGACGCCAGAAATGCTTGCTAAGTACAGTGACTTGCTACTCAAAAGATCGAATAAAGGTACAGACGCTAATTCCACGCTTTCCGCTGATGACATTATGACCATTTTCAAGTTTCTCACAGACAAGGATGCTTTCGAGACACATTACAGACGGCTATTTGCCAAACGGTTGATCCACGGGACTTCCACATCTGAGGAGGATGAAGAATTAGTCATCCAGCGCCTCCAGAGTGAGAACAGTATGGAGTATACAGGCAAGATCACAAAGATGCTACAGGACATCCGGTTATCCAAACAACTGGAAAAGGAATTTGAAAGTGCTATCAAAATCACACCCGACTATAGCAGAGAGAGGTACCCCGATTTCCAACCGTTCGTGCTGGCGGAGACCATGTGGCCATTCTCTTACCAGGATGTGGAGTTTAACTTGCCCCAGGAGTTAGCCCCCACGCACAGTGGTCTTGAGAAGCTCTACACCAACAAGCACAGTGGGAGGGTCCTCAAGTGGTTGTGGCCTCTATGCAGAGGTGAAATAGTCGCGGACATCGGCAAGCCGGGCAGACCCCCTTTTGTTTTCACAGTGACGCTATTTCAAATGACGATTCTGTTGTTGTTCAACGATATTTCTACTTTGACCTTGGAGCAGATTCAAGAACACACCAACCTTAGCACCTCCAATATCACGTCCTCCTTGATTCCCTTCATCAGATGGAAACTGATTCAGCAGTCTCCACCTGGGTTAGACGCGCTGTCCAAGCCAGACACGGAGTTCAAGCTGGCCACGCCGTACAAGGCGCTCAAGACTAAGATCAATTTCGCGGCTGGTGTCAAAAGCGACGTTCCAGGGGCTGCCACAGGATACGGCAGGGGGGCCGAGGTCTCTGAGGCGCAAAAAATCGAAAAGGAACTCAATACGGAGCGTCAAATATTCCTCGAGGCCTGCATAGTGCGGATCATGAAAGCTAGGCGGAAGCTACCGCATGCTACGCTGATGAACGAGTGCATCGCGCAGTCCCATCAGCGTTTCAATGCCAAGATTTCGCTAATCAAGAGGGCTATAGACAATCTGATTGCCAAAGAGTACCTACAAAGATGTGACGATGGCGAATCTTACGAGTATCTAGCTTAAAAAAGAGCTTTGGAGATTTCAGGATTCAACGTAGGCGCGTACTTTGAATTACAGAATCAATGAGGCTTAAGGCTTCCGGGGTGTATGCCAGTGCGTCAGTGCACTTAAATTTTTTGGCAATTTTTTTTCTTCCGGTAGGTACGGTGATAAATTATGGCTTTAATGAGTAAGATGATGATGATTAAAATTTTTTTTCAATTCCACTGGAAATAGTCATCAATTGAATGACTGACCAAGACCAGCGGTTGGTGAGCAAGAATATACAATCGGGAACGTCTGACGCTTTGTGACTAACAGTGGCTATTGATCATTAACTTTAAGATTTTTTTCCTGGCCTTTGCATCTATAAAGAGAGGTTGAAAAATCAGGAATTTGGAAAACATTATTCAGCCCATTACATCTCACAAGTAGAATCGAAAATGAGCAACTCTGAGTTTCAGAAAGTAACCGAAACAGCAGCCGAGCCAACTCCTGCCAGTAACAACCCATATGGTCCCAACCCTGCGGACTATTTGTCGAATGTCAACAGCTTCCAGCTGATAGACTCTACGTTGAGAGAAGGTGAGCAATTTGCCAATGCCTTTTTCGACACGGAAAAGAAAATCGAGATTGCCAGGGCTCTGGACGATTTCGGTGTTGACTATATCGAACTTACCTCACCTGTGGCAAGCGAACAGAGCCGCAACGACTGCGAGGCCATTTGCAAGCTGGGCTTGAAGGCCAAGATCCTCACTCACATCCGTTGTCATATGGACGACGCCAAAGTCGCTGTTGAGACCGGTGTGGACGGTGTGGACGTTGTTATAGGTACCTCCAAGTTCCTAAGGCAGTACTCGCACGGTAAGGACATGAACTACATCGCCAAGAGTGCCATCGAAGTCATCGAGTTCGTCAAGTCCAAGGGCATTGAAATTAGATTCTCGTCTGAAGACTCCTTTAGATCCGACCTTGTTGACTTGCTGAATATTTATAAGACCGTGGACAAAGTTGGTGTTAACAGAGTCGGTATTGCCGATACCGTTGGTTGCGCCAACCCAAGACAGGTGTATGAGCTTATGAGAACTTTGAAGACCGTAGTATCGTGTGATGTTGAATGCCACTTCCATAACGATACCGGCTGTGCCATTGCCAACGCTTACACCGCGCTAGAGGGTGGTGCCAAACTCATCGATGTTGCTGTTCTGGGGATCGGTGAAAGAAACGGTATTACTCCTCTCGGCGGTTTAATGGCTAGAATGATCGTGGCCGCTCCCGAGTATGTCAAGTCCAAATACAAGCTTCATAAGATCAGAGATATCGAGAATTTGGTCGCAGAGGCCGTCGAAGTCAACATTCCATTCAACAACCCAATCACTGGGTTCTGTGCATTCACTCACAAGGCTGGTATCCACGCCAAAGCCATTTTGGCCAACCCATCCACTTACGAAATTTTGAACCCTCACGATTTCGGTTTGAAGAGATACATTCATTTCGCCAACAGATTAACTGGTTGGAATGCGATCAAATCGAGGGTTGATCAATTGAACCTAAATATGTCTGACAACCAAATCAAGGAAGTCACGAATAAGATCAAAAAGTTGGGTGACATAAGACCGCTAAACATAGATGATGTGGATTCGATCATTAAGGATTTCCATAGTGAGATTACTACTCCACAACTGCAAAGTTTGAGAAATAGTGAGGTCGAAGACGTCAATGCAATCGATATTGCGGAACCCGCTTCCAAGAAGGCTAAAACAGACCAGTAAAAGATGACGACGGACGCCGGCGTCAACATCTATAGTATATCATGTAACTCTTGAATAAAAATTCTTACTTTTGATCTGTACGTCATTCATTAATACCGTGAAAATCAATAGATGGGCCCAAGAAGGCAAGCCTAGCCTAGTGCAGTTGCTCAGCTTTAACTTCATATTTGATACACATATAGACTTCCATTTTCAGAGCCCATTAATACTCTTTTAGACCGTTCGTCGTAGTCCATGTCCACAACGTTAACACTTGATCCAATTGCTGCGATAAAATCAATCAGCCGCTCTTTTGACGTGACATCGAACAAACTGCCACGAGATAGAACGAATCGATCTTGGTTAATAAACTTATTTCTTACCAGGCATTTGTTAACGTTGTCATTACCATTTGCGTTAATAATTCCTAAGTTCCTCGATTCTCGCAGTGGCTTCATTTTGGCGTCTTGAATATGTATCTCGTTATCGAATGAAAGACTGCACATCTTGTAATTTGAAGTAATATCTATTGAAGTGATAGAATCCGCATGGTCAGTTTCCCAACTAAACAATTCTTGACCATTAGTTTGCCTGATATCATAAGCTCGTATCTTTGGCTCGAGGCCGGAGGTAAAGAGCACGTTATCTTGTTGAATAGAAGCGACAGTGGTGAATAAAGGGAAATCCGTAGAGACTTCCCAAACAGGTCGTTTTTGGTGCGAATCCCAGAGTTTTGCCGTACCGTCGTCACTCGCTGAGACAAGTCTATCGCTGGAAAGAGAGTGTATCTGATTCACAGCTCTTTTGTGACCTGAATAACTTCGCAGCTTTTGACCAGTTTCGATATCTACCAAAGCAATATGGGAGGTGGAAGATCCACATGCGACAATCGAGCCATCGAGGATTTCTATGGCAGTAATGGCAGGACTTTGACGAAAGACATTATCGATCTCAAAATTTCTCGAGCGCTTCAAGTCCCATAGAGACAGATGAGCATCCAGCCCACATGAAATGGCTATTGAACCTTGATTCAAGAGCTTACAACCGAGGACTGCACTATCATGGCCTTGCGCTAGTTCTAGCAAAGGTGAAGACGACGTTCGTATAAGTGACATCAGGGGGCCGCAGTTATAGTGGGTTTTTTTTTGGCTTTGAATAATTTGAGGTGAGCGATGCGATGAACACCGGAAAACCTGTTAATTTAAATAAACTGAGTAGAAAATTAAAAGAAAGCTGGTCGAATCGCTGCGAGACGTTAAGGTCTTCGCATCGCCAAGTTTAAGCGACAGTTTTTGTTCACAGTGTCTTAGCCTTTGAATCTCTAGAGTACAGTCCGAAAGTTGATTTAAATAAATCCCGCCTTTCTCCCCGTGTGACGAGGACGGACGGTGCACTTTAGGCTAAGTAAAGAAACTTGCTGGTAAGTAGTTCTCAATGTGCCATTCTGTGATGAATGTCTTTTATTTTGAGACAGGATGGCCCAACTGGGAATGTAAGGCCAGGAAGCGCTGAAGCTATCTTAAACCCGGTTACTGAGGTCCTAAATTGGCCGATAGCTGCAATTACAATTCAATATGCTATACAGCGTTGTAGCTTGGCGAGCCTTCTGCTTCCAGCAAAAACAACAACAGCCATTGTTAAAGATCACTATGTACTTATCTGTCGCGGAATGCGGTTGAAGTATGCCTGGAAAGTGTCATAGATTTGATGAGCCAACAGAATTTTGAGCGTTTCGACTAGAAACCAAACCTCAAGTTGAGAAGTATTCTATGGATGGCTAGACATGGGTGCCGGGATTGGATACTGGAATAGTTTAGAAGATACACACAAGTTTATTTTATGTACATGATTTGATAGTTTCCTTGCGGGTTAAGCCTTGAATGAGGTTTTTTGAAGGCAGTATCCTACTGAATGTTCTGCGAGAGTGGCAAAACAGATGCGATTCAAAAAAGCCAGAATTATAATAATAGTAGAAAGCTGCAAAGAGCTACAATCGAGCAGTATAGACCATATTATTCAGAAGCTCAAAATCACGAATCCAAATATATTTTCAATCGACATTAGCACACGCACTGCATGTTTAGTAACTACTACTGCTACTACAAATTGCACTGCAATCCATCGCCTTATCCACATTCTCTAATGCCTGGTTGATTATCTTTTCACGTGACCAGGTATATAAGCATATATATGTCATTCTATTGGTTCTCCTCCCCTTAAAAGGGCCAAATATCCCACACTATGTTTTAAAAAATATTACAGCAAAATGGCTAACTAAAACTCACAATAAAACCACAGCTCTGTGAGTGTTTCAGCCCAAGCAAGCCATCTAAGAATCTCAAAAATACAACAATAATGCTGGTATCATCTACTCGTAATACCCTAAGACATTCTCTCAAACTACGTTGTGGCATGGCTTCCAGATTGTATTCCGAAGGATCTACCGGCTCTCCAAGAGGTGAGAGCGGCGAAGACGCCTTTATTAAGAGAGAGCGTGCCCAGGAGGACTACTTTATCAGACAACATGAAAAGGACCAGCTAGCGAAACTGAGGCAAAAGGTTAAAGAGCAAGAGAAAAAGATCGAGAGTTTGGAAGACAAGCTACAGGAAACCAAATAAGCTGAGAGCTTTAAATGAATTGCTGGTCTCCATTTCCAAGCTCAAGCATGCGCTATGCAAGAGAACAACTCCCTCTTCGCTTCGTTCATATCCATATTTCCCGTATATAATATTCTTTTTAAAACGTTTTTAAAAGCTGGAGACTGACATCTGGGTAATCGTTGCGTTTCTGACAGAGATGAGGACTGCCAATCTACTTTGTCTTGAGCGTAATATATGGTATTCACGTTGGGATAGATCCTTGCTCGAGGTGCACGTGAGAAGCTAAAGTAGGGATTTCCTTGGCAGTGGATATGATATTTTGTATTATTTTTCCAACCCTGCTCAATACTTGTAATTAGTTGCTACATCTTTGCTGAGCTCCCAAAGATGCCAGACCCATGCAAGCCTCAGGCCTGTGCCATTCAAGGTACGTAAATGATTTCGCCATTCTTTCGGTGTGAGCTTGCTCAGCAAACTAACTAATGTGTACTATCTTCAGACTGTTTGACGAAGACAGGTTTCGATGAAAGCAAGTGTACCCAAATCATAGATCAGCTCTACGACTGCTGCACCAAGTTTTACCAAAAACGTGGCCCTGATGCTCGCACGCCCTGTTGTCCCATTCCGAGACTACTGAATCTCAAGCTCGAGCAACGTAACAAGGAGCCACTAGATGCAAAACTACTTTCAAAATAAACTACAACAAATCGAAGAATATACATTTAGAACCGCGTAGCCTGTCCACTTGGAGCGCACAAGTGACTCCGGACAAAGCACGTCATTTAAAGGTTGGTCAAAACGCAATGGGTCCATTGAATCCCATCATTTTTATCGCTATAAGACTACCGCGAGCACGAAGATACAGGCCTTGGAGCATCCTGCATGCGTAACATTCATGGAAGAGATCGAACGTACCGTGACTCTGGGTGTCTATTAAAAAGACATTGTATTGGGGTTTTAAAGGAAAATAGGTTATACGAATAGCTGAAAGAGCGATGAGGGCTGAACACTTTTATATTTATAGTATTAAATTTTTTTTTCAGACTTCAATATCCATTGGACGGGTAAATTATATATTTCATAGCTATCCTGAAGGGCTAAAAGATATGAATTCTCTCTTGAAAACTTGTCGCTAGACAAGTTAATTTCCATGTTCATGCTTTCTCTGCATGGTTAATTTATCTGGCCTTTACTAAGAATGCCATGGATGCTGTATTATTATGTCTTGGGATAGATAGCTAGCTTTTGGACGAAATCAAAATGGTCTTATGAAATTTGCACCTGCTACTATTTGCGCGATCCTACGCGATCATTCCCTGTGGTGGTCATACTCTCGAACGTTGGGAACATAACCTTTACAAGTACTGTCTTCTGTTAACCACAATCGAGTTCCGCTGACATTCGCAATGCTATTCTCCATCTTGACATTTTTTTCAAACTCTTGTAGCACTTCTTCTATCGTTGTTGGCTTCATCCCCGAATCTGTGAGTTGTTTTCGAAGCATTGCAACGTGCAATGCAACTTTCAGTTCGCGTGTTTGTGTCAATTTCCTTTCGTTCAAGATCTGAAGCTCTCTTTTCTTACGATTAGTATTGAACTCCTTGGTCATCAATTCCTGCTCCTGTCTGAACTTGGAAGCATCTTCTTCAACCCTCAATTCTAAACTCAAGCGAGCTCGGTAATTATCGATTGCAAAAAATGACAAGGCAAGTACCGAAATCACTGTAGCCAGCTCCAGTAGAGGTTTGCGGACAGGCCCTTTAGATGTAGTAGTAAGATTTGGAATAGAATGGTGACTCGGTCCTGAGCCTCCAAAATATGTCGGAGGGTTGCTATACAGCCGACTTCGCGGAAGTGTACGTGGTAGGTAATGTAAGCGTCCGAGCATTTTAAAGGCGACGCCACCTACACTTGTCCATCTTTAAATAACGAATCTTGATCTACTACAGTTGTAGATGATTTTCAGTGCACGAATATCAATGTCACTTTATAATTATTCTGACGTTTATCTAATATCAAATTAAGGTCTTGAAAGGTGATGGCAGACAGAAACGATCATAACAAACCCCATATATGACCAATGTGAATTGCTCGCACCAGGAGCGTAGTTCAGGAACTTTCAGTAGTTGCATCGTTGCCTTAAAACCAGGTGCAGTCACTTCTCAATAACGTTTAAACGCAGGTTAAGTTACAAAATGTATTATTTATTGAATACGTTGTATGGATTCAAATGAGATTTTTAAGAATAGCGGAGGCAAGCAACAAATCCAACTAACTTAGTGACGACGAGAAGCGGTGATGATGTCGTTCATTTCTTCAACCTTAGCCTTAGCTCTACCGAACGTACCCAATCTCTTCTTGGCCACCTTTCTGGCTCTCTTTTCACCAGCGTTTCTGATCAAATCAATCAATCTTCTTTCGTATGGGGCCAAACCGGCAACTTCCTTAACCAAAGATCTAACGAACTTGGTTCTGTTGGAGGAAGCACCCTTTCTGTAGGAGATCTTTGGGGTTGGAGTCATTGGGGTGACATTCTTACCCTTGTTCAAACCAGTAGCGATACCTGGAGATAAGTTAGTATTCCAAAACTTGGCAAAAAAAAGTGATGGCCAGATGACCATAACTCAGGAGATTCACGCGTTAGAGGCTTAATTTCGGTCACATCGTAATCACTTCTCATCAACTCCCACATGCCCAAATGAGTGAGTGAGCATACATATATGCGGGATCTTGTCAGCTTGTAGTACGTAATATCAACAACCTCAATTCGTATCCAAACTACTTCACAAAATAGTCCTCAGATCGCTTACAATGCCGCTTAACGTCTATAGTCCCAGAAATTCCACACCCGCATGGTCATTTGCTTTATCATGCTAAATCGCTGAAAACAGCGACAAATTAACGCTGGAAAATCTCCCCTGTTGGTGCCCACTCTCTGTATCTTGTTTTTGCTTCTCACATACCAGATTTAACGGCCATTTTTACTCAACTGTCAGTGCTTGATATTGTTCAAAAATCTACAAGTAGAAAGCCCTTCTAAATTCACTAATTAGTTTTATTCTACCAATACTCTCCTCCGCCTACCGTGAAAGAAAATTTTCCAGACTGGGAGCATTCCAGCAGTCCTACCAAGAAGAAAGATAGAATAATTGTATACGAGTAGGGCTAAGGGCTAGACAGGCTTTAGGTGGAACTCTGCCTAGCACTCCCATAGCACTAGAAGCAGGCTCCAACGCAAGATTTTGAGTTCCTTTCTCTAAACTGCTTTGGATCTAGACAGGGCCTGAGCCTAGAAGTCTTTTGAGCTAAGCAAACTTGATCTCAATTCCTCTTCAAGGATCGAGAAGTCATTATTGAGTGACGCACAAAAGTTAATAAAATTTCACATATTATGATATAATAAAATAATGTACGGATGCAAACAAACAGTCACATAATATAATTCAGTTGGAGGTTGGGCTTGATAATTGAGTTGATGAATGGATGTATACAAGCATAGCCTATCAAGTTAAAAAACCTTATTAGACATGGTAGAACTCTTCACAATATGCATATCGCCCTTTGAGACAAACTATATACAGATAAAAAGTCTCAAAGAATTGATTATATTCACAACTCAGCGCCCCCTATCGCCAGCACGCGATTCAAATGCTCACTGTTTTCAAATCAAAGCCGTATCTGTGCAAGGCTTCCAGAACTTGGGCAGCCGTCGCAGTCGCATACATGTCCAAAAACTTCCTATAAGTCAACTCCAACCCGTCCGCCCGATGCTCTAGCTTTTCTAATGGATATAGGTATTGCATCAGTTTACGACGTCCACACGTGACCCTGATTGTTTCCCCACCGACGACTTCCTCGAAGTAGACACGAACCTTGACGCCGTCCTCTGCCTCCACAACCGGAGCATCCATGTGTGGAGGACTCTCCTTAAAGCTTTGCCGACTGAGTACTCTGTAACGTAGTTTCCATCCAGTGGGTCCCAGTTCTTTGATTCTCGCAGATTTATCCTTTGTTAAATAGTTGTCAATTCCACCCTCTCTAGTAATCGTCCGAAGAACTTTTGCAGTCATCCGTATGCTAATGTTACGCCCTAAACTTTCGCTCCATAGCCCTTTTTTGATTATATTCGGCAACCATCTTCGGCGAGTTTTAGTCTTCGATTCTGCAACATTGTTACCATATTGTACGAAAGATCCTCCGTAAAGACCTTTATTACTCTGCTTAAAAATTGGAGATTCGCCATATTGGTAATCTGGGAATGCTTTGCGCTTCTTAGGTACGTAAATGGGTCGGTTATCTCCAATTTTGAACGTGGGTTGTTCGGCCACATTTCTTCTTTCAACGAGTCTCCATTCTCTCAGCAGTCCGGAAACACTTGAAAATCCTCTCCTCATACTAAACCCTTGAAATGCCATTGGGCTGGACGTTAGGGCGTAGTTCAAATGGTGGTACCAATCAATAGCTTGTATATGAGCTTCAATATCATTGAAATTTTGAAATTTCGTCTCACGTGCGCCGGTCTAGAAAAACAAAAAGTGCCAATATATGTCTCTACTTAGCAGACCATAAACAACTATATTTCGAAAGCCTCACATTTATTTCCATACCTTGCGAAGCGTATTCCAATTACCAGGGTTTCCGATTAGTTTCCCAGGAGAGGATCCACGTTTCAAGGATGACAACTCTAGTTCGAGTTCAATTATTCTCTCTTGTAATTCCTGGTTTGCACTCATCACTTCCATATTACGCGCCATTGTTTCCTTTAAATCCGCGCGCAAATCAGTAGGAATTTGTGCATCAGGATTTGGAAGTGATTGCTTCCTTATTTCATCTTCAAGTTGATGCTTGAGATGCCTCACTTCTGACCTCAAGTCACGATTTTGATCTTGAAGCGTCTCGAACGCTAAGCGGTTTTCAATTAGCTCGTTCGCAATGCTTATATGCTCGCGGTTAAGCACCGTATGGTCCCGTTCGAGTTTGCGTACTTCGTTCTGGAGTTGCTTGTTTTTAATGCGGAGCGATTCCAGCTGTGCTTCTTTTTGAGACTCCAAAAGATGAATTTCCTCATACTCGGCAATGTACCTTCTTAAAGAAATGGGTGTAATCTTTATCTCACCCATCGCATCCTCGACAAATGCATCAATATCGTAGGAATCGTCTGATATTTGAACGCCTATCTCATGACGTCGCCCAGAAGGTGGAGTTTTGTACACCGGGGAGAAAGTAGACTTTGAATCACGTTCGGAAATCTTTGACTCAAGGCGCTGCTGTACAGAGCTCTTGAGGTAACATGAAAAAAGCTCATTCTTTAAAAATTCCAATAATTGATCAAATTGGAGGGACACGAGCACCTTTTCATTCCTTATCATCAAAATCGTTGCAAACTTTAATATAGCCTCCAATCCCTCGACAAACACTACGTCAAGTATTCGAAGCACAAAACACAGCGGAAATCTGTAAGCAAAACAGGTTAAAAACCACTGGGAAGCGTACATTGAAGATCGTACACCTTGTCTCGCTAAATGGGTGTACAATAATGGCGCATTCTCTTCGATCAGTCTGTCGAACTGATATAGTTTAAGATGCAAACCCGGCATATTTGGCAAGAACAGTTCTCTTAAACCGTAACCGCTCATCAACTTGATGAGTAACCCAAATGCCTCCGATTCGGTTTCAACATTGAGCAGTAAAGCCGTGGCTACGAACGCCATTCCCTGTGTGTAGCCCACATCATGATCGTGCAAAGAGTAAGCTTTCAGGACTTGAAACAAGGACGAAACTTTATCTTCGGGTATGAATTTGGTCCTTGAGAGATCCCTTTCGATAGCTTTTTTGTGCGGTGACTCAGAACCTTCTAACTTCGCATATTCGTCGTCGATCTCCTTCGATTTTGCAGAGGCCAGAAGTTGCCAAATGATTCCACGAACTTGAGGTGGTATGCCATGCGCGATCTCCTGCTCTAGTTTAACGGAATCTTTTTTCACAACTTCTGCGTAATTGCTAACAAGCCTGGTCCAGAAAGGCCAATTAACTGTCATCAATTCCCTGTGCTCCTCGTGTTCCTCTAAACTTTCGTTAGATGGCTTGATAGTTTCAAGAAAGGCAGTGTAACTTGATTTCAGTACCCGCGCACCTTCTTGTAAATTTTCTTGCGTCATATCATCTTTCGACATGTATTCGTCCTCATTATCTTGAAATCGACTTACCACAAGGTCAAAGTCTGCGCTGGATGACCGTTTATGATTTGGAGTTCTAGGTGGCACAGGTGGTGCTTTTGTATTCAAATCTAGTGTGGCAACAGACTTTCGAAATGTACTTGATTTCAATTCTTCCGACAAAGGTGGAGGAACAGCATGAACAGGAGCTTTCAGTATTTGAGCTTCTTTCGACACATCAGCAGCGCTTCGTGATGGCAATGGCGGTGGACGATCGTGCACCGTAGTGTGTGCCAAAATTCTAGTCACATTAGCCTGCTCTTGTTCCTCTTTCTCTACGCTTTTGCCATGCGGAGAATTTGGCGGCACAATTTCAGAATTATTATTGAACATTATATTTTCTGCTTGTTCTTCGTATGCTGACAGGCTCATATCCGAATCATTATCATCTTTAGTTTCGCCGTCTTCTAGATTTGCTTCAAGGGTGATCAATTGTTCATCTGCTCGTAGTTGAGGTCCTTCGGAGCACTCTTCCAGCGCTTTCTTTGATTCTTCATTTGGATACGATTCTATTTGGTTATTAACAGAAAATGTCGTTACTTCATCCTCGGGTCTGCCATTTGTCATCTGAGTGCCGAGTGTTTCGAGCGAAGGAGACAATCGCGAGTTCTCAATTTCAGGATTCCCATCCCCAGTCTCCAAAATATCTGAAGCTCCCACTTTACTACCAGTGTTACTCTCAGACATTTTGGAATGGTAGATCTGTGATTAAGGCTTTGTATTCGAACTTCGTCCCGACCCAACCCATCCTTCCTTTCTTATAAGAAGCGTATAAGCTCTCATTTATGGGAACCTGGGGTAGATCGGTATCCGCACGTGACAATTTGTTTAGTTAACTCAAGCAGTGCAGGGTGCCCTTTATTGCCATGAGATACGATCATAAATGACTACTATTGCACTTCTTTCTATTGACATTGTGCTCACCGTTAAACAGCAGTTGTTTTCTGGTATAATTGTCGTCTCCGATAATGTAAACAATAGTCTTGTTGAACAGCGAAAAGTTTAGCACTTCAATTTCCAAGACAGGGAATTATAGACAATGTATGAGGCATCTCAGTGGGCTCCGAACAGCGATAATGTTCTCTCTACCATGAACAGTCATACTCACGAATCAAACCACATAACCAACATAGTACCTGAAATAACTGCTACCAACCGCGTTGATAATTGTGATAATTTGAATAGAGACTAAATATGAATCAAGATATATTTGATGTAGTGTGAGTGGCACAGCATCAAGCAAAAAACACCTGCAACCTCGCAAAGTAAAAGCTTACTTCCAAGAAAACATAAACTACCAATACCAGCACCCGTGCTAGCACTTCTCTATGCCTGCGATGAGAGAATCGAAAACTCCGAGAAGTGAGACTCCGATGGAGATGAGGAGGAAAGAATTGGATCAAAGTCTGAAACTTGGTGGCCACCGTCATTGTAAAAATCGTCTTTCTCGTATAGTTGGCACTGGGCCAAACCATCTGAGGGGGACTTCTCAGGAAGTACCAAACCTAGAGTCAGCCCTAAATCTCGCATCAAAAGCTCGACCTCGCTCATCGTAAGATTTGGGAATCGAACTCGCACAAAGGACTCTCCAAACTCCAAAGGCAGTTCCCCATATTGCTCGCAGATGGTTCTCACACTTTGTTCGATTGTTCGCAATTTTGTATTACACGCAGAAAGCTCATCTCGCCATCTATTTAATGCTTCGTCGCAAGCAAAGACGATGGAAGGCATACTTGAGACATTGAGAAGAGGCATCTGAAACTCGACGACGCACCCCATAGGGTCGATCTCTTGTAAATCATCCAACGCCAGTTCTTGCTTGTGCTCTTGGATCATACGACAGACTTCCATGGCGCGAACTACCGAAATTTCTTCCACGCCTAGACACTTTTTACCAGCATTAGACCCACGGAGAGCCAATCTAGTCGTGCAGCCATGATCTTCACCTGGAATGAAGTCATCCCAGAGGTTATAAAAGCACCGCAATGAAATGGCCAAGTTTTGGGCCGCATCGTGAGTAATTCTGATGGCCGCAGTTGAATACGATCTTCCTGGTGCAAAACGCATCGTAGTCATATTCCAGTTGGTAAATAGCCCATGAGGAGCCCCTCTGGGCGCTCTGTAGATGCCGTTAAACTTTGCCAGAACGCTCTTCTCGCTAAAGGACGCAAATCTAGGTGCCGAATGCCTAACTGCACGACCTGCACCAAGTGAAGCTTGCGCAGAATTCCTAACCAGTGTATGAACAAAACGCCTACCATTCCTTAGCGAGGCACTTGGTTTGACCGAGACCGGCACTCTCACCAATGACTTTTGAGGTCTAGGTATGTTCTTTTCCAAAACATTTTGTAGCTCATCATCAAGCGTTTGGCGAAGCTGTTTAACTTGCCTTCTTGCAACCTTCAGCCACTGTCGCAAAGAGTTGGCCGACATTCAAGAAAAGGCGACTGATGGGAAGTTACGTTGTACTGAGGGAGACAATTGTATCTAAAATTGGCATGTCTCACCTATTTTACCTTAAAAATATATAAGCAATCTCATCCACTGGAACCTCAAGAGCTTCTCACGTGATACAATTTGAATATGCTATTTCGTTACACCAGAATATATGTAAGCCCTTCTACACTCTTGGTTACCAATTATCCAAGTCTGCCATCAATTAGCTCCTTCTATAGGTTAAAAGATGTAGGACTCCAACAGAAAAATCCCATAAGATTTATGCCTCGTCGTCGTAGAAAATATATTTGAGAATATCATCCATCGTCGTTGTGTTGAATGCTCCCGTGCCGCTAGTATTGGTATTAAAGAGGGTCTGTACACTCTGACCATTCCAGTTCGGAAATACAGTAATATCCTGTCGGTTTCCCACGGGAGGTGACTCGAAAGAGACTGGGCTCTCTTCTTGGAACATATCCGAGTGCTCCGATGCACCTGAAGGTGGAGCCTCCCGTGGAGGGAGAGCGTGCATCAATTCTAAAATGTTGCTCGACGATTTTGCATCGGAGAATTGCTGTCCTGCGGAATGCAATATATTGGAAATCGAGGGCGAACGTGGTGATCGTTGATAGGGCCCATTGAGCAAATAACCACAGGTGCTGTCTATCACCTTGATGAACTTTTCAGCGGTTGCATTTTTGTAGGCTAATTTTTCCAGATACTCTCTGGATTTAATGATCTCGCTCCTCCATTGACCTCCATTCGGGGCATTTGGCTCAACTATGAGACCCACGGCTGGTATAATTGCCGCACTCATCAAAAAATATGTGGCATGCCAAGTAGAAAGTGTTGTGAGTTCATACTGAGCAATAAACTCGGAGATGGACTGAATGGTTTTACTTGCAGCGTCATGGCAAATATTCAAGCATTTTGAACAGTCGGCATCTTGTAACCCCAATTTCTGGCCACTCAGCAATCGCAAGAAGAAGGGGCGAAACGGTATCATGGTTACGTTCTGATACATCCATGCAATCCGAAACTTGCACAGGGGAAACCAATCACTTTGAGGATCAACTCTTTTCCGCCACTTCTCGAAATCAGCTCCCAACAGTTTCGGGAGCTCGTCAACGTTTCTTCTTATTCTCTCCTCGAGCTTAAGGATATTGGATATTAGAGGTGGCCTACTATCATCGCCCTCAATAACCCCGTCATCAAAGACCCCTAATGAAAGTTTTACGAGCTTTGCATTCTCGACGACAAATGAATATAAAATGTTCGCATCATCCATGGGTTCTTCGTTTTCGTCAATACCGGATGGTTGCGAAATGTCGACATCCTTCAGGCTTGGTAACTGGCGAGGTCTTCCGAATGCTAATGCCATATCGAAATCGTAGGCATATAATATCCAAAATATCCGCCTTCTGTTCTCTAGTGCAGAGCTATTGGCTCTAGTAGTATCGTTCATTTCGCGATGCAAACCAAGCGAAACAGCCATGCTGGTAGCCAAACCCAGATAATTCCAGCATGCGTTGGGCTTGTTTCTTTTTTGGGCACATTTAGATAGCAGGGTCAAGGCGGCAACAAGCGGATGTGACCCCGTCTCGAAAACAGTGCTGCTGAGATAGGATTTAGCATTTTTGTAGAAATGTATGTCAGCATCAGAGTTCTCACCATCGACACACCAGGCACCCAAGGCCAAAACTGCATTTAAGAGAACTTGCCACACGTCCATAGAAGCCGGAACAGTTTGATCCGAGTAGCACATGCGAAATGAAGGCTCGTCAACTATGGGGAACGTAGGGTGAAAATATCTAAAGTATGCCTCTACGTAAGCTGCCGTCACATTCCTCGGACTAAGCGAGGTAGGATCTCGCATAACCAATACACCCTTTCGCACATCCAACAATGAATCGGTGGTATAAAGAGCTCGTATTATCGCTGAATTGGAGCCTGCCCCATAAAACCCTTTGTTATTGATACTTGCATTCATAATGCCCATTCCATCGTCTCTGAAAACGTCTATGTCATTTTCCTCATTCCATTCAAAACCATTAAGTGGGTCCCTGGGAAGCTGGTTAGGCGGGGGCTGTTGTGAAAGTGGAGATACGAGGGTTGATGTTGAACTGTGCACGTTTGACACTAAGCGTTGAAATTTCGTACTTTCAAGCAAATGTCCTAGTCTGAAAGACCGGGGCTCCTGTATTATTTCATTCAAGTTCGAGTCCGGGAATAAATCACCAAAAAGTCTTTCCAACTGGTACACTCTGTTTTCAATATCTGTCAAATGCGCTCTGGTTAAAGGTGACCTCATCTGTCTTGGGGAGTAACGACAGTCCCAGATATTTCGAAGACATTTGGAACATTTGGGAAGCTCTCTCGAGCATTTCAGTTTTTTCTTTCTACACGAATCGCAAGCTAGCTCCATTGTTTCTGTAATAGTGCAAGGATAGAGTCTAAAGCTCTTCTCATATGCTTGATGCTGCTATAAGAGGCACAGTCTCACAAAAATTGGAAAGGTATTCTCTGTTGCCTTGAAACGGTTTTATTCCCTTAAGTCTCTAAACTTGATAAATCATTTAGGGCCACGACAGGAACAATCGCTATGATTATGAAGTAATGCTTTTTACTTTCTTCTGAATAACCGAAAGAGAGATAAAAGAATAACCTTATGAAGTTAGCCAGTACTTGAGCCGAAATCTTCTTTCAAAGCGATAGTAATACAAGCGGTGAGCTTTACTGCTCTCTGGAAGCCTGTTGTACACTTACTACTATATACCTAACAAAGGTTCAATGCCGCTACTCAATGACAATGTCAAATGTATGTGTCACGAATGACGGTTGAACACGGAATTTAAGTAAACAGACGCCAAAGGCCATCAAAGATCTAAGATAAACTGACAAGTCACCATATGGATCGCTTTCTGAGGCTATGCAAGACAACCTCAGAGCACAGATTGGATGGTTGAAGCAGGATAAGGCTTACGAACCCAAAAGCGGGCTTTTGAAGCGAATTTTAAACATAGACACATCAGATAAACGACAAAAGCTGGTGATTGAATCTCCAGACCTTGCTTCGACACAAATGTCAATAGTCGACCTCACAGCAGATTCTAGAACTAATGGTCTTGTTGCAGTCTCCAAGATAGCTGCAAACCAGCAGAATCACAGTGCGGTAATGAGCGCAGTAGAAGATAATGTTACACCACGATCAGGAATCTCTTTTTCACACCCAACAGCAACCCGCTCATCTAAAGGTGCTACAGAGTCTACACAGTTCTCACAGAAGCCAATGTCACTTCCAGCGACCTCCTATGTTGAATCTGGAAGCATAACCACAAATCACACCTCGAGTGACTTTCACGGTAGGGTACGAAGGGACTCTCGTCAATTTGCGTCTCCTACAGAAATAATTCCACTTCAAGACAAGATCATTCGACTCTTAAGAGACCAGGCTACGATTTTGAGCCAAAAATGTTCAATAATCGAATCAACGTCATTATCAGAAGACGCCAAGAAACTCCAGATCCATTCAGAACTGAATCCTCACTTGATAAAATTGGAAGCAGAGCTTAAGAGCCTAGGATCCTTATTGGACTCCATAAGAACGAATACCATCCTATCTCAACATAGCTCTGTTGAAAATGCAAGGACTGCCCTTGTTTCCAGAACAATTGCGAGCCATTCTGCAGGAGAGTCATCAACTCCTAACGTCAATGCGCAACAAATTCAGCCTCATACTACCGCTTGTAAAAATTCAATACAAAGCGATCTCATCACAGTTCTAGATGATGAGGATGAGGATGATGAGGATGAAGGTGAAGGTGAAGGACCTCCAGTAATCACCCAAGTAAACACTACAAGGGCAGTTCCGATGGGACAAGAGATAGTGAATGGGGTACCTTCGCGATTGCTACGTAAGCACAAGGAAGTCAACTACAGAATTCCGGAGATGGAGGATAGTCTCAATTATAACATGAGACCATTAACTTCGAGAACTCAGCAATCGGGAAGAGCTGAAGACGATACAACTATGGAGGCAGAACCGGAAGACTCGCAATTTCTGCTTACGCCGGAAGAGGAACACGATGACGCTCGGACTAGTGACCGCGACTTCGTTGAAGATGGCTTGGACAAGTTTTTGGACGAAAGCGACGATGGAGAATATCATGGGACCGTAAACCCAAGCCATGCGAATCAGTCTGAAGACAATACTAAAGACTTACCAAGTCCAGGTCAAGATGCCAATATTGAACTAATAGGCTCGTCGCCAGTACGACATATCTCTGACGCCCGTGTTACTTCACGTCAGGGCACGCCAGAGCTTGATTTGATCGGAGCTCATTCTCAAGATGTACCTGAGTTCGATAGTATTAGCGAAAGCATCCAACAGACCTTTTCGAATCATTCCCAAAGGTTCGTTCAGCCAAGAAACCCGGGAGAAGAAGAGGCAACGCACCAAGGAGGAGAATGTTTTCACGATGATACTTTCACACATAGTGACTCTGAAGATTTTGACGACTTTGATGCCGAAAGAGAAAATCTGACGCAAGGTGCTAACCTGAGGGAACTGGACGACGATTTGAAAATACTTTCGGAGCAAAAGTTGAGTTTCTCGAATAATATTGGTCATGAAGTCAAACAGGAAATAATTGATATTGATTCAGTCTTGGAACGTAAGGAGAGCCACTTTCATGAAGCCCGGAACTCTCAGGCAAACGACGAAGTTGAAGGACGCAGCAACGACGTTACTCAACCTCATTATCAATGGACGGCAGAAGTTCTTCATCGTCTCCGTCATGTTTTCAAGCTTCCAGGCTTCCGTTTTAACCAACTGGAAGCAATCAATGCGTCACTTGATGGTAAGGATGTTTTTGTCTTGATGCCAACAGGTGGCGGTAAGTCTTTATGCTATCAACTGCCAGCCGTTGTGAAGTCCGGTAAAACTCAGGGCACAACGGTCGTCATATCGCCACTCATTTCCCTTATGCAAGATCAGGTAGCTCATTTACTGGCAAAAAACATTAAAGCATGCATGTTCAGCTCCAAGGGAACAGCAGATCAGAGGCGCCAAACGTTTAACCTATTCATTAATGGTTTGCTGGATCTCATCTACATTTCTCCGGAGATGATCAGCGCTTCTGAACAGTGTAAGAAAGCAATCGGGAAGTTGTATAGAGACGGAAAATTAGCACGCATTGTGGTGGATGAAGCACATTGTGTCTCGAATTGGGGACACGATTTCAGACCGGATTATAAGGAACTGAAGTATTTCAAGGAACAATATCCGGATATTCCAATGATTGCTCTCACTGCCACAGCGAGTGAACAAGTGAGACTCGATGTCGTTCACAATTTGCAGCTCAATAGCCCTGTTTTTTTGAAGCAGAGTTTCAACAGAACCAATTTGTATTACGAAGTCCTTAAGAAAGGTAAAAATGCTGTATTTTCTATCTGTGACACTGTCAAAGCGCGGTTTAGGAATCAGACGGGAATTATTTATTGCCATTCCAAAAACGCTTGCGAGCAAACAGCATCGCTTATGCAGAAAAGCGGTATTAACGCTGCGTATTACCATGCTGGCATGGAACCGGATGAAAGAAATAAAGTGCAGCAGGCTTGGCAGTCAAATAAGATTCGCGTAATCTGTGCAACCGTTGCCTTTGGAATGGGTATCGACAAGCCAGATGTTCGTTTTGTATATCATCTCACGGTACCCAGGACTTTAGAAGGCTACTACCAAGAAACAGGGCGTGCTGGGAGGGATGGGAAATATTCATATTGCATAATGTACTATACATTTCGCGACGTACGCACCATGCAAACAATGATTCAAAAAGACAAAAATCTTGACCGGGAGAACAAAGAGAAACATCTAACTAAGTTACAACAAGTTATGCAGTACTGCGAAAATGTTACAGATTGCAGAAGGCAGCTGGTTCTATCATATTTTAACGAAATGTTTGATTCTTCCCTGTGTGCAAGTAATTGTGACAATTGCAAAAATAGTATCAACACCACCACTGAAGAACGAGATGTTACAGCCGATGCCATAAACATAGTCAAATTAGTATCCGAAATTCAGGATGAGAAGGTGACATTAATACACTGCCAGGACGTATACAAGGGATCTCGTAATTCAAAAATTGTCCAAGCTGGTCACAACAGGCTGGTGTATCATGGTTTAGGAAAAAACATGACGAAATCTGAAATTGAACGAATCTTCTTTCGTCTCGTTACGAATCAGGTTCTCCAAGAATATTCCGTGATGACAGGACGCGGATTTGCGTCAAATTACGTGAAGACTGGAACGAAGGCCAGACAAGTCCTTAATGGAAGTTCGAAAGTATCGATGCAGTTCGTCACTTCAAATGGTGATACTTCAAGGCAACCATCGGTACCACCGGTGCCTAGGGCGAAAGTGAATGCTAGAGATTATACAGATGGAAGAAGCGGTAACTCTGCAGTTAGTGCTACTGGAATGGCAAGCTTTGATTGGCCAGCTTTAAACCAGTTTGCCTATGGTGCGACTTCATACGAACAATCTTCTTCCAAGAACGTCACGGGTCCCATTCTTCTAGGAGATAGTACGAGTGCTCTATCTTCTGAAGAGCAAATGTACGTTACGAATGCTTATAACGAGCTAAAGAAGAGAGCGATTGAGGTTGCAAGGAAGGATAATTATCCAAGTTTCATGAGCATCATGCCTGAGCAATCATTGAGAAAGGCCGCTATTAATGTGCCACGCTCGAAAGAAGAATTTTGCTTATTACCTAATTTGAATGAATCGCAGCAGCAGAATTATGACCAATTCAAAGACATATTTGCAGCTTTGAGATCACAACGTCAGTCTTTACTCAGAAGGACATTTCAGCATGGTTCTGGAACTTCGGATATTTCTCCCTTTTTCCGAAGTTCCCAGTTTCAGGAAGACGCCGAAATGCAGAGGCGCGATAACGAAATCCTGAAGCAAATAAGGATATCTGCCGCTCCTGAGGCAGGCAAGGATATTTTGAGTCAAAAGCCTAGGAGCAGCCAAACAAAGTCAAAGCGAGGCAAGAAAACAAGATGGCCAACCAAGAATTGGGCGAGAAGATAGTCACACCATGGTTCATGGAAAGGTCTCAAAATATGTGTCAAAACGGTTTTAAATTAATTATCATATCATCTAAATGCATTACTAAATTATTACTATGCGTCTTGTTTAACTACTGTATGGTCTTCCCCATTCTTAGAGTTGTATAGTACAATACCATTTGCCCTAGCGTTCTTCCTTTCCTCGCGCTTATAGAGCCACAAAACAAAGATGGTCCATACTGAGAGGCAGAAAGCAGATACTGCGGTCCAGGTGTAACCTTTCAAAAACCTGGGAGCTTCTGAAGTCTTCCACACTAAAACTGACATAAAAGCTGTAGTGGTTTGTGCTAGCATATTCATAATCACCAGGATGATTGATCTAGCCTGAGCATCACGACGACATATATCGTTTTGCCAGGAATATAGAACAGGCGCCATAGCCCATCCAAAGTATTGGAGCATGTACGCAAACCATTTAGCACCTTCGGGAACATTCCAGGCAGCTAGAATGACATTACCAGCGAAATTGAAAACCTGTGTTAGAACAATAGCACCCCATCTGCTGTGTAGCTTATCAGCAAATATACTCGTTGTGAATAGATAGATCATACCCAGTGCAGGTGTGATCATACTCAGTTTGTTCAACTCCGGAACTGAGTACTTTTTGAGAGACTTCAACCACAGTAGATAAGCACCAGATGTACCATTGTTGTTGTTCCAACAGAAAATATTCCACAACGTAAGCACATAAATCTTCCAGTCCGAGAAAATACGGATCCAGACCTTCTTGTTGAAGACCTTGGAAGAAAAGTCGGATTTCTCAGTGTTGTTTTCCCGCAATCTCTTGCGAGCCAGCCTGATTTCATCGTCAGTCAGGAAGATGGAGTAGCAATTATAAGGATCGCCTGGTAAAGCGTAGATTCCAATAATACCGACTACAAAGGAGATTATCCCATCAACGATAAAATTCCATCTCCACCCAGAGAGACCATGCTTGCCATTGAGGGCCGTGTAGATCGCCGATTGAATGCCACCCGCAGAGAGAATTCCTGCGTACTGGCCAAGGTAGTAGAAAGCCGAACGGCGAACGATTTCATCATGCTTGTAGAAGGAGCCAAACAAGTACTGGTACGCCAAATATGATGGTGCCTCGAAAACACCAATAAAGAATCGAATAGCCTTTAAATGGGGGATGGAATCGACTTTTGCAGCACCGATAGTAAGCACAGACCAGCAAATATCAAGGGCTGGGAGGACGAAATTCAATGGAATTTTGTCGAGGATGAACACGAACGGTAACTGAAACACAATGTTACCGATGGTGTACATGACCTGGGTTTCGACCAGCTGGTTACCCTCGAAGCCTAGTTCTTCGCGCATGCCCGATACGTAGGCATTGTTGAGATTGGAAAAGTCCAGGTATTTGACCCAATATGCCAAGCACGAGTAGAATGCCAGAAAAATGTCCAGTTTCACCAGCAGCTTTTTCTCCTGAGGCGACACCCCACTTCCGAACCATTGCCACCATTTGGTTTGACTGGCCTTCTTTTCGTTGACACGGTATTCCTGCTCGTTGAAAAACGACCACCAGCGACGCTTGGCCTCATCTCTATATTCGAGGTTGCTTACAATTTCCAGCAGCTCTTCCTCGGAAGTACGTTGCTCGACCCCTATGTCCGAGTTTTTGTGCTCCAAAGAGTTTTCTTCTTCTTCTTCGGTCTCCGATCTTGTTCCTTCCAGTTTGTTCACCACGGCGTCTTCCTCATCTACTACTCTTCTGGTAGGTATAATCCCCCATTTCAGTCTTTTCCAAGGATCTGTGACCCACTCTCTAGCCAAGGAAGCCATTAAAATTATTCTTGACAATTAATCCATCCTTCAGTGCTAGTTTGCCTTCATTTGAGAGTCCAAGACCCTGCCTTTATGTATGCTCATCGAGCCAAGACAATTTGGAAAACGATTCATTATCCATAAGCACTGCTAATCCTGAGAAACCATGCATCTCAAGCCACAGTTATTGAACAGCATTGTTTGAAGAGTTGTGGTTTTGGCGTGAAAGCCACAAAGGGTGCTGAGTCAAGAATAAGTACCTACGAGAACCTTGCAGAAAAGAAAACGATAACCTGTTTTCAGTCCCACTTGAAGACTTTGAAAAGTGTGAACAAAGTAATTGCGAAGGAATTCTTTTCTTCTTTCGTTTCTTTTGTTGTGGACGGTACCCACACATGAAAATAGTTTTACAGGATATGCTAAGGGTCCTAAGAGGCCCTGAACTATCATGTAGTATTGTGGAAATGTAGCGAGTAGTGGAATACTGAACACCGTCTGGAATGGATAAATGGGTAGATTCCTACCGTGGCTGCATTTTTATCACTTTGTACTATTCTGGCGCTACTATTATTGAATAGAAGGGAAAAGTCACGTTTTTTGATTTTGAAGGCCTGAGACAATGGCGTCGAAGAGTTTACACAATAGCATCCCAAAGGCAGTCATACATATGCTACAGCGGGACAACAACGTATACGAACTATAACGGATATGGCGGTGCTATAAGCGATATAAACCGGAAAATGAAACTCATCATGTTAGAATGTAGCCATCAAGTGTAAATTACTGGTTCACGGTTCATGAGCGTTGGAGGACTGTTGTTAATGGGAGGCTCTCTGTAGTCTTCTGACATGAAACTTCAGATCTTGGTTCGACCCATAGTCCCCTGGTTCACAAATCCATCTAATCTTTAAATGCTATTTAATTTACACTTGTTGAACGGTTTGTCGTATTAATCCTGCTTGGCAACGGTCTCCTCTACCGATGGGCATGTGCACATCAGGTTCAAATCACCGTACGTATCGTCCAAGCGTGCCACAGGAGGCCAAAACTTGTTGTATTTCAGGTATGGTAACGGGTAGGCAGCCTGCTCTCTCGTGTAGCCTCTGGATTCCCAGTCCGAACTCGTGATCAGATCCTCCAACGAGTGAGGTGCATTCTTGAGCACAGATCCCTGGGGGTCGCCAGCGACACATAGATCAATCTCTCCCCTGATAGATATCATGGCATCGACAAAGCGGTCCAGTTCCTCCAAATTTTCGGACTCAGTAGGTTCCACCATCAAAGTACCAGGAACTGGGAATGCTAATGTTGGAGCATGGAATCCGTAATCTTGCAAACGCTTGGCAACATCGATGGCCTCCACGCCCTTACCCTTATACTTCCTCAAGTCTATGATGAACTCATGACCGCAGTGTTTGGTGCTTGACTTTTCGTTCACGAACATAATGTCATAATGAGACTTCAGACGGGTCATCATGTAGTTTGCATTGATCATTGCAACCACGGAAGAAAAAGGTAATCCTTCGGATCCCATCATTTTGATGTAAGCATAAGATATTGGCAGTATAGAGGCACTCCCGTATGGGGCACTCGAAACTGATGTGATGCGCTTCTCTTTTACGGCACCGGTCATCATTTCAACAAGATCGTGACCAGGTAGGTAAGGTCCCAAATGCTCTTTCACGCATATAGGTCCTACACCAGGACCACCGCCACCATGAGGAATTGAAAAAGTCTTGTGCAAATTCAAATGACAAACATCCGCGTCCAAGTCGCCCGGAGACGTCAAACCGACTTGTGCATTCATGTTGGCACCATCTAGGTAAACTTGACCGCCACGATTATGGACGATATCGATAGCCTTTCTAATACCTGGGCCAAACAAACCGTAAGTAGACGGGTATGTAATCATAATAGCTGCCAAGTCATCCTTATGTTTTGTGGCTTTCGTTTCTAGATCCGTGAGATCCAAAGACCCATCGGCTAAACAGTTAATGGGAACGACTTTCATTCCACACATAACTGCGGAGGCAGGGTTAGTACCATGGGCCGATACTGGGATAAGGCAGATTTTACGATGTGACTGACCTTTAGATTCCAAATAGGCCTTGATAACCCTCAAACCGGTGTATTCACCTTGAGCACCTGAGTTTGGTTGTAAAGATACCGCATCAAACCCAGTAATATCGGCCAAGTCGGATTCTAATGATTTTATCAACTCACGGTAACCTTCGGCCTGCTCAACGGGTTGGAATGGATGCATGTTCGCGAACTGGGGCCAGGTTACTGGCATCATCTCTACGGTGGAATTCAATTTCATGGTACAAGATCCCAGTGGGATCATGGAGTTAGCCAGTGACAAATCGCGGCTTTGTAGGCGGTGCAAGTATCTCAGCATGGCTGTTTCACTATGGTGCTGATTGAAAACTTCATTAGACAGAATGGCATCGGTACGCGACAATTCGTTTGGAAATTCAGGAAAACTTTCTGGGAGCTTATCACTAGTACCAAACAAATTGCACAAGTTGAGAAGATCTTGCTTGGTAATAGTTTCATCTAAAGAAAGAGAAACCATGTCATTATTTACTGCAAACATGTTGATTGAGTATTTCTCTAGAGCCTCTCTCAAAAACTGTTGAGAAGTGGTTCCTTGTGCTAGTTTGATAGTCAAAGTGTCAAACCAAGTACCGTTGACCAAAGTATGCGAAGATTCGTTTGCGATCTTATTGGCCAAAACTGACGTAAACCCGTAAATTCTGCGAGCAATTTGTTTCAAACCTTCAGGTCCGTGGTAAACACAATAATTGGCCGCGATGTTTGCCAATAGAGCTTGTGCAGTGCAAATGTTGGAAGTGGCCTTATCACGTTTGATGTGCTGCTCTCTGGTTTGCAAAGCCAAACGTAAAGCTGGCTTGCCCATACGATCTTTGGATAAACCAACAATTCTGCCTGGGATCTTACGGTTGAGTTTATCAGGGACGGCAAGGAAGGCAGCATGAGGCCCTCCAAATCCAAAGGGCACGCCGAGTCTTTGCGATGATCCAAAAACCACATCTGCACCAAACTCGGAAGGGGGTTTCAAAAGGGTTAAAGCCATTAGGTCTGATGCTACAAGTAACAGGGAGTTGTTCGCGTGAAGAACATCGGCAAAAGACTTCAAAACTTCCCCAGAAATGAGGGAACCGTCGGTTGCGGGGTACTGAAATAACCCACCGAACACAGATTTATCATCCAAGGCGGTGTTGCAAGAAGCTACGTCACAAACGTCGACTTCCACGAGATGTATTCCAAATGGCTCGGCTCGAGTGTGCAGTACAGATTTCGTTTGAGGATGAACACGAGAGTCGACAATAAAAGTGTGTCTCTTCCTCTTGGCGACGCTAAAGGCTAAAAGCATCGATTCGCCAGCAGCTGTTCCTTCGTCTAACAGCGATGCATTTGCTACTGGTAACCCCGTAAGATCCGCGACGGCGGTTTGAAAATTCAGAAGGGACTCCAAACGACCCTGCGATATTTCAGGTTGATAAGGCGTGTATGAGGTGTACCATTCGGGACACTCTAACAGGTTTCTCTGAATTACGGGAGGCAGAATCGTGCCATAATAGCCCTTCCCTATAAGGTTTTTCACATCGAACCGGTTTTTGTCTGCGATTCCCTGCAGATGCTTGAGCATTTCCTGTTCGGAGAAGCCCTTAGCAGGTGATTCCAGCTGCAAAGCTCTTTTCTTCAGTACTTGTGGCGGCACCAGATTGGAGATAAAATTGTCGAGGTCTTGGTATCCCATGGTGCTCAACATATCCTGTACATTTTTCGGACTGGGGCCCAAATGGCGTCTTTGAAAAGTGTCCAGAGGATCATAGGAGCCTTTGCTAGGCCGGTAGATATCCGAATACTGTTGTGATGAGATATTGGCGATCTTGACGGCTTGCTGTAAAGCGAATCGGACGCTGTGCAGCGACCTTGTAATGAATAGCCGGGACCTGACAGGTCCAACTTTAGATCTTAGCATTGTAAATAAGAGGTACACTCTGCCAACGCTGCACAAAAGATGAAGGAATGACGTCCTTCACGGTCAGTAAAAGCAGTGTATACAAATTGAATAGAGCTCTTTTTGGCAGCTTTCTAAAACTCCAAGGCCGGTAGGCTATTGTCGAAACTTTCTGGTTCCAACTTTCGTAACTGATCAAGTTCCTAGCTGTCCAAAATCTATCGTTTTTCGAAGATTCCAAGTTTATTTGAACCTAATTCCTTCACCAATGGTACTTGTTGAATTGAAGCTTGTCTTCGTAACTAGCTCGAATAACCCGTTGCTTCTTATACTTTCATTCCACACGCGGGTATTATTGATATCGGGATCATGGTCATCACCAAATGGAATGTCATCTCACTCTTTTCATTTCGACATGTGTAAATTCAAACGAGGACGATAATAGCAGAGATAGCTGAAGGAGAAGTCATAAAATTATTTTGACCCTGTTTGGCACGTGGTATTGGTGTGATAATCGCGTGATATTGAGATCGCGTGATATTGAGATCGCGTGATTCTGTTGGGCTTCTCACATGGATGCGATGTTTATTCCTTTCCGAAGCGGCAAAGTTGGTCGCTCTCCAGTCCCTACACTCTCACACCTTGGAACTGGCGCCCCATGTTGCACCCAAACCAGTCACCCTCGGGCCGCCACACCAAATTGTTGATTTCGTAGTTAGTATCGTTGTAAGCTTGCTGCGGAGTGTCGACCGAGTGTGCGCCCAGTTTGCCGTTACTCCATTTCGTAGATACCGTGGTCGCTCCCGGAGAACTCAAATGCGTGTTCAGATCCCACAGCAGCACTTGGCAATCATCTCCGGCTGAAATCAAAACATTGTGTCGTGTAGGGTGCCATTGAATCTGATTCACGGCTCCCGAGTGGCCTTCTAGTGTCAGAACTGGGGCTCCGGGGTACCGCATGTCCAATACTAACACACTAGTTGAGTCCTGTGCAAAAGTAGCCACCACATTTGGATCAAATGGTGAAGGTTCCAATCTCAACAGCGCAATTCCAGCATCTACGGTTGAACCTGAACTACTTCCGCTACCGCTCCCATTCCCGCGACTGCCACCACTGCTAGTATTACTTCCATTGCCGTTTCCATTTTCTCGGGTTTGAGAACCGCTTATATTGGCCGGCTCGTAAATAATAGTGCTATGCGCCAATGATCTCAGATCAAACACACGCACACTACCATCTCCACCACAGCTTGCAAACAACTGTGTCGACTGGGTCAAAAACTTGACGTCGAAAACCTCGCTATCATGTGCGATCAATTGCGTCTTGACATAGTTGTTCGATTGTAAGTCCCACACCGTACACGTAGTATCGATGGAGCTTGAGATAATCAAATTTGGGTCTGTAGGGTTCCAATGGAATGAAGAAACAGGTGGTAACTGTCCCAACGATTTTACAGAATCTTGTGTACCTCTACTACCACTGCTACTGCTGTCGTTGCCGCCGCTACCACCGTTCTTGTTGTACCGCTGAAGTGATAAATTCAATTGTTCCTTGAGCGTGAAATCCGCGAAGGTCCACAAACGTAGCGAATCAGAGCATGTAGCCAACTGTTGCGATGTCCCATTGGGACACCATTGAACCTTCGAAATCGGGAAAATGCAATTGCCCTCACTAACTTCGTCCCAGGTAATCACATCTGAAGAATGTAAAATCTGCAGCTTGTTGTAACTATCTTCCCTGTATGAGCCGATGGCTACATAATCTTCGCGACTCCAGTCCAACGCATACAGCGGAAAATTAGTCTCGTAGCGGCAAGGATAAAAAGCCATTGGCGTTTGTTGGATTGGGGGTTGCTGGGCCAAGTAAAGCTGACGTGGAGAGTAGTACGAGAGATCATTTTGGTTAAGACTCACCATGGGTCTATGGTGGCCCCCAAATGAGATGGAACTTCGCTTACCAGCTCTGTAATGGTCCATTTTCCAAACTTATCTTGGTAATTTCAAATTACCTCCCGTCCAAATGAAATACCTTGAACAGATAATTCGCTAATAAAAAGAAAAGTGATCTTTCAAACCTGCTGAAAAGATCAAATAGGATGAATCCAATATGTTTAATGCGATTGAAGGACCTTAAAGGGGTAGAATCTAGTGGTAAACTTCTTAAATCTCGCCTTTACCGAGATTATACGTGATTGGTGACAAGTTATTGAAGAATCAACGTAAGAAAATATAGGTAAAGTCATTATCGAAAATTTTAGTACATCAAATTACTGTAACATACAGATAGCCTCAAACTGCCCAATAAGCTGGTCATAACAAGCATTGGGATTAAGCGCGTGGCGAGTTGTTTATTCGGAACGAAGTTATTACGAAAACACTGATTTACTCTAATGGCGCGTCAAAATTTCGTGGGACTTGTAGTCTCACAAGGTAAAATGCATAAGACGGTAAAAGTACGTGTGGAGACCAAGGTGTTCAATAAAAGGATCAACAAGGAGCTGTTTAGCCGGAAAGACTATCTAGTGCATGATGAAAACGGAGTTTCGCGTGAGGGTGATTTGGTGCGTATAGAGGCCACTCGACCACTGTCTAAACGCAAGTTTTTCAGTGTAGCAGAAATCCTTAAGAATAAAGGTCAACAATTTGCGTTGTTTGAGTCGCAGGCCAAAATTCAGGTAACGCGGGAGGAAGCGCAGAAAACCCGCGATTTTCTTACCAGACGCCAAACCTTGGAGTCTAACGACAGCATACTACTTAGAGACATTTACACCATTCAGCAAGCCTTGTCGCAGGGTCGGGATGCGCAGGATTTGGTTGATATTAAGTCCCGTTACGGGATCGAGCATTTTACTCCCGAGACGTTGAGGCACCTATTACAATTGGACGTCTTGGCTTTGGAGAAACAAGTGGGGGCTCAAAAATCTAAGATCGATACGGTGCAAGACCGCGTACGTCAATTACTTCAAAATGGTCAAGAATGTGACCTTTGGCTGACGCAACGTGGCATCGAAAATCCCGAAACACTCAAGCACAATATCAAACGAAATTTACTGCGGAAGTACATTCTGCAAGAATTGTAGAGGGGTACTGCAACCTACTGAGGAAATTAAATAGTCATCACCTTTTGTACATATAAGATATCGCACTTTCTGTTCCCTAGCTACAAGACACTAGAATTTCGGGAGCAGTTACAGGTGGAAAGACCGAGCAAATTAATTGCAATGTTCTGGTTTTTTGCGCTGCTTTAGAAACCTAGAGGGCGACCTTCGCCTTGAAAGTTATTGCGTCCCGCAGCGGAGTGAAGTGGCAAAATGCTTTCTTCGCCAAAGAACGACGTGTACGACTCTTGTCTATTGGCTTCGGCCTCTTTGTAAAACTTGACACCCATTGGGATCAGTGCGATAAGCCGATCGAGTTTGCCTTCGATTTTCTTTATTAACGAGCTGGGTGGGGCCAACTTTCCCACATAAACCTCTTTGGAACCCAGGACATAACCCAAGCACAGACCAATTAAATGACCCCAAAAACTCGATCCCGGGAAGAATATCGTCACCAAGACCAGTATTGCCACGGGAACGTACCTTGTTGGGAGTGAGTAGTTGTTGAAAATTTGTTGTTGAGGGCGAATAACAGATTCTTTGAAACTGAAATATGCAAGCAGCGAGAAACACCACCCACTGCTTCCGATGACTTCTATCTTCGAGAAAAAAAGGGAACCCAAGATGCAGTATGGAATTGCAGTGAAGACGGCTAAGAGATTGAGTATAACGCCTGTATGAACAGTACCATGGCTCCTTTCAAAGACTGTCAGAGGTCCATAAAGTGATATGGAGTTCATCAAAAGATGCATGAACGACAAATGACCCAACGGGTACAACGATATGCGATTCACTTCACAATTCGCATGTTAGTATGGGAGCCAAACACTAGAAGCAATATAAAGACCATTAAGGCCCAAGGTTGCGAAAATTACGTACAATCGAAATGAAACAAAGCATTGGGTCTCAAACTTATACGGTCATTGATGCTGAAAACAAAGTTAGCAACATATAGTAGAAACATAAAGATCATAAGACCCGTGCTCAACGCGGCAGGTGGCTTTCCATCAGGTAGTTTCAATTGAGGTAGATTAGTTGCACTCATGTTACTTTCACTTGCGTGAACCAGAGTGATGAGGAACAACAAACACAGATTAAATTACGTTAGACTAACATCAGGATGACGGGCATATTTTGTCACGTGATCTGGAAAGTCTGAATGTCACTACGGAGAATATTTCCTGCATTATCGCAAGCAGATGGAGAGCACTGGAGTCACAGTTAAGCCTTGTGTCGAATACTGGCTTTATGGTTAATTTTTGCTCGATTATTAGGGAGAAAAAAGTTTGTCGCTTATATTTGTCATTCAATGAAGTTCCTGACGCTAAAAGGCTTCCACGAGTTAAATTAGAAGAATGAGAAGAACGCTGTACTTTTAGTTTGTCTCAGATAGCCTTGCTTATTACGCAAGATTGCCTGTTCCTTGATTAAATTGACGGCATATCCTCTTAATCAAGCACTTTCTACGCAATGCCAAAAGCTGTAGAGATCAAGACACCTTTATATCTTCTACGCTACACTACTCCTGGGCTCAGATGGTAGGTCCGTTCGAATTGCTTTACAAAAAAGTTCTATCATTATTTTACCTGTGGCCATTCCAATCTCAACACATTATTCAGTCTTCATCTTAACTGCTGTTGATTGTCGTTTAATTAGCACCTCGCCGGTTATTCCACCGAAAACGATACATATACCCAGCCATTGCAATCTTGTGACGTGGTGACCATACACTAAAATACTCAGAATCATGGAGAACATTTTTCTAGTGACTGTGACCATGACCAAAACCAAAGAATCGTAGTGTTGTAACGTGTAGAAAATGCATATTTGGCCTAGGGCTCCGCATATAGCGTACGTTAGAAGATACAACCCAATGTCTAGATCTTGAGAAATCATCGATTTTGCCTCGATTGCCTGTTGTGGATCCACAATTGCCAAGTATAACAGATTCCACAGAACAATGCAGACGTTGAGCCCTAGCATCAAATGACCACCCGTAATGGGTCTTTCATCCTTTTGGGCCTTATTGCGCTTCAGAAGGGTGTCCTGGGTTGCATTGGTAAAACCGTCAAGGAGCAAGCTCAGTGTTAGAGGTAAAAATCCACTGATCAAACTCACGCTACTATGACCGCTCTTACTGGACATTTTCTGGGATCCTAAATTAAAGAGAATTACTCCAAAACTGACAGCGACGGCTACCATCTTTTTGCCGTTCGAAATCTTCGTGTGGTACAGCAACAAATGAACGGCTAGGATGGGAAGCAACTTGCAGCTTTTGGCAAGCATATAGGTCAAAAAATCCACGTATTGTAGCGAATACGTGGCTAGTGGACTTGATACGCTCTGTGTCAATGAAATGGCCAACAAATCCCGGAAAGAGCTTTTAAAAAATTCGCGTACTGTATAACCCGTCTGTTCACGTCGCAAGTACAGATATCCTGTCATCGCAGCTATTGCAGCCTGTACCAATGCCACTACGCACGGCGCTTGAAATCTGGCCTGAGAATGTGGCCATTCTCGAGTCGTGAGTGGCTCATAAACCAGTGACCATGTCAGAAAAGTGGCATAGATGCCCAAGACGCATGCTGCAAGCCTCAATTGAGCGCCCATGATAAGTCAGGCCAAGGTTCTGATGATGACACAAATCTACCCAAAAACTAGACGGAAAATGACCGCTTTTGTACACAGTAAGAAAATTTAGCACAGTTCCAAACACGTTAAAGCCAGTGGAGCACAATCCCTCAGCAATCAACTCTTTTTTTAAAGAGGTTTCTCACCATTCTTCAAATTGGCTTGGGATGGATCTGCTTATATTTTATATATTCAAGAACGAAAATTTTGAGAGATCTCGACTACATATCCTCAGTTGAACAAAGAAGCACCAAAGGGGATCAATACTAACGATGGTTGGAAGATCTACAGGCCACTACTCACCATTGGGCGCCACCTACGGAGTCAGGATAGATCAATTTCTGGAAACTGCTGAAGATTTCGACAAATATCATGCGAAATTGAACCGGAAATTGCAGAAATTGAGACACCATTGTCAATTGACTACGAAGGACACTAAACGCTATTCGGCCAAGGAGAAATACTCCAAGGTAACGCACGATGACTATGACACAAAAAATAAGCTTTTTGGTACACTAGTGTTGCTACATGCTGAAAGAGACGTCGCTCTAGCAGAAACATTGCGAGTCAGAGCTCGCCAGAGGGGCTCCACCAAGAAATCAGAGGCTAAAGTGGTAGCCACGAGGCTCAAAAAAGCGCATATAACGTGTACGAAACTTTTGGATCTAACTCAAAATGAGAAGGATCCCATGACGCGTGCAGAATATCTCGTCTACGAGAAGCTGGTCTTGGTAAGTCACCTCAGTTTCGGTAAGCCTTCTAAGACCAAGAACCTTGCTTCCACTGCACAAGTGGCGAAGGAACTTAGTTTGGCGATCTCGGCTTTGAGTTTTCTACAAAGTGCCGGTTCCCTGAGCTCGGTAGTGTATGAATATATCACCGCGCAATTCGATTATCTCTTAAGGCAGAGTGTTAGCAGTGAGGCCTCTTCGTCAAAAGAATTGCACCACTATATGGATAAGCAAGTTCACAGAAACGCTAGTGACCCACTCATCTCGTTATTGTTACAAAATGGCTACCAATTACCTTCTTTGGCCCAAGACGTTCATAACACTGCTCTTGTCAAGGTCCAATGGAGAAGATTCACTGCTGAAATCAAGGACTCTAAAGTTGCAGATCTTATCGCTGAGGCAGAAGGCATGAAAACCGAGGATTTGTCGGAGTACAGCGAGAAACTTGCCAAATGGCAGGAAGCACTTGTTCTACAACAGCAAGTAATGGAACGAAGGCGCAACGATGATAGTGATGAGGCTTTCGGCGAAGATGACGAAATATTGACGACTTACATTCAGTATAATTCCCATTTCACCACGATCGAACGTGATGATATACTCTTTCACAAGTTATGGGCACAGTGGAAGCCATCTTCGAACGCGTCCAAGAGCTTGACATTGACCAAGTACAAGGAGATTGAGCGTATTGTTCACAACCTGACTACATACTTGCAACAGGTAATGGATCTTCCGGGTGTGTACTCCGATGACAGTCTGATGTCCAGTCTTAAGTTGGCCACAGTCTACTATCAGTTGCATTTAACAGCAGGCTGTTTGGCATCATTCTACCAAGGCAGGCAGAAATACCTCGAGGCCGTTGCCCTTTATGTCGATGGCCAAAATATATTGGCGTTAGCTATGGAAGATGCATCTTTGGAAGAACACTTGCCTGGAGACATCGTCAATGAGGGGAAGCTTCATAACCTTGAGGATTACATCAAGAATTCGCTGAAAAGTGTGATCTCTCTAGCTGAATATGAAAAGATTGTGTCGGCGGATAAACAATCATCCTTTGAACCATCTCTTTTGGAGAAGTTGAACAGACATATAGTTCCAGGCGATATTTCTCTGAACAATTTATTCCCCTTGAGACCCATTATCCGGCCTGTTGCTGCCAAGCCAACTCTTTTTGACCTTGCTTTCAACTACATAACATATGACAGCCAATCTGGCGAACCCGACATGGTGGAGCAGGATATGGACCTGAGTCAAGCTGCAGAGCAAGTACAAGCACCAAAAAAAAAGGGTCTGTTTGGCCTTTTTGGCCTCTAAATATGTGTGCACCCGAGTAGAATGTATATATAAGGAACACCTGGTTCGAGAAATCTTCTTCTATTCCAAATCAACAGTTAAAGCCAATCAAAGTCGGATGCCTTTAAATATCTTGGAATTATGTCGGTTAAATTCTGTGTCAATTCATTCAGTTTTCAAAAATCAAATCTCAATTGTTAACTTTCGAACGGATATCGAAGGACATCAAGAGCTATTGGACTGTGCTTTCCACGGCGTAAGCCCTTAGTCTTCGATTTATCATTCGCCATACTCTTGGATTACATAGAGCTTGATTGCTTTTGGCCAAAGCTTATAACTTGTTATGATGATTGAGGAAGATACAAAATGCTGGATTTGTCTGTGTTCTGGAGATGAACGCCCTCCAATGGGCTCCTTGAAGGATGCTCATGATTGGGTGCACCCCTGTAAATGCTCTCTAATGGCGCATCGAAAGTGTTTATTGGAATGGGTTTCTCGAAACAACCTAGAGTACAAGAACGAGGTTCTCAACGAGTTTACCAATGAACAGTTTAATCTTCGATTCGAATCTATGAATATCTCAGATGCATATTCGTCACTTCATTCTGTTGAAAATAATTTCCACCCTTTGAGCTGGCTTGGAATTCGAACTTTAACCTCTAGTTCTCTCAACGGGCAAACGCCTTTCGATCCCGCCGAAATAAGTAGAGTATTCTCCGCTGAAGCTGATAGTTCCACCATACGAAATGTTACTGATGCCATGGCAGCGGGTGGCCGAGAACCACTATACGCTGGAAACTTCTCGATGCGAAATTCTCGAAAGTTGGTAATCAATACAGTCTGCCCGCAGTGTAATGCTCCTATTCTTCTAAAGACGAGCCGTGGACTTATAGTGCCAATTTCCCTATTTACATCTAAATGGTTAAACTGGCTTGCCAAAACTTTGACACAAACCACGGTTTTGGGGACGGTAGGAGGTTCTCTCCTATTTAGTTGTGGTGGTCTCTTAACCTCGTGGGGATTACGCATAATGACCACATTAGCCCCCGAAAGTACCCTTTTGAAGCTACTAGATTTACCGAGAGCTGCGACGTTATACCAGGCCTTCCATAAGAACCAAATAGGATTCAGACAGTTCATCTTGCTCGGGTTAGCGCCCATCTATCTACTAAGTTTTAGATTCGAAAATAGAGTGTTGATCTGGCCTAAGCGACTATATCCAATTTTGTTCCTCAGGCCGGGTGAAGGCTTACGGTTTAATGTGAAGAGATTTATCCTACTGCATTACCCACTATCGATACTCAATGAGCTCTTCAAAGCCTTCGCCTACAATCCAATTTACTTTAAGTGGGTGCATAGCATTAAACCTTACTTTATATGCGACAGGATGTCATTGGAACAACTAAAGCTCTATGAGGCTGAGCAGCAATACCTTGAATTAAGACGCGACCTGCAGGAGGCCAATTACAGTTCTGATAATATCCTCTCAAGACTTCTTGCACCCTTCAGATCAACATCTCAAGAACCTCTTAGGCAGACCATTGGCGCTCGTCGCTCAATCATGTTAACGAAGTTTGACTACTCTGAAGCTCTCATCGAGACATCTCTTTGGGGAAAAGTTGGTACGACTATTTTGTGGCCTGTAGCAGGGAAACTGATACATGATGTGGTCCTTTCGAGATTCTCGTGGTTCAAATCTTTTTTGGTACAATGTACGGATACTCCAAATGATGGATTGTACCTTGGCAATTTGATTGGATGTTGTGTTGTGGTTGTCTTGAAGGATCTGACGCATCTTTTCATCACCTGGCGCAGGGTAAAGCAATTGCAAAGTATGGAAGTAATGGAATACATGTCACCAGAGTGGGAATATACTCTAAACAAGAAAACTGGGCAAATTCTCAATCAGTTGGGCGTGTTGGGCGAAGACGAAGAATCATACGCCATATTAGAGGAGCATGTCAGGAACATGCTGTCTGGGCCATATCGCGACCAGTGGGCGAATATCTCCAATGGAATTCCGACCATAAATGGAAAAGTCAACTTCTTTAGATACCTGGTCATGAAAATGGGTATTGAGCGTTCTGTGGTTTTCAGACAATCAGCCACCGGGCAAGTTAGTTAGTAGCATTAGTACGTGGCCTCCACGACACCAGTAATGGGGATATATATGAGGATAATGGAAGTGACTATTAAAGAAAGTAGATATAGAATGCCGGTGACTGCGCCATCACTGAAATGAAAAATTGTAAGCAAAGTCTTTAAGCTTATTTAAGATGACCATTCGAAGACATATTAGAACTGTGCTTCGAATTAAAATGATTTTTTTAGCAGTTTAAAACTGCCAAGAAGGAAGATTTTTTAATGTTGTTAGAGAAGTTATTTACTTTCAAGGTAGATCGAAACAAAACATAATTATATTGTTACATTGATTGTACTATTGTAAAACGATGTTGCAATGAGCTCTAGCAATCGAGCCAACTTGAACTCAGCTCTATTAGAAACTAATTTAAAATCGGCATTTTGGTTTTCTGCTAGCAGCTCCAGCAGCCTTGAAAACTCAAAGTTGTCTGTTCCTGACTTGTTATACTTTTTATCAATCTTCCTTTCATCTACAAGTTCAATTGCAAATAATTCGCCATCTGAGCTAGAAAACTTGAATGTCACGTCTGGGAACTTAGGACCGCTGGATCCAAAAAAACTTAGTGCTACTTTCCCAAGATTCTCTCCAACAAGATCCTTCAAAACACCGAGCTCGAAAAGACGCCGCGTATTCCACTCTAAGGTCAAGCAGTTTTCTCCTCCAGCATTTCTGTGGTTGACCTTGTTATAAGCGTTCTTGAGCTTCCTGGTTATGCCGTGCTTTTTGGTAGGTGCATACTTGTTAGATGCTTGCGCAGTTTTCAAGGCATGCTTTTGTGAGAGCTCCAAGGAGCGAGATTGTTCTTGCAGCTGGATATTTGCAGCTTGGATTCGCTTTAAGGTGCGCTCAGCAGTTTTTATCTCGGCAGACGTTGACTCCACAACATATTCTCTAGATTTGATTGTGTTGGCAATATCATTGAGAATACTTTGCAGATGATCTTCAATGCTCAGGCTTCCCATCTGTTTGAGTTCGTATGCCCTTTCCAGCACATGCTGTTTCAGATTGAAGTAGTTTATCGCCTCCAGATTTTTGAACAGAGGATCGCTTTGAATGGCAGCAGTACTGTGAATCAATTGCTGAAATGTTGGCTCATCACTTTCAATTATAGAGCTTGTCATCAGATCATATAGGGTGGTATCTACGTCCTCAACTTGCATCATGTAGACGAGACCTCTTTTGATCTCATTGTAAATAGAGGTTAGCCTATCGTCGCTAGACGAAAGTTGATAAACACTCGGATTCAACCGAAGTTCAATGATATTCTCTGCATTTGTCTGCAAGGCTTTCTTTTCATTGGTTTTTATAGTTTCAATTAAAGCATTAATGGCGTCATCATGTGGGAAAGCGTTCAAGTTAACATCGAGATTGTTGCCGATGGCGATCAGATATTGCTTAGAAATACTGAGTGCTGCTCGTTCATCCTGACACATATCATTGTATATGAGTTTCTCACAGAAGGCTTCGAAAGACGGTGATGTGAGCATTTTCCTTAGCGACAAAGCCAAATCGTCGTTGATCTGTTCCGCATACTGGTTCAATGGTGTTAAGTAACCTTGAAACGCTGAAAAAGAGAAGACGGTATCGATGACTTCTAGAAGAATAGCCACCTTCCTTTCAGGTCCAAAAGACGACTTCGGGAGGCCAAATTTGTCAGGGGCTTTCAAAATTGGACGGACTATTGCCTCCACCAGTATTTTTGAAATAGCAACTAAAGCGTCGCTTTCATATGGGCTACGATCTGCAACAACTCTATAGGCCGTAGTACACAAAAATTTGATATCTTCAGGAATAAGATGAACGTTTCTCAGTAAAGCTTCGCTAACCATTTCAACAGCTTTCCATAGACTTGTGAGATTATTGACGAAAGCGGTTTTTGTATTTTCATCTTCAATTGATTCACTGGAAGAGCGCTCCATACTATGAGGGTTTAGCTTTTGGTAAATGACAGCCGGTACCGACTCAAAATCCACAGAATCAGAGGAAATGAATTGAAGAAGAGGAGTAAATAGCTCGCGAATAAGGTCGGGTATTTGGCGGTGAACATAGAAGAAAATTAGATCCTTCCAGAAGCTTGGGCCTCTTTCTTCCAAAAAGTGCTGAGCATTACTGAAACTTTCAATTTCGGCGACAAGGAAACCTGCAACAAGTTTAACGAAAAAGCCATTTTCCCTCTGTCCCATGGTTCCATTCGCTGACACAAACGTTTTCGTCAGATGCTTGGCGGCAAAATTTTGATCGAGACGGTGCAGAGTCATCCAATAAAATGAGTCTGTTTGGAGCAGGTACATCAGTTTCTCATATCCAGGAAAGCACGAATTACCAAACGTTTGGTAGTACGCACCTGAATTGGTGGATGATACAAATATGTTGAAGTTACTGAGGATATTGCTTTTTCTCTTTAGAAGTTCGAACTGCTTTTGTATCCTATCCCTGGACTTATTGGATTGATCAATTTGAGATTTGAGGCATTCTAGGTTGCTACGAGATTCGTGAGTAGCATGTATTCTATTGAGCAAGTGAACAAACTTCTTGACGGCCCGGATGCTAGGGTTAGCTGCGGACATGAATTCTAAATATGCCCTTCTTATTTGGTAACGACGAATCAAAGATTGAATGAGAACAAGATCCGAAGTGCGATTTTCGTAATGCAAGGTTAACTGTGTGTTATACTTTCTAGTGAGAAAACCTTTGGTAATGGCCTGAAACTTTCCAAAATGACTGGCTTCGACGATATCAGCGATCAGTTCTAGAGTGAAGCGGACTAAAACTCCTTTTGATAGAGCTTGGAGTGAAATAACTGGGTCCTTGCTATCACGTACCGCCGTTGCTAGAGAATTTATACCGCATCTTTGAAATGATCCCCTTAATACTGCTCCCATGGACGATATTATATCATCGTAACGTTCTAGTTCTGTCAGAGTACTCAACATGGCTTGGCGTCTGAGTGAGCTCCTTGACAGTGCTTGGACAGCAACAACCAGACTATATCGCTCATTGAGCGAGAAATACATTGATTTTCTGTGTTTTCGTAAGTGATGGGCACGGAGCAGACCTTGGAAGCTTATTATTAGCGAACTATGAGCCGCCGATTTTTCTTGAAGCATTTTATATCTTCTCCTCTGAACCCGCCCTCTGGCATGAGCTTGTAAGAATTTTAAAGGGTAGCTGATAACAGTATAGCTTGAGAGAGCTTTTTTGCTGCAACGTCTGACAACATTTGAGCGGCAGATGTTTTGAAAAAAGAATATTTGATCCTCGAAAGCCATGAGACGCACACGGAGTGTGAAAATCCTCTCACGTATGCTGTTTGCTTTGATTAAGGACTGAAGGTCCCGAAATCGAAGCTCTTCTGACCGGAAAAATTCAAAGTCGAACTTAGCCAATTCTTTCCTCTTCAAATATCCCCTCGCTTGTGCCTGGAGGGAAGCTATCTTTCCAATAACAATATCAACCTTTCTACGCAAAATTATTACGCCAAATCTAGTATTCACTCCTCGACATACAGCCTGAAGTTTACACACAGAGTCCAAAAATTGAATTTCTGTCATGCCTTTTCTCCTTGTAGGAGAATATTCAGGGGTTCGGTATTGAAGGGTATCATATCGATCGAATTCGTAGGCGTCTTCTAATAGCTTGGGATAGGCGAATAGATTAGAATCCGTTCGGTATGAAAGGTGTCTGTAGATTCGAGGTGAGTAGTAAGAAAGTGATTTAACTGGACTTATGCTCAAATCGAAATTCAGCAAGGGTGTTGTATCTGCCAATAGATTTACCGGCTGCATTCTCTTTGTCTCACCCATCTCTTCTGGCAAGTCAGTGCTAATTGGGGACATTTGAGAGCTTCCTCCATGAATGGAAGACGTCACAGCGTTCTTTTTAGGAGTCTGGGGGGAGCTCGAAAGGCGGTAGGATCTCTTTGTTGTTGTATTTTCATCAGCACTCTGCAATAGGCCCACCTCATTGTTATTGTTAGAAGCATCGAGGTCTGACTTTGTTCCAGTTGATGCATCTTTAAATGAGAGGAAATTATGAATCGCAGGAATCTTGCGCTGACAGAGTTTGATATCATCATCCGAAAAGCGAACAATTCCACTGAAGTTTTGAATTTCGGGCACTTTTCCTGGCCATTTGCTGTTAATAACGTTTATTAATGCATGTAGCGTTTCAAACACTTTTGGGATGTTTTTCTTCTCATATAGGTCAGTAAGTTCGAACCTAAAAAGATCGGGGACGCCGATCTTTTCCACAAGATGGAAAAATGCATTAATGTTTTGAGTGTGCGTAAATTGGAGCGAGTTTCCGGCGGGCACAATTTTCTTCACGAGGCTTGGATCAATTTTCTGAGTAAGCTTAGCCAGATACACGCCGTCCCGCAGAGTATTACCACTTACTAATTCCATCTCAGAGGGCAGATTCTCTTCTATGACAGCTTCAATCCACTCTTTAGCTTCCTTAACCCGGCACAAAAGTTCATAGTACTTCATGTCCCTGTTGGACAGTTTAGTCATATCGAAAGCCTCGTTCGGATTATTCAACGGCTTTGAGTGAGAGAAATTCGTTTGCCCTTTCGAAATGCGGTTGTCTTTGAATAATGACCCACCACTATTTTGCTTCGAGGGTGAAAGCGCCTTCAAAGGACTAGAGCGTGTCGCCGCATTTGGGGATCCGAAATGTCGATATTGGTAAGTAGAATCATTTTCCTTGTCTGTTTCGTTTTCACGACGAGAAATGAAATTTTCCTTACCGGCGGAAGAACGCAGAGACTCGGCAGAAGGGGTTGGGAATGGTACAGCGGTGTTACTATCCGCTAGATTTGCCATATATCTATCAATGAAAGGGTTTCTGCCTTTGCTGGGCGAACCAGTTAGCGATGTCATGCCAAATTTTGGTGCTTTTCCTAAGGATAGCCGCGCCAAGTACTTTGACTGAGCACAATTGTAATGATAACCTGAGATTTCTCCACGACTTAATCGAATAAACTTAGTAAATGCTTCTCCAACGTTTTCGATCTCTCAAAATAATCAGAACCTCAGGTATGTTTGGAAAATTCCTAATGTAGTTGTAGGTCAACAAACGAAAAAAATCCATAACGTACCAAGTGACATGACAAACACCAGCGGTTAAAGATGATAATGGCAACACATCAAGAAAGCGATTGAAGGTGATTTTAGCGGGTAAGGACAGCGGTCATAAGCCTGTCTGTATCAAATTCAAAAACATTGAAGTCTTCGTATGGAAATGTTGGTTGGCCGTATGCCGTTGTCTTTCCAATGCTACTAAAATCTTTGATGTCCGTGGTGTTGCGCATGTCACTGTGAAAGTGACAGTTTGTGCAGTCCTCCAGAACAACCGACTGTGGTTGTAGGTTGGACGTCGAAATGTAGATGCTGCAATTTTGAAGTCCAAAAAGACGAACTTGGATTTGGGAGTCTGGCTGGAGACGTAGCAATATATAAGAGTCTGTTGCATTCTTGACATAGAAGCTGCCGTTTTCAAATGGTAGGCCGTTGAAATTCACAACGCAACGATGCAGAGACCGTAAATATACCGCAGAAGATCCAACCGCTATTCCATGGACCTTTTCAAGCTCAAAGTCATATGCCAAAGAGCTCTTTTGAAGACTTTGGTAGGTCCCAATTTCCCGCTCGTATCGAACGGCCTTTCCAACACACACTGGAAGCGGAACCGAATTAGATAAAGAATCTACCGCTACCTTGTAATCTTCTCCTTTACTCAGTTGGTTTTGTTTTGGCTTGCTCTTAAACTGAAACTTCCTTCTCGTCGTAGGTTGGCCTTCATTCGTGACTTGTTTGAGAAGTTTATTCAATCTCGCATTATACTTTTCCCGGTCATAAGCAGGCAACCTGTCTGCAACGGATCCAACTGCGGCAAAGAGTGCGCTAACGTCCTTCTTCAACTGAGCAACATCACTCCTTTGACTAGATTTTTGTTCGATATCTATCGTATATTAGTATGAAAGAAGCTTAAATTTAGCAGTATCCATTTTACTTACCATCGCAGGCTACATCAAATGCTTTAGGGATCTCTGAAGAGCTCAGTTCTATAAGACTTAGGGAACTCATCCCTTACTGTGCAAAGTAATGTCGTCTTACGTTGATTCTCACTATCAAATATGATGGATTATCAAAAACAACGAATGGCAAAATATTCCACTATTTTGTTGGAACGTACGTTATAAGCAGCTGCGATTTCGCTCGTAAGCGTCTGAAATTTCCCTCAAACAAATATGATCCCTTAATTTAGTTGATGCTTTATACAAATTTTCTACATGAATTAGTTAGAAATATGAAAGTTAGTTGGCATTCGAGTAACTTAATCCACCTCTTCCATTTCGGTCTCAGCACTGATCTCAGCAGCTGGGGCTTCGGCGGCAGCTTCTGGGGCGGCTTCTTCTTCTTCATCTTCGTCGATGTTTAAGCCCAAAGATATCAATCTGTTGATTCTAGTGGCGAAGGAGGCTGGCTCTTCCAAAGTGAAACCTGAAGTCAACAAGGCCGTTTCGTACAATAGATTGGTCAAATCTTTCACTGTTCTGTCTTGAGCACCGTTGTCCTCTACTCTCTTCTTCAATTCCCGAATAATAGGAGAGTTTGGAGAAATTTCGAAGATCTTCTTCGAAGACATGTAGGAAGACATGGAAGAGTCTCTCAAAGCTTGAGCTTTCATGATTCTCTCCATGTTAGCAGACCAGCCGAATTGTCCAGTTCTAATGGCAGCTGGGGCGTCAATTAGTTTATGAGAAACAACAACCTTCTCAACTTGGTCGCCCAACACTTCCTTCAGAGCGGTGGCCAATTGCTCGTATTGCTTGGCTTCCTCTTCTCTCTTGGCTTTCTCTTCCTCAGTTTCTTCTAACTCGAAGTCCTTGGTAATATCGACCAATTGTTTACCTTCGAATTCCTTCAATTGAGTGAACGCATATTCGTCAATTGGATCAACCAAGAATAGAACTTCGAAGTTCTTGACCTTCAAAGCTTCCAAAAATGGAGACTTTTCAACAGCCTTCATTGATTCACCGGTTATGAAGTAGATGTTCTTTTGGTGCTCTGGCATTCTAGTGATGTAGTCGGTTAGCGAAGTTAGTTCATCCACAGACTTGGTAGAGTTGTAACGCAGTAGCTTCGCCAAAGCGGTTCTGTTTTGAGTATCCTCGTGAATACCGAGCTTCAAGTTCTTGGCGAAGGCGGAGTAGAACTTGTCGAATTGTTCGGAGTCTTCGGCAATTTCGTTGAAAGTTTCGATCAACTTCTTGACGATATTCTTTCTGATGACCTTCATAATCTTGTTTTGTTGCAACATTTCTCTAGACAAGTTCAATGGCAAGTCTTCGGAGTCAACAACACCTCTGACGAAGCTCAACCATTCTGGAATCAATTCCTCGGCTTCATCAGTGATGAAGACACGACGAACGTATAGCTTGATGTTGTTCTTCTTCTTCTTCGACTCGAACAAGTCGAAAGGAGCTCTCTTTGGCACAAACAAAATAGCTTTGAATTCTAGTTGACCCTCAACGGAGAAATGCTTGACGGCCAATGGATCCTCCCAGTCGTTGGAAATAGACTTGTAAAAGGCATTGTATTCTTCTTGGGACACATCAGATGGGTTTCTGGTCCACAATGGCTTGGTCTTGTTAAGCTCTTCAAGCTCTTCCACTGATTCTTTGATCTTTTTGCTTTCGGACTTCTTTTCAGAGTCGTCTTCTTCGTCGACTTCTTCCAATTTTGGCTTTTTGTCGTCGGCGTCGGACGTTTCCTCTTCCTTCTTTTCCTCTTCAGCGACTGGAACTTCTTTTTCCACCTCCTTGGTGACCAAAAGTTGAATTGGGTAGGCGACGAACTCGGAGTGCCTCTTAACGACTTCCTTAATTCTCTTCTCCTCCAAATACTCAAGTTGGTCCTCCTTCAAGAAAAGCCTCAAAACGGAACCCCTGCCGAGTCTTTCATTGTGTTCATCCAAAGTAACGGTGAAAGAGCCACCGGCATTGGATTCCCAGATGTACTGCTCGTCGTCGTTGTGCTTGGAAATTACCTGAACTTTGTCAGCAACCAAAAACAGGGAGTAAAAACCGACACCGAACTGACCAATCATGGACACATCAGCACCAGCTGAAAGAGCTTCCATGAAGGCCTTAGTACCAGACTTGGCGATCGTACCCAAGTTGTTGATCAAATCAGCCTTGGTCATACCGATACCGGAATCCCTGATTTCAAGAACCTTTTCCTCTGGTCTTGGAGTAATTCTGATGAACAAATCGGGCTCAGACTCTAGTAGTTTAGGGTCGGACAGAGCCTGGTATCTGATCTTGTCCAAGGCATCCGAAGCGTTAGAGATCAATTCTCTCAAGAAGATCTCTTTGTTCGAGTACACGGTATTGATGATCAAACTCATCAACTGAGTGATCTCAGCTTGAAATTCATAAGTTTCCTGGGACATGTTGACGATAGAAACTGTTGATTATTTGGCGTTAAGAAATTCTAACGAGCAAGAGCACTAATGACAAAATGCCTTTTAGACTCTGAAACATGTGTCCTTTAAATACTCCAAAATCTAATAAATTTTGTGGGTATACCTTTCAACAACGAACTTTCTAGAAAAAAATCATCTAAGCTTGACACACTAGTACAAAGTGATATAAAATATTGTTCAAGGTTCTGGCAAGTTCTAGCATGTCAAAGGTTGACGCGCAAGTAGCTTAACGATTCATGATCTATTAGACATCTTTGGGATCGATGTAGAGAACTGCTGTTTCTAAAGGCGTAGTTGAGAGAAGGGCACCGAATTCGGCGCCAATTGTTGACGATCTTCAATTTCCAGTAACAAGGCGCCCGAGTTTTCGTAGACTAGGTAGTCTGGGTCTGTAGATCTCACATAGCGTAGCAGACTAAGTATCTGTGTCATGGAGTAGTTTTTCGGTAGAATTTCGGGCCCTGAACGCATGATCAACACGTGCAACAAATGCAACGCGCTACGCCTGAGGAGGTTGGACGAGTCTTCGCGGTCGTTACAACAGGTTTCTTGCTTTTGGGATTTCTCAAGCCTCAAAATACCAACGGCACAATCCACAACGTCAGGTAGTTCGTTTTGAATCCCAAGGGCATTGCCCTCCACACATACACCAAGCAGGGACATGGCTGACATTCGCACTCTGGCGTCGAGTCTGTCATGCTGTTGCACTTTTCCCAAACATACGGCGATGATCCGATGAGCAAGAGGACCCCCGAACACCTCACCTTGGGTCTGAACGTAGCTTACCAAAACCTCACCGATCTTGAGTATATCATCTAATGGAACATTTTTCTTCGACTCAGAGCACTGATCTGAGTACAGTTCGAGCAAAAAGGGCACAGCTCTATTCGGTTCCAGCTCACACAGCGCAGAAAGGCCTTTAATTGCATTTAGGTACACAAAGGGCTCTTTGTCATGGAGCTGACGCGCATGCAGCTCTAAAACGTAATTCAGGCCTATCACTGGAGACTTTTGCTCGATAAGTTGGCGTAGCTCATACAGACCATAAGCTCGTATCGGTGCCAGTGTATCGTTGACATTTAGCATAGCCTTCTGCAATAGTTCTTGGTCTGCATCGAAATCGTTGTAGCTTTGGCTTATTTCTGTACTGGTGTTGCTGCCACCTTCATCAGCTAATAAGTCTTGTATCCTAGACGCCAAGGAATGAGCCTGCGGGTCGTCGCTTCGTAACTCTAGTGAACGTGTTATGGATTCTAAGACATTTCGACATTGTACGAGCTCTCTCTTCGATGTCGTAGAAAGAATTGTTGATAGCAGCTTCAGTAATGTCAAGTAAACACTAGTAGACCTTGGATCTTGTAAGAGATCGTTCTCTTTGCTCTGTTCGTTCCCTTCATCAGGGCTCTCGTCGTCTTCATCGTCAGAATCTACATGGGTCTCCTTCATCTCTCCCTGGTCGTCAGAAAGTTCGAATAGTTCGTCGATCATCGCTAACACATCCCGTGGCTTCCGTACAAGGTCGTCCTTGAAAGTTCGGTCCAATTTTTCCATTAGTTTAAGATCTACTAATACTAGCAGACTATTCTGAGCGTCTCCAGCTATTATGGATTTGGTAGAGCCACATGTTTTATGTGTGCTGGTAATCCAACGGTTCATTACAGAGAGGAAAGTATTCTTTGTCACCTCAGAATCATTTAAGGACTTTAAGAACTCAGCAAATAGCTCCACAGCAAGGTCAATGTCTAAGAACACTTGCTGAATTTTTTGTAGTTTATCGGTATTGCCGGTCTGTAAGACATTTGTGTCTCTATCATTGTCATGCTGATCGAGTAGTCTAACGTAAGGAAGTTGGTTTTCTGGATTTATACCGAATCCCCAGCTGCCATGGTCAAAATTGGCTAAGTTCATGACGATGTTATCCAAAGCTCCATAAGCAGAGTTAATAATAACGTACGTTTTCAAAAGAGTGAGAATCACCGCATAGTACGGCGTATTGACATCTTCTGATCCAACCTGCGGTTGTAGACGCTGATTTCTCCTCAGAAACATACCATAGACCCATAAGGTGAGGTAGAAGTTTTTGGAACCAAAATTAGCCAAGTTCGTGGTCAATTCTACACTTGGGTTTTTCGCAAGTGATAAGAGCACGTTTATAGTGTCATTCAGTTGCTTGGAGGAGTATTCCTTTAAGGACTCGTTATATAGCAGTTCAGTAATTCTCTTGAACAAAAAATCGTGGACAATCCTTTTATTTTTGAAATAAAACTCGCACAGCAGGTTGTTCAGACAGCTTACGAGAATTGGTTTGTTAATGAACGTAAGCCCTTCGTATATCTGATCAAAAAGTTTGGAGAAATACTGTATGCTACTCATGGATTTTGGCTTAGCAACCAGGATTTGACTGACGCGATTATACTTGCTAGTGTCAACTTCTTCGTCTTCGCGGACTCCGACTACAAAATCAACCAAGCTTATGATACCGTTACTTCTTCTGACGGGCAGAGTTGATAGCTTCGAGAGAACGAATTCTCTATATTGCGAATTCCTAGACGTATCCACCAGTAAACTGTAGAGTGCGAAAAGCTGATAGGTTTCTTGTAAGTTTTCAATTTGTTGGAACATGTCAAAATATCGCTGCTGATGCTCCATATTCGCTTCTAAATGCAAGGCGATAAGGGCAGTTACTAAGTCTGTGAAACCAACACCCTTCAGCAGCAGGCTTCCAAGTATATTTGTTTTGAGCGGCGCAGAAAGAAATATCGCATACAAAACATCGCTGACGTGGCTCAAAGTGTCAATATTAGCGCTATGGTTTTTGGGAACAATGTACTTCTTGTCTACTTCCCGGAAGTTCTCAATTCTTCTTTGATTCAAGGGGATTCCGACTCCACAAGGCAGGTTAGCATAGATACCATGTATTACAATCAAATTTACTAAAAGATCGAAGGTTTTCATGTCGTGAAGCGAAATTGGAACAAGATTTGCCGAACCATCCGCTTTTGTTGCATCGAGAGTGATGGAGCTCAACTGCATCAGTTGGTCCAAAAGATAGGCCACAAACTTACTATTGGTCGTGAAACCTACTTCTTCATATAGTAGCACATTGGAGTCATTGGAAATCTTGGAGATTAAATTTGAATGCAGAGAATCAAAGAACCGATCCAAAGGCGTATCGTTAGTAAAGTCTGGCTTTTTGTCCAAGACTTGCTGAAGATTTTTCTGGGAATCAGAGTCGTCTGCCATCCAGTGTCCAACTTTGTTGCCCCCAAATCCTGGTTTCTGGTTCCTAAATATATACCTGCGCATTCATTATATATTGCCGCTCTTCATCAAAACACAAGTCACCATGAACGAAACAGCCAGAGCGTCAAATTTTAATTAAAGTACTCTTTAAAGCTCATCGCCTCAGAAAATCCAGCAAATACTAGAGATAAAACAAGACAAATAGCATCAAACTCAGCTCCCATGAGCCTACATAGCGAACCGTTAGACCAAGAAGACCAAGACTCAATCATTTTAGATGCCAGAAGCGGGGACCTAGGGTCCCTAAAGGACATTTTCACAAACTTAGTCAATCCAAAACTCATAGTCACATGCCGCGATGCTGATACCAAATCGACGCCCATGCACATGGCGGCCGCTAACGGGCATGTAGAGGTAGTGGAGTACCTTTCGTCACTTGTAGGGAACTCTGAGGAGTGCAGGAAGTGGGTGAACGCTCAGAACGAGACTGGAAACACCGCCCTACACTGGGCATCGCTCAACGGCAAACTGGAATGCGTACAGGTGCTATGTGACAAACTTGGTGCTGATCCATTTTTGAGAAACAAGTTTGATCACGACGCCATCTTCGAAGCCGAACGAGGCTCGCACGAGGATGTGGAAACATTTTATTTGAAGAAATACGACGTGGAGCCAGACTCACAGCCCCAAGAGGGTTCGACTAATGACACCGTTCAGTTTAAAGAAGGAACAGAAATTGAGCAAATTACTCAGGAAGCAACGGAAGCACTAAGACAAAAGACCAAGACCTTAAGCCTCGAACAGGACGCCAAGAATTAAAGAAAAAGCATGCAAAAGCGGCAGTTATTTGCATAACTAAACCAGGAAGAGCTTCGCGTGCTCAGCGACAAGCCCATCCGCTACACGCTCTACATCGACACAATGACAGCTATTGTTCGACCAATTACATATATAGCAAGTACTCACGAAAGTACTTATCATATCATAGAGATTCTGAGATGCTGTTACCCCGCCTCACCTATAGAGTCACTCAAAACGAAGGTTATAGTGTTAAGAAAATTTTTGAATAAGCCGCATACAGTAACCAATCTTCGAATCCTGGTTCAAAACTCTCGCCAGGCATCTCACCACAGGATACATAGCTCTTTGACCCCTAGCACAAGATGTCTGAGCTAGCAAACGAGTTGGGATTTGACCCTACCTTGAAGAAGAAGAAGAAGTCCAAAAAGATAGCGGATTTTGAGGAAACAGACGGCGTTGATACGGCAGCATCAGTTCCAGGTGCAGATGATCTTTTCTCTGGGCTAAAAAAGAAGAAGAAGAAGCCTAAGGAGGCTGTCAAGGACTCTGGTGACATACAAGATGCTGTCGATGAGGTTGACGCGGCTTTGGGAGAACTGAAGCTCAAGAAAAAGAAAAAGAAGACCAAGGAACACAACCTGGTTGATTTCGAAGAGGAATTGGCCAAAGCGGGCGTCTCAACGCCGCCAGACCAACAAAATAGTAACACCAATAGTCGTGAAGCATCACTGCTACCTGGCGAAGATTCCGCACTACAGCAGGATACCGGCCTGCCCTACCAGATTTTGCTGTCCAGATTTTTCGAAGTTCTTAGAACTAACAACCCAGAACTTGCTGGCGACAGAAGTGGACCTAAGTTCAGAATTCCACCACCTGTGTGTCAGCGTGATGGTAAAAAGACTATCTTCTGTAACATTCAAGAAATTTCCGAAAAGCTACAGAGGAATCCAGAGCATCTTATCCAATATTTGTTTGCAGAATTGGGTACGTCGGGGTCCGTGGATGGTCAAAAGAGGCTGGTAATGAAAGGTAAGTTCATGCCCAAACAAATGGAAAACGTGTTGAGAAGATATATTCTAGAATACGTCACCTGTAAGACCTGCAAGAGCATTAATACCGATTTGCGTAAGGAACAGTCCAACAGACTGTTCTTCTTGGTTTGCAAGAGCTGTGGTTCTACGAGGTCCGTCTCCTCCATTAAGACTGGTTTCCAAGCCATTGTCGGTAAGAGAAAAAGAATGTAATAGGTCGGCTTTCGCATTGGCAAATCCACTACTAAAAAAGAAAAGAAGATTGGCGCCACTGAACCTCCAGATCCATGTACAGATTATTCAGAGATGCTTTCTCCACGCACTTTTCACCGTTTGCACATCAGTTAATCAAATATCAAGAATGAACTTTTCCAAGAATACTTGCTCTTGTAGCCTTGTTTGCCTAGTCTATGTAAGACGATTACCTATGCCGTATTCCAACGCAAGTTACTTACGATCTTGCGGAAGGAAGGACACCACTTGCCTGCAGAAGTGTCGGATAATATCCAATTTGTGAGCAGCTTGTGGACTTTCGCTTCATTCTGCAATGATGCTAGAGTTTCACTCATAAGCTGTCGTCCACGCTCATGATCCAGGCTCTGATCAAAATTCTCCAAGAATTTGCTCTTATGGTATTCGAACTCCGTGGACGACAATTTGGAATTCATAGCAAGTATAGCGTTTATTTCTAGCATTAGTTCAGTTTTGTCTTTACAACGAACTAGCGGGAGCTTCCGTGATTCCATTACACTTGAAGTTCGGCCCTTTGTTCGATTCCTAATGGGTGGTGCTGGGGCTGTGACTCCTTTGGTACTCCTGAAGTCGTCTGGTTGGTTGTCCACAAGCATTTGTTTTGAGCCCACGCTTCCTTTCACGAAGTACACGAAACTTGGACAATCATTGTAGCCGGGAACGTCCGTTTCTCTACAATTTTGAAAACTCTGGGTACGATCCAGCATCTAATCCTCGAGACTGAAGTTCTCGCTTCAAGGCGGATTGGAATATAATGTGATCTTTTGAAGGCGTTCTTAATTAAAGTATCAAGAATGCTCGAAAAGCTGAGATCACCAGTCACGAAACCAATTGGCCTTGTAGGTCCATCAAGGACGTCAAAAGCTCACCGCTTGAAGGCCTTTCATTCGGATCTACTTTTAAGCATTTGTGTATGATATCGATAAGCACTGGACTGATATGGGCGCGACGCGGTATTGTGTATTTTCCCGTGATGATGGCGTACGTGATCGACGCACCGCTGATTTGTTCTTCACGTTCGAAAGGTGAGATTCCGAAGCACATGGCGTAGATGGTACAGCCCAACGACCATATATCACATTTTTCAGTGACTATGGATTTAAGTTGAGCATCGAGAATCTCTGGAGCTGTGAAAGCCAGAGTGCAGTGCTCTGAACGCCATTCTTGGAACCGTAGAAGCGCACTTCGCGAATTGATCTCCAAGTATGCTCGAGAACAGGAGCCAAGGTCTGCGATCACAGGCATGTCCTCCGGCGATATCATAATGTTCGAAGGCTTAAGGTCCCGATGCGCGTGTGGCTGGTGGGACTCCCCGAACGTATCCAATTCAAGGTCGTTTAGAAACGATGTTTCTTCATTGTACGGTGCAGACACAATACTGTATGAAACGTCAGCATCTTCACTTATACCAGCCTCATGAATACACAACAGGCCTCTAGTCATTCCTACCGCAAAGCGAACAATATCTAACTGAGGAATTCCCGTGCAGTTAAGTAAGTGTCTATTAATTTCGTCTTGTAGCGACCCTTTGGAAAAATACGGCAACAGGAGGTACACAGTCTTGGATCCGTCCTTCTCTTGGCACACTTGGGAAGTTATAATTTGTGCAATGTAGGGGCTGTGGAATCTTTTGTAGTTGTTGATCTCTTTCATTGCAGGAGATATCGAACCAATGCTACCAAAGAAACATCTTGTCTTTTTGAGTGCTAGATGTTCTCCTGCTTGAGATTCTACAAGGTATACAAAGGAGGATCCACCTTCACCCAGTAGTCTTTCGATTTTGTATTTTTGGCCATTAACAGTCACATAAGAATACTGTGAGCTGCCACAACTGCAAAGGGCGGCTAGCAATGACATGTTGCGCGATAAGCGAGGTGGGCGAATAGCAATTGATGGAGCTGGGTTATTAATTAAGTCATGCAAAGTATTATAAGCATTTCCCACAAGGAAATGAAGATAGATTTACGACTACCACTACTCTAAATCATGTGATATGTAGAACACTTCGGACTTTGAACGATGTGATGGCGCAAACGTTCTCAGTGGCACGGATTCTCGGTTATAAATGACTTCACACTTCCTACAATATAGATTTTTTTTATCACAGAGATTGTTTTTGACAGTTACGCGATGGCAATTAGTGTTGGAAATGCAGATTTATACATTTCGATGACTTAGGTATCATTCAATTATTGTAATTTCATCGTGAATCGATAGAGAAATGCGCCGTGAAACTTGTGTTGGGATATGCATATTGCTGTAACGTTCGTAGAGTATTCACCAATCTTTCTAGCTAATTCACGATTCAAGTTGGTAATTCGACGGTCTTTCTTAAGAGTTGATTAATATATGTCAGGATCCTATACCAATCTTGCTATAGTACGAATTACATGAGCACCACGACAGAATAGTATGAAGTGAATAATAACAATCTCGAGTTAGTACGTTGACTCACGCCAGTCCATGCTCTAAATTAATGAGAATAGTATCACTACCTCAGACTAACAAGCATAGGATGAAAATGGCATGCAATTAATAGCCAATACTTTATTAATTTACCCATTCCAAACGTTTGTATGAACATGGATGCTTTATTCCTAGTGTTGAGATTCTACTCTTCACATCTAGAAGAACAACGGAGAGATAAACATAGGGGCTTCATCGAATATCCGTCAATTAGCCTAGTCAATCATGTGTACTTTACATGAACAATTTAGTAAGCTTCTACTTCTGATGCAGATTCGTCTCAATAGAACGTTCTGACATGATGCCAGAGTATCCCAAGGTGTAATATTATAGTACAAAGTAATACAAATTGTGAGCTCGAAGAGTGGACGCAATAGTCATTGTTAACCCAGCAGAATCTGCACTTAGCACACTAAGAGATGAATGTAAAGAAACAATTAACCTTTCCTGTATGAACCAGCCAATCTCAAGTCATATATGAAGGACCTAAGCGGAAATTATTAAATTAGGCGCCTCTAAGGGAGATCGATCTCGGAAGATGCGTATAAAAATGCAATGTTCTTCACTTACTCCCAATCTATAGTGGGATGTACAAATTTTGCCATCATTTAGCTTGGCTCCTGAACATACGTCTTTGTCTTGCTGTCCATGGATTCCCTACAAGCATGTAAGAGATAGGTCGCAAAACGTCTAAAAAACATATGCGGAAATGCGTCCAAATTGGATCTTTTCTGGTTCAGCTGTAGGATTTGGCAACCATGGCCCGGCCATAACGCAATGTATTCTAACGTTCTCGTGGTAGAATAGCTGGGTTAACAGTTTTGGAGTAATCAGAATGTATTGGGACGTGTTTTCCACACATGCATTTTCAACCATGGCCTTATGGATAATACGTTCATTCCTGGAGTCCATTCCCTGGTTGATTTCATCAACGACGCGAAAGGGGGCCGAGGTAAACTCCTGTAGTGCTATCATGTATAATACCGTTGACACCGCTCTTTCACCACCAGACTGCGTGTGAGAGTCAAGCCTTTTGAGAGAGGCACTATCTCGAAACTTCACCATTATATCGATTTTCCACTCGGTGTACAGTTCCTGTTTATCGAGGTGTACAGCTCCTGCACTTCCTACATTCCTGAAAAGTCGAGCAAAGTTGCTCGAAAGCTTATCAACAATGTTGTCGAAAACAGGTTCAAGCAGATCTCGCTTCTCTTGCATTTGAGAGCGCAGAACAGTTAAATTATTTCTCATCTGTGGAATGCTATTATTGAGAACGGCTAGCTCATTCTCTGTTTGTCGGAGTATTTCGAGAACAGATTCATCTTCATTCACAATAGCTATCTCTGACTTCAATCTCTCAATGATCCCCAAGACAAAATGCAAATTGAAATTGTCATTGGTTTGATACTCTTCTGCTAGAGCTGCCAGCTGCTCCTTATCTGTATTGGAATATTGCCGTATTGCTCTCAGCCAACTCTGGTACTCGACTGTATCTTTCATCGAAGCGTAATCCTTTTTAGCCTCATCATACTCTGCTCGCAATTGCTGCTCTTTATCATTGAAAAAACTCACCACGTCATTCATAGACCGTTCACTATTGAGCGATTCCAGGAAAGCAACAGTTGCAAAACTTATTTCTCCTTCGAGTTTCTGTAAATTACCTATGAATTTAGTAATTTCTGCCATGCACTTGATTTTGTCCTCAGCAGTCTTAGAAATATCTTCTTGACATTCCCTAATTTTCGCTGCAACATCCTTGTTCGACTCTCGCTTTAGGTTTTTAAGTTTTTCTCTTAGTGCCTCTATGATGCGCTTAGTCCTGGTAACTGCACTTCTTTGACTATTGAGCTGCGATGCTTTTCTCTTCAAAGACTGGTCGACTTCCTTATTGTAATCCACCTTTTCCTTCAAATCCCCTATCTTTTTCATAATCTTTGCAACTTCTTCTTCCCTCGATCGTATATCCTCTCTAACTTGATCGATTTCTCTATTAATCTCCTCTTTTCTTTCATTTGATAAAACGTATCCTCGATAAAACTGCGTGTCTCTCACTTGGAAATTGACTGAGAAAGCCTGTTTAGTTCCGTAAAGTGATCTTTTGAAATCGTAAACGTAATTCCCTGCAATGATCCTTGAAAATTTGGGGTTTCCATTCTCGTCGGGACTTCTTAGGTATTCGTGTCTTTCGGGACTTAAATTCCGTCGCGAAAAAGGAATTCTATACAGCCCACACCTTTGGCATAACATCTTAATAATTCGGCTGTCGCCAGTCAGAAGATCAGCAAGATAGCATTCAAATCCCATTTTCTTTAATTCTAAAATAGAATACGGAGGCCTCAATTCCTGCTCTGGCAACTGCCTTAAATTAACGCCAAATTGCTGCAAAATCTCATTGTTGAAAGCCTTATAAGCCTCGGCATCAGTCATCGTCAGCGCAGTGGATGTCGCAAAATCTATGCATGTCCCAATATGTCTGGCAAATTCGGGCTGCTTTGCGGACACGAGCATTATTGGGGGTTCAAGAACTCTACCGCCCATCTCTGGTTTACTCCGCACATACAGTACTGCTTTTTTCAGCACTTCAAATGTATCCCCTTTGCCTTGTAGGATGTTAATTTTGTCAGTTGATTTCAGGCTTTGGATTCTTTCTTGTAGCAACCTCTGTTGGGAACTAATTGTGTGCTTTATGTTTTCGACAGAAGCTAACAAATCCCTAATTTCGCTCCTAAGCTCGAAGACGTTCTCGCTGACTTTTGCTCTGTCCTTCGTTATATCTTCAATTTGCAACTCATCTGGTTCATCTAGGCTAGATAACATTTCTTCCTGCTCTTTTAGCTGCTGTTTTGTATCTTCGATCTGCTTTCGGATCCTTCCGGTACGGCCTTCATAGTGATTGATATTGTCTTGTGAAAGCTTGATATGATTCTCATACTGGTTCAGCTGCTCCAAGTATGTAGGATACGCTTCCTTACCTTTCTTGAATCTGTATTCTAGTTCATTCTTAATCCGTAGCTTTTCCTCACGGTCACTCCCAATGCGATTCAAGGTATTTCTAAACGGCTGTTTGTCGGACAATAGCGACTTCAGTTGTCCCCTGGTCGCTTCACAGACCTTTTTATACTCCTTTATTCTTAACTTATGTTCCTTGACCTTCACATAGGGCAAGATCTTCTCCTGGAGCGCCAATTCCTCCTTCTTTTGTTTGAAAGCCTCCAAGGTTCGAACAGAAGCTTCAAGTCTTTCACGATTAGCATTCAGCTCAGAAAGTCGAGATTCCTTGACTTCAAGTTCCTTAGACTCATCGATCTCTTCTTTTTGAAGCCCTTTGAGATCTTCAAAAAGGTCTACCATTTTCGCATCTACCGATCGAATTGTTTCAGTGAGGAGTTTATCGGACTTCAATTTCGCGAAGTCCTGAACCCTCTCCTGGGACAGAAATTGGCAAAGGTTGTCCAATTGGATATTTAGATCGGCAACAACACGCTTTACGACCTGTTCATCGACTGGATTGTCATTCAGGTGGTATGTTGACTTCTTCCTGTCGCGATATATGGTGCGGGTGATTTTGGTAGTGGAATTCTCATCAACATATTGAGTTTGCAGACTATTAGGATCTACTTTCAGTGTTGTCTCGATGATGCTTTTTATTTCACCATTTTTGATGAAGTCCTCGATTCTTTTGCTGCGGCCGATATACTCAGGTTTGCCGGCTAAGCCTAAACAAACACCACAGACAAAGGTTGATTTTCCTGACCCATTGGGCCCAATAACCATATTAAGCGACGGAGACATGCAAAACTCCGCTAAAGCATAGGTGACAAAGTTCACCAGCCGTAATTTCACAATAGACCCTGGTTTAAATTGGGAAATGTCCTCATGCCCTATTCTTAGTTTCTTTCGAAGGTTGACGTCACTATCGTTATCATGATCTACACCATTTTCTTCATCTCCAGAATTCCTCATTAAGGTCCTAATATGTCCCCACTTGAGTGGTTTAGGTTTGAAAGCTACAGTGTCCTTAATGCTTTTTGACTTTAGTCTAAAAGTCGCGATGAGCAGGAAACGCCAAATCAATATATAAAAAAGACCTAACAAATATAGAGAGATCTTTAATCTACATATTATTACGTCTAAAATGACATGAACATACATTTTATACTTTACTCTTTTGATGTTATTATTGCATTATATGGACATATCGATCGGGGCCGCTATATAGATATTAACTGGTTGTTCACACTGGCAAGTCATTTTTAGCACAGGTTATCTCAGTCTAAAGATAATTCGAAGATTAACGATAATTAGAAAAACTCATTTGAAAGTGGTTAGTTGAGGCTCATAACAACACTCGCAGATAGGTTCACTTTGAATGAGAGCTCAACTACTCCTGTGGTAATCTTATTGAAGGCTTCAGATAAGATTGCAAACTTAATCACCGTACACGAAACCATATATGCTACTTAGTATAGGAAGACGATAATGCTTCTTTACGTGTTCAATTTAAGCACTAGTATATATTCAGTTTGAATCGTCTTAATGGCATCTCCAAGTGCCATTTGTGCTATAAGATCGACATCATTTTCTGCTAAACGTATCGGTATAATCGTACGATACGATTGTGTGGTTTGTCGACAGGCAGTGCTGAAAAAAAGATCTGTATAACTTACTTAACTCAAGTGCTCATCAATAACATATTCCAGTCTGCATCAAAAGGCTTCTGAATACCGCCGATATTCGTGTTGAAGTACTCCAATGTCAATCCAAACAAGTGACGCAAGTTCCAATGACTATGGCAAAGCTTTATCGCTGATTGCTGCTCATTCTCACATCTCAGGGCTCGGTCTTGATGAACATTTGCAACCCAAAGCTACATCTCAAGGTATGGTAGGACAATCACAGGCTCGTAGAGCCGCTGGCATCATTTTAAAGATGGTCCAAAATGGCACTATTGCTGGACGCGCTGTTCTCCTAGCGGGTCCTCCATCCACAGGTAAAACTGCCTTGGCGATGGGCTTGTCACAATCGCTAGGTCAAGGCGTTCCTTTCACAGCCATTGCTGGTTCTGAGATTTTTTCACTTGAACTCAGCAAAACCGAGGCACTTACACAGGCTTTTCGTAAATCTATCGGTGTGAAGATCAAAGAAGAAACAGAGATGATTGAAGGTGAAGTCGTCGAAATTCAGATTGACAAGTCCATCACGGGTGGCCACAAGCAGGGTAAATTGACCATCAAAACTACGGACATGGAGACCATATATGAGCTAGGAAGCAAAATGATTGAAGGACTTACTAAGGAAAAAGTCTTGGCAGGTGATGTAATTTCTATCGACAAAGCTAGCGGTAAAATAACTAAATTGGGCAGATCCTTTGCCAGATCCAGAGATTATGATGCTATGGGCGCGGATACCAGATTTGTGCAGTGTCCCGAAGGCGAATTGCAGAAAAGAAAATCAGTTGTCCACACGGTTTCTTTACATGAAATCGATGTGATCAATTCCAGAACTCAAGGGTTCTTGGCTTTATTTACTGGTGATACGGGTGAAATTAGATCCGAAGTAAGGGATCAGATTAACACCAAAGTGGCTGAATGGAAAGAAGAAGGTAAAGCTGATATTGTGCCAGGGGTGCTGTTCATCGACGAAGTTCATATGTTGGACATAGAGTGCTTTTCGTTTATTAACCGCGCTTTAGAAGATGAATTTGCCCCAATTGTTGTAATGGCCACGAACAGGGGTATTTCTAAGACGAGAGGTACAAATTACAAGTCCCCTCATGGTTTACCACTAGATTTGCTAGACAGGTCAATTATAATAACCACGCACAACTACAACGAACAAGAAATCAAAACCATCTTGTCCATCAGAGCACAAGAGGAAGAAGTAGAAGTTGCAGCAGATGCCCTGGATCTAATGACCAAGATTGGAACGGAGACCAGTCTACGTTATGCAAGTAACTTAATTGCTGTATCCCAGCAAATCGCTTTGAAGCGCAAGAGCAACACTATCGAGGTGGCGGACATAAAGAGGGCGTATTTGTTGTTTCTGGACAGCTCGAGATCTGTCAAATTTTTGCAGGAATACCAGCCGCAATACATCGATGATCAGGGAAATGTCCAGATCGCTAACGGCGCAAACAATGCAGACACCATGGATACTGCGGCTTAAATAGAGAGCACCAAATAGAGGAAGTAGTTGAAAAAGAAAACACCATAGACTGAAGACACTAGGACAGTCTTTCGTAACTTATAGTAGCGGTTCTAGTCTGGTTATTTCTGTATGTACGTACTACGCTTTTTGAAATAGATGTAATTATAGCCTATGGGATGAGACTAGCTTAACCAGAGCTTCTGGTGTTAAGGATGAGCGCAATGATCATACCGTAAAGACCCAGCACCTCAGCAAAAATCAAAACCAGCACGATACCCACAAAAAGCCTGGGTTGATGCATATACTTACGAACACCAATATCGCCAACGATTCCAATAGCATAGCCACTGCTCAAACAAGCAAACCCAACACACAAGCCACAGCTCATGTGCATAAACCCGTTGAATAATGTGTAGTCCTCAGAAGGAGATAAACCTCCGGCGATTAAAACGGCCACCACTAGTCCGTAAACGGCCAAGATACCACTCATAACTACTGGGATTAGAGACTTCATAATAAGTTCAGGTTTGAACGTACCGATACCGGCAATACCGATTCCGGACTTGGCTGTCCCTATAGCTGCTCCCATACATGACAAAGTCATAGCAAAGGCACATCCTGCGAAACCAAAAAACGGCGCAAAAAATGGAGCATACTCATCTGTTGCCACTAGTTCAGACATTTGAAAGGAGCGCTGTCGTCTGTATGTGGCCTCAATATTTTTCACCTAACCTTGACCTTATTTCTCGTTATGATGATGTTAATTCACTAATGAGCTCTTTTAGAGATACTGCTCAAATAGAATCATAATAAACGGCAGATGAGACGAAAGGTGACAACTACGTAGGTAGCCTTCGTTAGAGCTAGAAAACCATTCTTAGAGGAACTACGAGCCCTCAGCTAATGATATAATGTCCTGTACATTACTGAGCCTCTGGAGTAGGACTGAGGACTGTCCTTGGAGATGATAATAATATATCTCTGAAGGATAGTCGTTTAAGAAGGACGTTCTCTTAAAAGGTTACGAAGACTTTGACTTAAGGCAGTTAAGTGAGGGCTTTCCTTCAAACCCATGGAAAGGATGCTGTGAGGTTTATGTGATATTAAATGTATTCACTTAGCCTGTATGGAAATAAAAAAATAAACGCTGAACTATACACTATGTTGACTAATCTGAAGATCGTTAGAACAGCACATTGAAATTCTGTATTCTGGTCAATATCTATACGTGTTGAATATGCGGCATTAGAAAGGCTGAATTTGGCCAGAGATTAAAACCGCCTGACGGCGGAGGAGATGAAGGTGACTTATAATGAATGAATTATGAAGAAATCTTGGCCAGCAATTGGGGAGAACTAAGGAGGGCAGAGAAAACCTACAACAGCTACGTCAGCGTTCGAAATATGTTCGATCAATAGAAACGCAGAAATGTCCTTACGGATGTTAAACAAACAAACTCAACGGACAATAAAAATTAGGCGTAACCTACGCCCTACTCCTTCACAACTAGATCAAGTGGTAGCCAAGACCGTTTAGTTTACTCTGTTGCCATTAGGCAAGGTCTTCTTTTATCTGCAAATCACTACCAACGGTATCAGATCTCAATATGAAGTCTGAATAAATTATGGAATTGATGAACACGTTAGTGGACGTACAACACACATACACACTTTTACCGTTGACCTTCGTGTTGTACGCTTCCTGATTTCCACAGGATGTCGGCTCAGCCTTCAAAACTAGACATCACAGCAGAACAGCTGCGATCCATTTATACCCAATTCCAAACTATTTTCGATGAGAAAGTATCTCTACACTTGCCTCAGGAGCAGGATTCTGTCAAGAGCGAGATTTTACTGGAACTACAAAAATATCTAGTTGAGGCCATGGGCACAGCTTCCAGCTCACTGACTATTGTAAATGCTATGGAGAAGGCAAGTATTGCCGACGTGTTAGCACAGTCTCGAGAACAATTCGTGGAATCTTTTGATCTGGCTTTAAATGAACAAGTGCGACAAAAGTATCAAGAATGGGAGGGCCATACCGTAAAAGTGGCTCAACTGCGACGTGAAGCACCACGTAAGGTACGCGAAATTTACGAATCGGAGGCACTAGACGTTTTGAAGGACGCAGATGCCGTTATTGAAAGCGTGTCCCGTGAGCAAAACGTTACCGAGACTATTGAGGAAGCAAAAACTGATACGGACTGGTCAGACATGAAAAATGACTATATGGAAGCGCTCACCTACTTGGCGCAGGTACGAGACCAGCTTCCGAGGAATCGCGCCAAAATCCAGAAACTCGAGCAACTTGTATCATTCCTTGAATCGGAGCTGGCATCTGAAACACGACTGGGTTAATGTCCGTACATCCTGGGTCTGCAACCGAGGCTGAGGAGGACCAATTACTTCCAACGAGTTTAAACTGGATTCTCTTGGCCAAACAGGAGCCGAAGGCGAAAAAGGTGTTTGAGAAGAATGTCGCAAAACCTTAGCAAAATATTGATCGTAGCCGAAACTTTTTTGATCACAATGCTAAATGTAAGTCAAGTGTTCCGGTGTTGACGCCAGATAGTTGTGCTGTTTTTCGAAAAAAAAAATACTTGATCATCTGCCCAGGATGCGGCCAGGGCCCAAGTCAGTACTTTCGTTACTCCACTGCTCCTAATTTCAGGGATCGTATCAAGAATAATCGAGCACGGTGGCTACATTGGGTCGGTGTTACTAACGAGGCCTTTCCGTGGGTCTATTAGTCACCATTGACTGCTGCTCATTTCATCGATAAGCCTCTCTGTTAGTTTTCGGAATCTTGATTATACAACGGCTGCAACTTGCCTATGAAGGATAGGTTGCAACGTGCCCATGAAGAATAGGTGCAATTCAGATCACTTCTTTCCGGAACGACACGACAGCATAAATCATATCACTTTCAACGCCTTGTTATATTCAAGGTCTATCAGGAGCATAATAGCTGTTCACAGATGGGGATCAACCTGCAGGGGAATAATAATTCCAGAGGTCTGAAATTTTGAGCTGCTTACCGCCATGTCTCTTCGTCTGACGATAATTTGCATAAAGGGCTACAGGCGAATCGAATATCAACTTCCCCATATAATGAAATAAAGTACTTAGTGATAGTAAGAGATTCCGTGAAAAGCTGGTAGAATTAATTTGCCGCTCGGTCTGATACCGCAGCACCACAAGTTCAGGCTCTATTTGCTCCTATCCTTATACTTCCTTTTTCAAGGAGAGCATGACTTATCAAAGACAGTCTTCAGAAAACAATCTGATCACTGCAAAAGTCTTTATTCCGTAGACGAGGGTAGCGCATGCTGAAGTACACCCTTTGGCTTTTTGGCGTTTTACTGTTCCTATTCCTAAGGTGTTTCGTGGCTGATGCTATCTTACGGTTTAAAAATATATTGGTTCGACAATCATTTTACGAAATCGCAGCTCGAGCAGCCACAAACTAGGTAAACGTGAAAACAACTTCAGTTTCAACTCTACAGGCTTTGGTCATACATCTTGAAGGTTTTATCCTGGTACTCTGCAAGAACTATGAGCTACAATAATCCCTACCAACAAAGCAATCCCTACGCGGAAACTTACGATATGCAGGAAAACATAAGTCCTGCTCAACACAATGGCGGAGACTTTTTGGCGTTTATGAACGGGATTAATCAAATCAACACTGGGCTAGACCAGTATTCAGGACTTGTCGACCAAATCGACTCAAACCAGAAAAAGTTACTGACTGAAGTTAATGAGGACCAAGAACTGGCATTGAGACAACATTTGGATGGACTTGTTTCAAGGGCTTCGGATCTGCAATATCAGCTCAGGAATAAGATAAAATCCGCACAGCAACAAGGCCTGTCGGATTCCAGCAAACAGGCACAGGCAGAAAACTCGAGGCAGCGGTTTTTGAAACTCATCCAGGATTACCGGATTATCGAGGCCAACTACAAAGAGCAGAACAAAGACCAAGCTAAAAGGCAGTACCAAATCATTCAGCCAGAGGCCACGGAGGATGAGGTCGAAGCTGCCATCAGCGATGTGGGAGGGCAACAGATTTTCTCCCAAGCGCTTTTGAACGCCAACAGACGTGGTGAAGCTAAGACAGCCTTGGCAGAGGTACAGGCGAGACACCAAGAGCTGTTGAAGCTTGAGAAGACTATGGCCGAGTTGACTCAGTTGTTCAACGACATGGAGCAGTTGGTGATCGAACAGCAAGAGAATATCGAGGTGATCGACAAAAATGTTGAGGAAGCTCAACAGGACGTGGAGCAAGGTGTGGGCCACACGAACAAGGCAGTCAAGAGTGCCAGAAGAGCCCGCAGAAACAAGATTAGATGCATTCTGATTCTGGTGGCCATCCTCATTATTATCATTGTGGTGTGTGTGGCTGTTCCTTTGGCCACTAAACACTAGGAAGCATAGTGAAGTATTTCGAGGGATGAAGACCAGAAATTTTTTCAAAAAGGTTGAGCAAGCTGCCACCAAGGCGATGTCCTTTAAACTTTTCGTGTAGTATAAGATTATCGATCTAAAAATGCCATAGTTCAAAACGTATAATGGATTCCACTGTACACAGGGTGCCACATCCTTAGAAGTAGCTACGACTGGGTTAATAGGTGACGACTATCGTCAACGCAGTGTACTCGAGAAGCACGTGCATTCTACCAGCACGGGAAACTCGGGTTTCTTCGAACACTCGACATATCTTCGAGATCAAATATGATGCTGCCTACTTTCGCTATGCAAGAGAATTTCGCCCTAGTTTTTTAGTCCCGACCAGCAATTATGAGTATTTTCCGCGAAGAAAATATTCCTGCAGTTCAGGGTGGAAAAAGGTCTATTGATTTCCCAGTAAACTAGTTTTTCATGCACCGTGGGGTTACAGATCTGCAGGTTTAGTCGCAACTAAGGTTGCAGATCTCAAATGGAGCTGAAAGGTTCCCGGCACATGAAAAGGCTTTTGATAGTTTCTGGTAAGCAAGAAAAGATATGGCTTATTACTGACATTCAGCAAAGACACATTGTATTCGCAAGGCCTACTTCTGTAAGCCTTGGGCGCAAAGTGCTCCTGGTGGTAGCCCGTGGGGTAAGTGTCACTTTAGTTCTCGATTAACGATTTTGTCTAGAAGATCGACTGGGTAGAAAACCTTTAAGTAGTTAATTTTCCACCAATATCATTACAAACGAGGGAGTTTAGTTCAGGGAATTAGGGCAGCGTTTAGCCGCTAAGCATCACTTCTAGTCTACGTTAGCGGCAAACAGTAGAAATCCTTCAGAGCCATGACCAAATACGCACAGTACCATAGAAAGAGAGACCCGAATGCCATGATTTTATTCTAGACTTGAATCAATCGCTCTAGTCCAAGAGTTCTTTGGAGAACTTTAGATCCTTTCAAGGGGCTTTGCGTCAAAAACACTGTTCAGCAATAACCCCCATAGGCTTGAAGCAGAGAGAACAGAATAATGCTAAGATGGAATGCAAGTGGTTAGTTAACCACCTTTTTTTAGGCATCCAAATCTATATCTCCTCAAGAAGCGCCACGTTCGTGTTTCCACTAAACATTCTCCAATGGCAGTGGTTTAGTTACATTTCGGATCAGGATTGATAATGAAAGCGGGGACTACAATAGACTACTCATCACTTTCAAAGGGGTTTTAGAGAAACCTACTGTTCTAATTAGTTGCGTTTATTCCATTGACTCCACCACATCAGCACCAACCGAAGTGCAAACACAACTACTAATGCAGACAAGCTCCTCTTTTTGTACATTAGAAACAGATATCCTTGAGGCTGTGTCTCCACCCTACGCTCAAATCTGCTGCATCACCTGGAGCATCTACTGCTTGACAGTTGAAAATTCGCCAGGATTTTGGCAATCGAAATTCGGTCTCAACAACGTTACCGAAGTATCCGCAAATTAGTTGATACCAACCAACAATACCGCCTCATCCTGCTGGCAACACACGCGATGCGCTATCTACTGTTATGGTGCTCTTTATCCACATTCACTGTTGTTAAACTAATCACTCATAACGACCCCAACCAAAGTCGCTTCCCAGTCCAACAAACCAACAAAAACGAGTTTTTCAGCGCTGCTATATATTAAGGGCTGGAAGCCGAACCCAGGGTTTCATTAAGTTCAAATAATGAGATTGTTAAGTTTTCATTAGACTTACTAGCTCTGCAGGTTTATTGCAATCTGACATTACGATAGAATCTCAAGCCACAGACAATAAATATGGCTATGAAACCTGAAGTTGAGCAAGAATTGGCTCATGTTTTGTTAACAGAACTTTTGGCGTACCAGTTCGCGTCTCCAGTGAGATGGATTGAAACCCAAGATGTGTTTTTAAAGGACTTTAACACTGAAAGGGTCGTCGAAATCGGTCCTTCCCCTACCCTTGCTGGTATGGCCCAGAGAACCATCAAGAACAAATATGAATCCTACGATGCAGCTCTCTCCTTGCAAAGAGACGTTTTGTGCTACTCTAAGGATGCTAGAGAAATTTACTACACTCCAGACCCAGCTGATTTAACTGCCAAGGAGGAAGCAAGTGAGTCAGCTGCTGCCACTACTGCCCCAGTTGCAAGCGGTGCTCCTGTGGCTGCACCTGCTGCCAGCGCCCCTCCAGCTTCAGCTGCTGTTCCAGCCGGTCCAGCTGCTGAGATTCCAGACGAAGCCGTGAAAGCTGGTCTTCTACTGCATGTTCTCGTCGCCCACAAACTTAAGAAAAGTTTGGACCAAATTCCCTTTGCTAAGACCATCAAGGACTTAGTTGGCGGTAAATCGACGGTCCAAAACGAAATTTTGGGTGATCTGGGCAAAGAATTTGGTACCACTCCTGAGAAACCCGAAGAGACTCCTTTAGAGGAATTAGCGGAATCGTTCCAAGACACTTTCAATGGACAACTGGGTAAGCAGTCCGCTTCACTTATTTCCAGACTAATGTCGTCAAAAATGCCTGGTGGGTTCACCATTACCACGGCGAGGAAATACTTGCAGACTCGTTGGGGTTTGGCAGCCGGCAGACAAGATTCAGTCTTATTAGTAGCATTGTCTCAAGAGCCGGGCTCTCGTTTAGGTTCTGAGGGTGACGCCAAGCAATTCTTGGACACTGCTGCTCAGAAATACGCTTCCATGAGTGGAATTGATTTGTCCGCTGCCACAGCGCCTGCCGCTGGCGGCTCTTCTGGCGGAGCCGGTGGAGCTACCATCGATGCCGGTGCTTTTGAAGAATTGACCAAAGACCAAAAAGTTTTGGCTCGTCAACAATTAGAAGTCTTAGCCCGTTATCTCAAGATGGATTTGAACAGTGGAGAGAAGAAGTACTTGCAAGAGAAGACCACCACCGAACAGTTGCAAGCCCAATTGGATTTCTTGACCAACGAACTCGGCGACTATTTCGTACAAGGTATCTCTACCTCCTTCTCTAGAAAGAAGGCAAGAATGTTTGATTCGTCCTGGAACTGGGCTAAACAATCCCTACTGTCGCTATACTTCGAGATCATCCATGGTGTTTTGAAGAATGTCGACAGAGAGTTAGTTACTGAAGCCATTAACATCATGAACAGATCTAACGAAACATTAATTAAATTCATGGAATATCACATTTCTAAGACTAAAGTTGAAGAGGGTGAGAACTACAAACTGGCCAAGTCGCTAGGTGAGCAATTGATTGAAAACTGTAAACAAGTCCTTGACTTAGATCCTGTTTATAAAGACGTTACCAAGCCAACTGCTCCACAAACTATAGTTGATAAGAATGGTAACATTAACTACGATGAGGTTCCAAGACCAGCCGTCAGGAAGTTGTCCCAATATGTCGAAGAGATGGCTTTGGGTGGTGCCTTGACCAAGGTTAAACAACCGACTTTGCAAGAAGACTTGACACGCGTGTACCAGGCCATTACTGCTCAAGCTGCTGAACACGATATTTCCGACTCTACCAAAATTCAATTTGAAAAGCTGTATGGGGAACTATTGAAATTCTTGGAAACTTCCAATGAAATTGATGCTTCCGCTTCTACAACATTGGCTGGTGTGGTTGATGACGCTTTGGACAAAGATGCCACCAAAGAAGTTGCCTCTTTGCCTAACAAGTCTCAACTGGCCAACCAGGTTTCGTCTACTATTCCCAGAGAAACGGTTCCGTTTTTGCACTTAAAGAAAAAGCTTCCTAGTGGAGACTGGGTATACGATCGCCAACTATCCTCTCTTTTCTTGAACGGTTTGGAAAGTGCCGCAGTTAATGGCGTTACCTTTAAGGACAAATACGTCTTAATTACCGGTGCTGGTGAAGGCTCTATTGGAGCTGAAGTCTTACAGGGTTTAATTCAAGGTGGTGCCAGAGTTATCGTCACTACCTCCAGGTTCTCCAAAAAGGTGACTGATTACTACCAAAGCGTCTACGCCAAATATGGTGCTAAGGGTTCGACTCTTGTGGTTGTTCCTTTCAACCAAGGTTCCAAACAAGACGTTGAGGAGTTAGTGGGATACATTTACGATGATGAGAAGAACGGTGGTCTTGGATGGGATTTGGATGCCATCATTCCATTTGCAGCCATCCCAGAAAATGGTATTGAGTTAGAAAACATCGATTCGAAATCAGAATTTGCCCACCGAATCATGTTAACCAATATTTTAAGAATGTTGGGTAATGTAAAGAAGCAGAAGTCTGCTCAGGGCATTGAGACGAGGCCAGCTCAAGTCATTTTACCAATGTCTCCTAACCATGGTACCTTCGGCGGTGACGGTATGTATGCCGAGTCAAAACTGTCGTTGGAAACTTTGTTCAATAGGTGGCATTCTGAGTCTTGGTCTAACCAATTGACCATTTGCGGTGCTATTATTGGCTGGACTAGAGGTACTGGTTTGATGTCTGCCAATAACATTATTGCTGAAGGTATTGAAAAGTTGGGGGTTCGCACATTCTCTCAAAGGGAAATGGCTTTCAATTTATTGGGCCTATTGACCCCAGAGGTTGTTCAATTGTGCCAGACTTCCCCAGTTATGGCCGATTTGAACGGTGGCTTCCAATTTTTGCCTGACTTGAAGGAATTCACTGCCAAACTGCGTCAAGAATTGACTGAAACTTCAGAGGTCAGAAAGGCTGTCTCTATCGAAACAGCTATTGAGCATAAAATTGTCAACGGTAGTAGTGCTGACGTTGGCTTCGCTAAAGCTCAAGTTCAACCAAGGGCCAATATCCAATTGGATTTCCCAACTTTGAAGCCATATGAGCAAATTAAGAAGCTAGCTCCCCAGGAATTACAGGGAATGTTGGACTTGGAGAAAGTCATTGTGGTTACTGGTTTCTCCGAAGTAGGCCCATGGGGTTCTGCTAGAACGAGATGGGAGATGGAAGCCTTTGGTGAGTTTTCTTTGGAAGGTTGCGTGGAGATGGCCTGGATTATGGGTCTCATCAAGTACAACAATGGCAACTTAAAGGGCCGTCCTTACACTGGATGGGTGGATGCAAAAACCAACGAACCCGTTGATGATAAGGACATTAAGAACAAGTACGAAAGTCACATTCTAGACCACGCTGGTATTAGATTAATTGAACCAGAGCTGTTTAACGGTTATGATCCTAAAAAGAAACAAATGATCCAGGAAGTTGTTATCGGTGAGGACCTCGAGCCTTTCGAGGCTTCCAAGGAGTCTGCTCTTCAATTCAAGCATGAACATGGTGACAAAGCAGACATTTTTGAAATTCCAGATTCGGGTGAGTACACCGTAAAACTATTAAAGGGTGCTACTCTGTACATTCCAAAGGCACTCAGGTTTGACCGCTTGGTTGCTGGTCAAGTTCCAACTGGCTGGAATGCTAAGACTTATGGTATTTCCGAAGATACTATTTCGCAAGTTGATCCTATCACATTATTTGTTTTGGTATCCGTAATTGAATGTTTTATCTCATCTGGTATTACTGACCCTTACGAAATGTACCAATACGTCCATGTTTCTGAAGTAGGAAACTGTTCTGGTTCTGGTATGGGTGGTGTGTCTGCTCTGCGTGGAATGTTCAGAGATCGTTACAAGGATCAACCAGTTCAAAATGATATTCTACAAGAATCATTCATTAACACCATGTCTGCTTGGGTTAACATGTTGTTGATCTCCTCATCTGGCCCTATCAAAACTCCTGTTGGGGCTTGCGCTACAGCTGTTGAGTCTTTGGATGTGGGTGTTGAGACAATTTTATCTGGCAAGGCAAAGATCTGTATTGTCGGTGGTTACGATGATTTTCAAGAAGAGGGCTCTTACGAATTCGGTAATATGGGAGCTACGTCCAATTCTTTGGACGAATTTGCTCACGGTCGTACTCCTGCTGAAATGTCGAGACCTACCACAACAAGCCGTAATGGGTTCATGGAGTCTCAAGGGTCTGGTATTCAAGTAATCATGGGTGCCGACCTCGCCATGAAGATGGGTGTTCCTATCTATGGTATCCTAGCCCTGACCGCCACGGCTACAGACAAGATTGGTAGATCTGTTCCTGCTCCAGGCAAGGGTATTTTGACAACTGCCAGAGAACATCAAGGCAATTTGAAATTTCCATCTCCTCTGCTGAACATCAAGTACAGAAGACGTCAACTTGACAGCCGTATTGCACAGATTAAACAGTGGGTTGAAAATGAGCTGGAAATGTTGCAGTACGAAGCCGAAGAAATTCCAGAAGCGGATCAAGCTGCTTTCTACTCAGAGCGTACCGAAGAATTGCAACGTGAGGGTGCAAAGCAACTCAAGGCTGCTCAGTCTCAATGGGGTAATGAATTCTATAAGAACGATCCACGTATTGCACCATTGAGAGGCGCTTTGGCTACTTTCGGTCTAACAATTGACGATTTGGGAGTCGCTTCTTTCCACGGTACTTCGACGAAGGCTAATGACAAGAACGAATCTGCGACGATCAACAAGATGATGAAGCACTTGGGCAGATCAGAAGGTAACCCGGTCATTGGTGTTTTCCAAAAGTACTTGACCGGTCATCCAAAGGGTGCCGCTGGTGCTTGGATGATGAACGGCGCTCTACAAATTTTGAATTCTGGTATTGTACCCGGTAATCGTAATGCCGATAATGTTGACAAATTGCTAGAACAGTTTGAGTACATTTTATACCCATCGAGAAGCATCAAGACCGACGGTATTAAGGCTGTATCCATCACCTCTTTCGGGTTTGGCCAAAAGGGAGCTCAAGCTATTGCAGTCCACCCCGACTACTTGTATGCGACAGTTGATGAGTCGACTTACCGTGCTTATGCTGCGAAAGTTTCATCCAGAGAGCAAGCTGCCCATAAGTACTTCCACAACGGTATGATCAACAATTCTTTGTTTGTTGCTAAGGAGAACCCTCCATACGTGGATGAACTCGAACAACCAGTTTATTTGGATCCATTAGCTCGTGTTAGCGCCGACAAGAAAACTGGTACTTTAGCTTTCGACAAGAAAAGTTTAAATGGCCCGTCAACCTACGTCTCCGACGCGAACTTGAAAACCTCTGAAGTTGTGGGTCAACTGGCCTCAGCTGCCTCGGCCAAGGGCAACGTAGGTGTGGGTGTCGATGTTGAGTTGATCAAGTCTATTAATGTTGACAGTGACACTTTCATCGAGCGTAACTTCTCGAGCAACGAAGTTGCATATTGCAAGAGCCAACCTTGCGTTCAGAGCTCCTTTGCCGGCACATGGTCTGCCAAGGAAGCCGTTTTCAAGTCTCTAGGCGTGAAGTCGCAAGGTGGTGGTGCCGCTTTGAAAGACATTGAAATTGTTCGCGAAGATGGCAAAGGTCCGCAGGTGGTCCTTCACGGAACCGCTTCTTCTGCTGCTACCAGTGCTGGTGTCAAGAGCGTTTCAGTGTCCATTTCTCACGATGACTTCCAAGCGGTTGCTGTGGCCTACTCCCAGAAATAGGCTAGTGCTATTTGAGGGCTTTCCCCTCTAAATAAAGGCTATTTAGATACAGTAAACCTTACAATATCAAATAGACAACTTATTAGCTTAAGTTAACTAGCATCAATGATCTTTATGACGTTTTCATACCCATCATCAACAATTTGCCCCATGTCTGGTGTAATCAAAAACGGCGGTTTACAACATGGAGATAACTGCATGTAGTACACCTAAGTTTAGTCTCAAGTTTATCGTGCTCTTCCGCAGTCCTTGAATTCCGCACTTTTTGATATATCCACATTACTTCAAGCGAAAACCCAAGATCTACAAGTGCCACAACTACTATAAGTGTCGGGATCCTACACAGATATTGGTGTAGTGCTCATGTTATTCGACCTACGACATAATAGTACAAAGTGATAAAGTAGACACCAGACTCTCAGATAGATGACAAGAACGCTGAGGTCTAGATTCTGAGAATGTACAGTAGTTATACACACCCTGCTTCATCTTACTGTACTCTAAAATATAGACTGGGTGCAATTAGTTATCTGGTCTAAAATATTTTTCGATACCAGAACTCCTTATCCAAATAATTGTAAAAAATACCGATGGTTTACTCCAAGTGTCGAGGTTCTACTCTTCACGTCTGGAAAAACCATGGAGGGATTTACATGACCGAGTTCATCACAAGTAATAGTAGATTAACACAACATGTCTATTGACGATATTACTGATAACCTTACCGAACACACATTGGGTGATAGGACACAGAAAGCCGATGATAAGTCGCCTAACTGCCTAACTCCAGTGCCCTCATGATGATCCTGCTCAAGTACACGTTCAAGCTTCATATTTCGACCAGGTTGATTATTGAACAGCACGTGACCCGACATAGTGTAGCACGTTACAACTCCTTAATTTCTTTTCCATAAGATAACTTAGATAGAAGGGGTAGTTCAAGCACCAGACATACCAACAAATAAGCACTAAACACAACAAACACTAGGGAAACACCCATATTTACACTTGCTCTAGGCTGGTATCCCTACAAGCAAACCCTATAAATACCCGAGACCCAAATCAGAGTTGAAAAAACTGCACCTCTCAAGAGTTCTTGAGATATGTCGTTCTTAACCCCTCCTAATTCCGTGACAGGACTTCATAAAGGCCCCAATGCCCAGAACTTTATCTTAGACACGCCAAACTCACAGCAGCAACCTTTGGAAGGAGCAGAGATGTCACTGAAAAAGAAGAACAACATCTGCAAGTCGTTTGAGGACGACCTCTTCTTCTGTCCGAGGGGACTTCTGTCTTCGCAAGAGCAGTCCACATGCCAACAAATGGACCTATACATGCTCGACCAACTGCGTGAAATAAATGGCGCCCGGATTCAGGGGCCCACATTCCTTGAGAATCTACACTCACAGCCTAAGAAGTTCAACCCATACACTTCCCAAAGTTTTAGCCCCGCTCCACCTCCTTTTGAATCCCAATCACATATGCAAGGCTCTAGTGGTCTTTAGGATCAATGTGGAGGAGCGGTGACACAAGTGTTACAAGCGTATGGCACTTTTCATACATGGGTTTTACATTTAACTTCAGGGAAAATTCGATATTTTTCTGTACCTGAAGAGTTGGAAAAATAGGGCTAAGGTTCAAGCGCCTTTGGTTAAACTTTGGGATGGGTACTTTATGAGCCAGAGGTTGTATATATATATATATATTTAAGCGTTGCACAGTGCCGCTTACATAGTAAAAAACATCATTTTAGAGTTTTTGTGCTCCACATTGCTACGTGCGGGGGAAGTTATGCTTTCAGTTTAGATCACCGATATCTCTACTGTGCTGTGGTCACAGATAGCGCGCAGAAACTATTACTGGTGATTCTCACGTAAGGAACAAATTGGGCGCGCATTTTTACTAAGTTAAAGAGGGCCCTGCAGATATTATCGTATATACAGTAACCATACCATTAGCTTCTCATTAGAGCCAGTTACGTCCTTATTTCTATTATGGGAAAACCCATCTGATTTGAAGACTATTAGCGCTTGCCGCCATTTACGGAAACGACGTCGTGGGCAAAAGTGACCAATGTGCCTAGCACTAGAGACGAAACTTGACCTAATTTAAAGTCCAGCCAAGTTCGCTGCCTAGTAGTCGAGGCACCTTTAAAGACAATTGTCCGTTCATACCATTTTTTGATGAGTAATTCAAAGCCTGGGTTCAGTCGCGGCATTTCTTTAGACGATTTGGTCAATCATGATGATTGGTCTGATTTCGACTCTCAAGCAAGACGTAAGAGTTCCCAAACGCTAAATCCTATTCCAGCTGAAGAAATTAAGAAACGGCTTAGTGTGGATGATTCTGGAAGCGAGAGTAACAATGGCTCACATACTGCGCCAGAAGGAAATACCAAGGGTGCTCCTAAAACGGAATCTGGGAATGATGAAGAGACAGATACCGATGATGACGTGGGTGGATCTGGCGATATAGTATTTGAAACTGGGGACTTCAAATTCGACTATGAGAAGCAGGAAAACGAGGCAACACCCAATGTGAATACAAGTAAGCCATCAAAGACACCAAAAGCAGAAAGATTCGCCAAATCAGAAAAAAAAGTGGGGTCTGAGGCAGTGGGGACACCAGCTACAGAACCTTCAAATGGGGTAGAGAAGTCCAAATCCAAAAAGGATACGGAGATGGAGGATATTTTCCAGGAAAAGTCATCACTTCAGTCAAAGAGAAATGCAATAAGAAAGGATCTAAATGTTCTCAACGAAATCGCAGCAACAGCCAAACCCAGTAGATATAACGTGGCACCTGTCTGGGCTCAAAAATGGAAGCCGACTGTCAAGGCACTCGAAAGTATTGATACCAAAGATCTTCATATCGATGCTTCTTTTACAAACATTATTCCTGATGATGACTTGACTAAATCCGTCCAGGACTGGGTTTACGCGACTCTAGTATCCATACCGCCCGACCAGAGACAATACGTCGAGATGGAAATGAAGTTCGGACTAATTGTGGAGGGGGGTGATACTAACAGGGTAAGCCCCCCTGTTTCGTCTCAAACGGTTTATACAGAAATGGACGCGCACTTAACGCCAGACGTGGACGAAAGAGTGTTCACAGAACTGAACAAGTACATCAAAGGCATTTCTGAATTAAGTGAATACACAGGTAAGTTTAACACAATTGAGTCGCATACCACAGATTCTTTATACCGAGTAGGAGTTTCTACCCAGAGGCCGCGATTTTTGAGGATGAGTAAGGACGTGAAAACTGGACGTGTAGGACAGTTCATTGAAAAAAGGCACATTAGCCAGCTACTACTACTATCACCAAAAGATAGTTACGATGTGAAAATATCTATCAATCTAGAGTTACCTGTACCCGACAATGACCCCCCGGAAAAGTATAAGGACAATACTCCCGTGAATATTAGAACAAAACAGCGGATTAGTTATATTCATAACGATTCCTGTACAAGAATGGATATAACTAAGGTTTCCAACCATAAGCAGGGGGTGAAGCAGAGACATACAGAGGATACCCATGAAATCGAACTCGAAGTCAATACTGCAGCCCTACTGAGTGCATTTGAAAACATCACACAAAATAGCAAAGAGTATGCCTCGATCCTGAGAACGTTTTTGAACAACGGTACCATTATAAGGAGAAAGCTAACGGGTCTTTCATATGAAATTTTCGAAGGTCAGAAGAAAGTCTAGGGGAAGACAGAGTAACATCCCCATACCGAATTCAAAGTGGCAAGAAATTTTTGTATATATATATTTACACTGTGAGTTGTGAAATCTGTATTTTTAAGGCACTAACATTCGGCTTCATCGCTGTAGATGCCCATTATATAAGCCAATCTAATAACGACCAAATCTTTTGCCATGTTAATGCTATCCTTGGCCAGTTCCATTTTTGAACCACCTACTTCGTGCCATGAAATCGGGACTTCTTCGATCACTATCTGTTTTCTTAGTGCGATAATTAAAATCTCTACGTCAAAGATCCAACCTTCCGTGTGTACATGGGGAAAAATATCGGCGATGGCGGATCGGTTGAAAAGTTTGAATCCACACTGGGTGTCTTTGATAGATCGGATCCCAAAAATGAAGACAAGAGTATGCAATCCATACATGAGGAAATTTCTAACGAAAGATCTCTTAACGACGGCATCAGTATGAACCATATGCGCACGAGACCCAATGGCAATAGCACTCTTATTCTTTTCATGATATTTCTTAACTGACATTAGCAATTTTTCGACATCCGCAAACTTACTAGCACCATCAGCGTCTGCAAAAAGACCAAACTTACCTCTAATGTGAAGCATTCCATGTCTCACAGCGCCACCTTTACCACGATTTTGCGTTAACTTCACCACTCTCAATTGTCCTGGTTTGAGTTTAAACTTGTTATGAGACAAGTCCAAGCAATACTCTGACGTTCCGTCCTGGGAACCATCATCGATAATCAAAATCTCCCATTTGTCTTCCATATTGCTCCGCAGGTATTCAATTGCATCGGTTAACATTAGCAAAATGCGGCCAATTTCATTGTAACTTGGCACAACCACAGAAAGTTCAATCCCATCAACATTTTCTTTGCGACCTTTTACAGAGGAGAGATTACCGCTTACGGTTTCACCATGAAGCCCAGTACTCTTATACCGAAGTTCTTCTGAGAAAGGTTTTCTCGGTGAATGTGATAACAGGAATACTAAGCTATAGAGCGAAGTAAGTAGCGATACGACAATTGATACCAAAAGCACTGTGATATCAGCCTCTCGTACTTTTGAGTAATATAATTCCCACATGCCGCTTAGTTGCCAACCGATCTCTGAGATTTTGTAAACATTATTATATCGAGGTTTAGATGGAAGCGTATTGAAAAATACCAATTTAGTGCCATCTTCACGAGTCATGTGACAGCGTTCTCGAGAAGAAGGAAATTTGGTTGAACATAAAGCTGGTATAAGTTCCTGTTATTGTAGTGCAAAAATTTTCTGATCATATAATTACACTTGCTTGGATTATAAGCTTCAAATTCATACAATTTACAGATAAGATATGTATTTCTGAGAAGTTCGGTCATATTTGAAATTCGATCTTCCGGCACCGGATTGCACAACACTTGCTTGACCAGGCCACAAAGCACTTTCACGATTTTAAATAATGTGCTAGTCTCAAATTTGCCTTGTTGATGTATTCTTTAGTTTTCACATTGTTTACATGAATTGACTAATATGTTTACCTCATTTTTACCAAGTTGCGAATGATTGCGACATTAGAAATAAAACTCATGGAAGATTTCCACTATAATTCCATCTTAATTGCCATACTGCAGCCATACGTTTTAATAGCTAACAAAGTAATTCAGCGATAGTGTGACTCGTAGGGTAAAAGCGATGCAGTTACTTTCTAGGTTCAGGTACGAATGCTTCAGCTCCAATGATCGATCACCTTAATATGCCGTAATATTAAAACCCCTATGTACTTATTAAACACTAAATATGCGAAAACTCATGCCCAATAGTTGAGGGGTTATCACCCCGATGCTTTGTATTTTCTCCGTCGCTAGATCGATATTGCGTCGCAGGTGTGGAATTCATGTCACTGCAGCCTGGTCTTTCGTGAACAGAGAATTCTTCGTTCATAATCGTATTTTCGTTAAGAACTCTTTCATTGACACCTGGATCTGCTTCTATGTCTGGGTATACGAACATCGACGTGGGGGATGAAGGCATGGTTTTACGCTTTCTGCGATTTTCTTGCATATATTCGTCAACATAGTCCTCATCCCCACCCGGTGAGGACAATACGGCTGCTGGACGTTTGGTTCTACTGTCCTTTGAAACGTCACTAGCCTTTGGTAGCGGTGAAGTATTCATAATCGATGTATCTTCATCATCCAGGCTGTGAAGAGGGGAATCACGCTGAGTTTTTGTAAGAAGAGGTAATCTGCGCAGTTGGTCTTTGCATGACGGGGCTATTTTACGGCTCATTAGCTGCTTCCTTTCGAGTTCATACAGTGGCATCGACAGTGTGTCCATTGGTGATGTTCTCTCAAGATCACTAGTTGGCTCCTTAATGACTTCATGTTCTTCGTCTTCTATAGGTAGTGTATTACAGGTCAAAGGATCTTTGGTTGGTGTGGCACTCTTATGAGTCAACATAGGTGACCCAAAAAGATCGTTAAACCACTCCATTGTGTCATCATTCCTTGGGTTGCTTACCACCTTCTCGGCGTCGCTTGGTGTTTTTGAAGATGGAATATCCATTCCTATCAGATCTTCAAAACGCGAAGTAGCTGGTGTCATACGTGGAGGAATATTTTCTTTATTCTCAGATTCATCAGCTTTATCATGTTGCTCAGCTTCAAAATAGTCTATGGACTTTGGTTTTGATTGTCCTAATAACTGCTGGACCAAGTCATCTTCTCCAAGAATTTTAAAATCTTCTAGTTCATCAATCTTATTATGTGCCAATGTTTCATTTGCAGCTGGGGTACTTGTGTTCGGTATGCTATCTCTTCTTACCTTTTTGATGGCACTAGATTTCGACTTTGTAACTGATTTCTTGATGCTAGGTTTACCCATCTTGCCTTTCTTTTTGGTGATGAAATCAAATCTTTTGCTGACCGAGTCATCGATTTTAGTCTTTTGAACAGTGTTGTCAGTTTGTAGACTGCTTATTTGATAGACAGGTCTTTTGTCTTGTGGATTCCTGAGGTTCAAATCTCCCTCTTTAGCAGCTCTATCTGCTAGGTAGATCTTATGGGCGATCGAGTTCGTGGGCAATGCAAATTGGTTATTCTTATCTTGATCCCAAATGGGCAAAGATTGAGTCCGTATGGCTTTTGGTGCTGGCTTAGGATTCGTCTGTCGTCTTACGGTGACAGATGCAGTCGGTTCGTGGGGTTTCCCAAGCTCTGTCGTTTTTGAAAACCGTCTGGTACTGCCACTGTTATTGTATGTAGATGACGACATTCTGCTCATAGGGGTTGTGGCAGGCTTGCCGGATATGCTGGATCTGCGAGAGGAGTTTGCTGTTGCAACTTTTGAAAATCGCATTTTAATTTCGAGTGTTTGCTGCGGTGTTGTCAAACTTGCATTTTGGAATCGGAGCATAGCAGAGAAGTTGGAGCAGACACGTCCGATGACTAAGGGTTGGTTTGTGTTCTGCCGCACAGCTAGGTCGGTTCGAGATTGTGATGCGTTTCTCAGTTTCGATAGCAGTCCGTAACTGACCAGTGGCTCGTCAATTTCGCAAATATCTTTGCAGTAGACGTTGTAGTCGATGTTTGTATCGATTCCAAGGCTGAATAGCTCGGGAGAGGACGCACATATCTCGTCCAAGACGTTGTTGAGTTCTACCATTCCGATGTTAATTTGAGATCCATCGTGGTTAGGACTGGTGATATTTTCCACGCGCACATCCGCCGTTGTCTTGCTTCTGGTCAAATAAGAGCTGGTTTCTCTATCCACGGTGTATAGCACCTTCAATGACATGGCTGTGGTCATTGATGAGCCAAGCATGAAAGGTGAGCAAGATAACCGAGGTATTGTTGGAAGGGATGATTTAATGAGTGGAATATCGAAAAAAATCAAATCATACACTGTTACAGCTTGGACTCACCAAATTAGCACGCACTTCAACTGCGTCTATTTTATTCGTGTTTCTTTGGCCATAAAGTGGTATGCCGTATTTTGTTGGCCCAAATGAACGAACAGAACGCTACGCGTAAACCTTTCGAGCAGTTTTTCGCGTCGCGTCGCGTAGTAATTAATCCGAAAAACACGCGTAAAAAGGTTTTTATGCGTTCTCACGCTCTCACTTGGGAACCTAGTAGCATAGCCCTATCCATACTAAGAGTGTATGCGCACGAAATATTGCGGTGTGGACATCTTGGAACGGTTTCAGCGGCAAATCTTGAACAATAATTTGGACAGCGTTGTCAGATCGCATTAAATCTTCCAGGACAAACGGTAAAGTCGAACAAAAAAACAAGCAGATCACCAACCACTAAAAGAATACAGAATTCTAATAGCATAGTACTTAGATTTCAAACGACTGGCGAACTGGTTTTGAAACATTAAAATGATTGATTATATTCGTTTTGTAGTTAGTTTAAGTGTTCGAAGACCAATGTCCGAAGTTATCGTACCAAGTGCTTCAAGAATATATTGAAAAATTTTCCTTAGTATGTCTCATCTCATCTCATCTCATCTCATCTCACCTTATCAGAGCTAGATTCAGTTAGATCCAGCAAATCACTCAACCAAGTTCATAGTATCTGTGATTCTAAAGAACTAGACCTAGATCTTCCGGTAAAATAAGAAGCGAGTGAAAACCATGCCTCCCAAGAAATTTGTGTCGCTTAACGACTTCATGGACGACCCAACGCCCAAAAAGAACCAAGTAGCTTCGCCTTTCGGCGGATTTTACACGAAACCAGCCAGTAACAACGGTGCATCCAACGGTAATGGACAGTTTCAGAAAAATACGTTGAACCAGAAATCATCTTACCAGACTCAACGAAACTGGAATGATGGCACTCAGCCCCAGCAACATAACTACAAGACTCAGACTCCAAAAAATACCCAGAACTACCAAAACTACCAATCGCCAGCGTACTCTGCAGCGTCTACGCCTGCCACCAGTAATACGCCCACTCCAACAACCTCTACCACTTCCCTTACGTCTTTGGCCACCTCTCTATCAAATTTGGGTGTCACACCAATCTCAAGTATTCTATCAAAACTTCCGCAATGCGCATCTTTGGCAGACTGCAAACAACAGATCCAACTCGCTGTCGAAGAATTCAATAAGGACGAGCATTCCGCTGAAGACGTGACCAACTGGGATGTACCCAGCATTATAAGCAAACTCATCAAGCCTAAGAATGCACCTTTGGTTCAAGAATCAGGAATGGTTTTGATATCACAGTTGGCGAGCAATTTTGCGGGCAAGTCTCCACAAGAGGTCTACCTTCTCCCATTATTGCCTTCTGCTTTGGACGCTATCGCGGGCAAGGAAAATTCGGTCAAACGCGCCGCACAACACGCCATTGATTCGGTTTTTGGTCTTTTCCCCATTGAGGCTCAGACTTGTGTTGTGCTCCCCAAATTACTAGAATACTTGAGCTCAGGAGTAAAATGGCAATGTAAATCAGCAGCGCTAAAGCTGGTCGATCGCATCAGAGAAGAATCTCCCAGCGACTTACTCGAACTCACATTCAAAGATACTGTTCCCGTCTTAACCGATGTGGCCACCGATTTCAAGCCAGAGTTAGCTAAGCAAGGCCACAAAACGTTGCTAGAATTCGTATCTATTCTGGATAACCTGGATCTTTCTCCTCGTTTCGAACTCATTGTGGACACCCTGCAAGATCCATCAAGAGTCCCAAATTCCGTCAAATCGCTTTCCAGTGTAACTTTTGTTGCTGAAGTCACGGAACCTGCTCTGAGTATATTGGTACCAATTTTGAACAGGTCCCTTAACCTTTCATCCTCTTCTCAAGAACAGCTAAGGCAGACGGTTATCGTTATTGAAAATTTGACCAGACTTGTAAACAACAGGTCTGAAATTCAACATTTCATTCCGCAGCTCATGCCTGGAGTTCAAAAAGTTCTAACCACTGCATCTTTACCGGAGGTTCGCGAATTAGCTGAAAAAGCATTCCAAGTTCTGAAAGATGATTCAGAAGATGATGGTAAATTCCCTGGAAAAATAACCTTCGACGAGGGTTTGAAATTCCTAACTGAAAGGTTACACTACCTGACCGGGGACGCTTTGAAAGACAGTAATAATGAATCCATTGTTTACTTGTCAAAAATCTTGACTGTTGATGCGAACGTCAATGATTGGAAGAGACTTCAGGAGTATTTGATCTTCGTTTTCGGTGAAGAAAACGCCGAAAAGATTGATACATATTTCATTCATGAGTTGAGGCAGGTCTTTCATCAGGAAAAGATCAAGTACGATGACGATGGGGTTGAAATTGTCAACGCCGATTTCTCTCTAGCTTACGGTTCCAGAATGCTTTTGAACAAGACAACCCTTCGTTTGTTAAAGGGCCATCGTTATGGTCTTTGCGGCAGAAATGGTGCCGGTAAATCTACTTTGATGAGATCCATCGACAACGGTCAACTCGAAGGGTTCCCTGATAAGGACACGCTGAGAACTTGTTTCGTGGAACACAAATTGCAAGGTGAAGAAGGTGACCTCGACCTTGCTTCTTTCATAGCGTTAGATCCTATTCTGAAAGATGTATCTCGCGCTGAAATTTCGAAGGCATTGGAGACTGTTGGATTTGACGAGGAGAGAAGAGCGCAAACTGTAGGTTCTTTGTCTGGAGGTTGGAAAATGAAACTGGAATTGGCCAGGGCCATGTTACAAAGAGCGGATGTTTTGTTGCTGGACGAACCTACTAACCATTTGGATGTGGCAAACGTCAAATGGTTACAGGATTACTTATTGGAGCACACTGAAATCACTTCGTTGATTGTATCACACGACTCTGGTTTTCTTGACGCCGTTTGTACAGACATCATTCATTATGAGAACAAGAAGCTCGCATACTATAAAGGTAACTTAGCGGCCTTCGTTGAACAGAAACCCGAAGCCAAGGCCTACTACACACTTACCGACTCTAACGCTCAAATGCGTTTTCCACCCCCTGGTATTTTAACTGGTGTGAAATCTAACACTAGGGCTGTCGCAAAAATGACAGGCGTTACTTTTGCGTACCCCGGCGCTAGCAAACCCTCATTGACCAATACTTCTTGTGCTTTGTCTTTAAGTTCAAGGGTAGCTGTTTTGGGTCCAAACGGTGCTGGTAAATCGACTCTAATCAAAATCCTTACAGGTGAGCTTGTTCCTCAAGAAGGTAAGGTAGAGAAACACCCCAACCTTCGTATTGGGTACATTGCCCAGCATGCTCTACAGCACGTAAATCTGCACAAGGAGAAAACTGCCAACCAGTATCTACAGTGGCGTTATCAATTTGGCGATGATAGAGAAGTATTGTTGAAAGAGTCCAGGAAAATTTCTGAGCAAGAGAAGGACATGATGGCTAAGGAGATTGATATCGGTGATGGCAGAGGCAAGCGTGCGATTGAAGCCATTGTTGGTAGATCGAAACTTAGAAAATCTTTCCAATATGAAGTCAAATGGAAATTCTGGCTACCTAAGTACAATTCTTGGGTTCCTAAAGAAGTTCTAATAGAAAACGGTTTCGATAAGTTAGTGCAGAAGTTTGACGACCACGAAGCTTCCAGAGAGGGTTTAGGTTACCGTGAATTGACTCCTGTTGTGATCACAAAACATTTTGAAGATGTTGGGTTGGATGCTGAGATTGCTAACCACACACCTTTAGGATCGCTTTCAGGCGGTCAATTGGTTAAGGTTGTTATTGCAGGTGCCATGTGGAACAATCCTCATTTGTTGGTCTTGGATGAACCCACCAATTATTTGGATAGAGACTCGTTAGGTGCTTTGGCTGTTGCTATTCGTGACTGGTCTGGTGGTGTTGTTATGATCTCGCACAACAATGAATTCGTCGGTGCCCTGTGTCCCGAACAGTGGATTGTAGAAAATGGTAAGATGGTTCAAAAAGGTGTAAATCAAATTGATCAAAGTAGATTTGAAGACGGCGGCAACGCTAACGCTACTGGGCTAAACGTCAAAGCCTCGCCATCGGTGGTTGATGATGACTCACCAGCCAATATAAAGGTGAAGCAGAGAAAGAAAAGAATGACCAGAAATGAAAAGAAAATCCAATCAGAAAGGCGTCGTTTGCGTTATATTGAGTGGTTAAATTCTCCCAAAGGTACTCCAAAACCTGTTGATACAGACGACGAAGAAGAGTGATAGATTTCGAAGCGGGCTAACCAGCGTATGTAAGATATAGAGTTAGTGGATAAAGATAAGCTGACTTGATACGGATGAATGGTTGATCATTAAACGGGCTTATCAGCATTGATAAAAATCGGTATAATTAGGGAACAAAGAAGAGCTCACTTGCTATGGAATAACTGCAGAATGGACTAGCCGAAGAGCCCGGGACGCTGCTAAAACCCATAAAAAGAGCGATGTCTTAAATCTGGAGTCAAGCGAACGTACGTTGACTACACGTGATGTATACTATCGTAGCGAGGTCGCTCTGATTGACAAGAGAGAGCTCCCTACAGACTTCAAGAATCTGGCGAACGTCACCGTTTGCAGTTCGTTCATATACATCGGACACTAGCAGAGAACCCAATCCTTGCATTCTTCTCGATTACCTGGAATCTGAGTACTTTTGTTCAATCTCTGCAGTTATAGGAGAGCCTTCTAACCTTTGAATAGATTCCTTGACTAACTCTTTGAGGAAAACACTATGTTCTTTGAGACCCAAAATACTTACCGTGTTGAAACCCATGCCATAGTGAGGATATGACCCAATTTTAATCACATCGGAGACGTGAACACATCTAGATTGCAACTGACGTAAAAAGGCCGAGATCTCAGATTCGGATTTTTTGGTTTTGATGTAATAGCGCTCGTAAAGATGGGGATTTCGATCACCTACTTCGTACGTCTTCTTCAAAGTGGGTTCGAAGGCCTTTAATAACTTCTCGAAAAGCTGTGGAATCCCGGGCAAAATGTACACTTTACTGCTGATCGAGACGATGGGTACCCACAGCTCATCTAAGACGTAATAGTTGCGCACTTGGGGCCCTTTGGGTAATGTGGCCATTCGGTAAAAGTCCTTGAGAGCCTCTGCATCATATCTCTGCTCTGGTTTAGAGATTTTTCGCATACGGTCCTGACATTCCGCATCCAATTCACAATGCAGATTGAATCCGCTGGCGATCGATTCGTAAGTAATATCATCATGAGTGGGACCGATACCACCTGAAGTAATTACGAAGTCATTTTCTGTGCTTAATCTCCTGATCGTTTGCGAGATCTGGTCTTTCTGGTCTCCAATTGTAGCGATCTCTTTCAGTTGGATCCCTAATCTGTAGCAATATTGAGCGAAAAACCGAGAATTCGTATCTGTGATCTTGCCATTGAGGACTTCATCACCAATGATCAAACACGCAGCTTTAACCAATGGCATCTTGGGAGCTATTCGGGTAATAGGAGTGTGGATCAGCCTAGCAAGCATAGAGTTGAGTTCTAATGTTAAACTTACATGGTCTTCATATAACTCTTTCACCCAGTAAGATGCCAATGTAAAGGGAAGTGATCTCCGAAAGCAACTATCAGTCACGCGATTAGCAAGAAGGTAGCTAATAAATCTGCTTACGCAGGAAGCTCTTAGCAGCGCTAAGCTAGTGATTATGGGTAAATCCATACTGCTGATCGTGAGCACATTTTTGGAAATAGAATCTTAACCAAAAATCCATGACTTCGGTATGAATAATATTGAGGCGAGTCTGAATCAGCAATGGAGAGCTTGCTGATGTTCTTGTTTAATTCTTCCATGATTAGGTTGATTGAAGTTGTTCGTAGATGAAGGTTATAAATATCTCTCCGTGATTATTTCAGCTATATAGGTGGTCCATATATCT